>VZDJ01007753.1:13201342-13477205 GCA_008694505.1 Cyanoderma ruficeps
AAAAAAAAAAAAAAAAAAAGGCAGATTTTTATGACAACTACTGAGTGAAGGGTTAATTAACACCATTTTAAAAGAAATCAGTGTTAGCTATTGAGCACTGCATCATCTCTTAGTCACAGCATTCAAACATTAGAGATGACTTCATACAATTAGTTGTGGTGGTACATCCCTCCTCCCCTCCTTGGGCCACACTTTGACAGCAGTGAATTAAGTAAGGAAAAACAGCTCTTATGAACAAATAATTAATCACCTTTTCTCAGAAAGGGATTTAAAACTGTCAGATATTTACTCCTCTAAAACATAGGCATCACAGAAGCTCTAATTAACAGAAACATTTTAATGTCTCTAGTTTATATCACTGAAAGGAAAAAGACACAAAAACAGTAGCAGCAATTCCAAAAATATTAAAGGTTAACACAACATTTAATCAATATTATATCTTACATATTATCACAAAGTTTACAAGTTATTTTTGACCTGACGACATTTTCAATAAATGCCTGACCCTGCCTATGAACCTGTCCTATTTGCAAAGAGCTGAACTTCTCTGCATCCACTTGATCCTATCAGGGTATAGAGAACAGAAAATGGCAAAGAACTAAAATGAGCAAGATATCAGACATGCTTAACTCCCATTTCCAAAAATCAAAGTCACAGCACTCTAATCAAGTCAACAAATTTCGTAAGAGAATATGCAATGCACAGACTAGCAAAACAGTCTGAAGTTTTCTTAAAACTGAATTTGAAACTTAGCCCTGGGAAAAACAGTGATGAGGCACTTGCACTTTCTATCCCTCACATTGTTCAACTCTCTGAAATGCAGTCACCTTTTCTCCTCAGAAACATCAGATCATTCCAGGTGCTGGCCTGTTGGCCAAAGGAAACACTACAAGCTGACATGCTGAGCTGACTCTAAGTGTTAGGCACTGTCCTCTCTCACTAGCACCATTAAAATTGGAAGGAAGACTCTCTTAGAAAAAAGTGGCAAAGGGAAGGAAAAAGAAGAACAATGTTCTTTTACTGTTGTTTAAGAAAACTTCCTGAGCAACTGAAAGGTCACTTAAATGTGTTAGAAACACATTCCACCTTGCAAATAGCAGAAATAAGGTCAAGACAGGCTCTAAAATTAAAGTTCTACTGTGCAAAATGTCCACTGGAAAAAAAATGAAAAGGATGGGTTACAACTGTGGAGGAAGGCTCCAAAGTATTATGAAAAAAGACATCAGGAGTGAGACAAATGCAACAAGGTAGAAAAAGATGGCTTCTAGCCTACCAATTTCTAGATCTGCTTCATGATTGATGGATGTTCCTTCAACTTTCATAAATAGACAGATGGACAAGATAAAATTGCTGAGGGATCCAAACAGCATCCTACAGGCTTATCAAGCTGAGCATACACTGACACAGATAACAATCTCTAAGATGGACTGAATTTGTTTGTTAAAGGGCTTTGAAAACATCTGGCCTCTTCTGTGCTCAGTCTATATAGCTTATCTTTAAAATCACCTATCTGAAAGCTACAACACCTGCCACTGACTTATTTTTAGCTGACTTATCTGTTAATTTAGTGTAGAGTATATCCCAGCACGCTAAAAACAGACTAGATTTTACTTTCAATGACTTAGTCAAAGAAGAAAAACAAAACTTCAAATAAACTCACAGGGCACAAAATACTATACCTATGGCTTTGTTACATGACCCTGAACTAAACAGGACAGCAGGTCCAAAAAGGACATGATGTGGATGACGTATGTGGCACGATCTTTTCTGTTTAAAAAAATCAGCCAAAATAAAGTGATCTGACCAGATTAAACAATTATTTAACAACTAGTAATGGAAACTTCAGTTAGTACTGACATTTTCATTTACAGTTATGGAAAGTATGCAATAAACCAAACGTATCACTAACATAAAAGGATAAATTAATTAACTATCAGCTTAAAAGCTACCAGTGTCCTAACAAAAAGACATACACTGCAGGTAGTGGCCTACACTACAGGTGATGAACCCTGAAAGACAAGAAACCCAGAAGTAAGCAACTGGTGAGTATCAGAAGCATCATCTTCACACTGAATTTTCTAGGTAGGAATTAGATATCAAAGCACAGTCAAGATCAAAGCTCAGCTGCTAAAAATCCATCCTACTTCACCTCAGAAATAGGAAACCCTGTGAACTTCATGGCCATTGTTCCCATAGTACCAGAAAACTGCACAGATTCAGCTACCACAGATTCAGCTCTAAATCTGAGATGCAGTTTAACCACCACACTAACATACACTTTATACATGACTACTGCAAACAGAGCTGTACGTTATTTTACTCCATCCTTCTGAAGACTTCTCATTCTAATATTTCCTTCAGTATCTAGGTAAAAAGGTTAGCAGCCCAATTTGCATTTCATCTATACAATACTAAGAGATGAATTCAAAGTTTTATTTACGTATCTGCAACCTGAGGTTGTAAGTACCTTCCATTCACAGAATCAAGGAACTGCTGAAGTTCAAAGGGACCTGTGGACTGCATCTAGTCCAACCTCCCTGCTTAAAGCAGGATTGACTAAAGCTGCCTGCCACAGGACCATGTCCAGTCAGGTATTCACATTTTCCACCGATGGAAAATCCACCACCTTTCCAGGCAACTTGTTCCAGTGTTGGATCATCTTCATAATTTTTTTTCCCCATGTTTAAATGGAAGTACTTACAAATACGTTGTTATTTCAGCAATATAAATGTTTACAGCATGTAAATGTTTAACAAATGCTCTTCCCTAAATAAATTATTTTGAATGAGAACATCTGCACTTCACAGCTAAGCCACAACTAAAGCCAGTCCTGTCCCATTCTGAAGTTTCCATGACAGAATATAAAAGAATTATAACAGGCAAGCAGCTTTAAATTATCTCTCTGCAACACAAGAGAAACACCCTTTTCTTCTAGATCACACGAGCCAGATGAACATGGAGACTACACTGTTTCTACAGCATTTTCCTAAAAAGTGACTTGCATACCAGTCCATGTTTTGTGGTGAAAGACAAAAGCAGTTAGAAAGAAAGGCTTCAGGAAAAACATTCAAGTCTCTTGAACTTTGTTCGGTCTAGGTAAAACCATATCCTTCTTGTAATTTAGCTCTATATAGGACAAGTGGAAACCATTACAGCATCAGAACCACCATAATGAGAATGTACCTTTGTCTGTCCTTGAAGGCTGTGCATTGTTTAAGGCTAATATTCTGGCAAGAGGAGTTAACATGGCATATTACATAGCACTTCTTTTGAAAAGCACTTCTTATATTGCTTCACAAACAGAAATTACCTGATCTCTATGATTTCCATTTATATGAGGCTTTAATTTCATTTTAGCAATCTCATCAAAAGATCTCTCTCCATTCTTTAAAAGAACGTTGTCCTAGAGCCTGGTTTATTCTTAGTTGTGTCAGAAGCATACTTCCCTTTTTCTCTTCTACAGAAAAGTAATCAAGTACCCAGAGCAAACCAAACAACTAACAGAAATGCTGTAAAATCTGAATCTGAATCTCTTTCAGCTGCCTGACAGCTTTTCAAATAGAGTGCAAGACTAGTTTCTGAGCAACTTCCTCCACAGATTACCTCTTTAAACAAGAAAGTCAGTCAAGTCAGAGGGGGTCAGTATCAGTTCAGGACTCGACAGTACCCAGCCTGCAGTTAGTATCTGTGTGTAGAATGAATGTCTGTGGTCCTGTCACTCAGCTGCTCAACAAACACATTCCTTTGTCTTATGTCACAAACTACACATATATCCTCACAGCACCACACTTTAAGATTAATCTTTCATACAGTGATTCCACGAAAATGTTATTTTAAACAGGCCGTAAGGAGCAATGTCTATAATTTAACATGACCTATTTTTGCAGTTGACAAAAAATATCCACAGGCTGCTGGTACTTCTCATGTTTACAATGCACAGCCCACAGGATTCAACCAAACTAGCTTTTTTATTTCTCCTCCACCAAAACGTCTGTAAAGTCCTTTTTAAATAAAAGTTCTGAAAGTCCTACTTCAAACTTTTTTCCCAATACACAGGGAAAAGCTATACTATCTAAGAGTAAGACAGAAAATCTCCAGTGACCAGCCTAGCAGATGCTGTTTAGAAGAACACACATTCTTTTTGCTATTGCATAGAAGGAAAATCCATCAGTCCTTCTCACTGAACTGTAACATTTCAACTAAAATCTTTTTGGAAATTTTGTCGCTAACAAACCGCAGATTTTAGATCGCACTTATATCAGGATGCAATCTACATAATCCACAGGTAGCCAGCAATGACAGAAAACCTTTTTTTCATGTTTCCCTTCCACAGCTGCCCTTTCTGATGTCCTACTGTCCCTGTTCCTCTTTTGCCATTTCCCGTTGCTTGAAAACAGCAATCACAGAGCAAAAAATAAGGCTATTCAAGGTGTAACGAAATATAGAAACAATTAAGATTTAGACAGCTTCTGGAAGAAAATTGCTGTGGACAGTTTATCCGAGAGTAGGGTGAAAACACGTATGATTGCTCCTTGTGATCCAAGGTGTAAATGAAGCATGTTACAGTAGCAATGTAGTGTGTTAAAATGGAAAGAATGCAAATAGAACCTAATGCCAAACCAGAAGTCCCCCCCGCACTTCACATGCACCTCAATACACACCAATGGAAGCAATAAAATTTTCTTCCTTTAGACTTCTTGTGTCAAACTCCCTTGGCCCTTTGCCTGCAGGGCTCGGTGGCTTTGGCATTAGCTGAGGTACCGGCAGCTGCATTGCAGGTTTTGGCTCCACTCTTGGGGATGATGCAGGATCCTTGCCAACTGGAGTGACAGATCCATCTGTAGGACTTCGTTTTCTCTTTTCTGGTTCTTTAAATAAAAAGAGCAGTGTTGAGAGAAAATAAATAAATAAATAGAAAAAAACATAAGGAAAAAGGAAATGAGAGCGGGAGAAGAAAGATGAGACAGATGGTCTCACCTAAATCATTAAGCCTGGCACTGAAACAGCTCAGTGTCACATTTGCTCCCATAGGTTAACATGACTTGCTGATAGTCTGACACACTGGTGGAAACAGTAGAGGAGAAAGCCAGAGTATTGTTCTAGAGATACTCAAGTATCTCATTTCTGTATATCTGAAACCTCGGAATATTCTCTGACACAGTAACTGTAGCATCTCTTCTGCTGAACAGTGAAAAATTAAACAACTCTGCCTAAACTACCAAGAATACAATTTATAGAAGATAAGTAAGTTCCTCTCACAGTGCAAAGATGACAAATACAATCAGTTTCATGGGTAACATTAAATTAAACTTCAGTTAGGGAAAAAACGCCAAAAATCATCAACCCAAATCAACCAATCAGCTATAGCTCTTCCATCAGTCTCTGAGACTTCCTATAAATGTATGTCCCTAAAGGCAGTTTGGATTATTTCTCTGTATCAAACCCCACAGTTTGAATTACAGCAAAACCTTCAGAAAGAATAATTAAAACCAGGTTTTCCATAAAGAGCCTCCTGTACAAACTATTTCAACACCTGATGAATCTAATAGTGAAAACTTCACACATCCTATTATCTAAACCTGTCATACCACTAGATCTTGTGACACCTTTGTTCAGTGGATTTAAGATTCTCCTATCAGCAGCACCTTTCTATTTAGACAGTAATTGAAAAGAATCAACACCTAACACTCAACAAACTGAACACTTCCATCCTTCAGAGCAAAAGTGTTTCCCCAGTTCCTTGTAGATCTTTTCAGAAACCTCCTTAACTCTGCAAGATGTGATGACCTGAACTGGGAGCACTACCTCAGTCATGGGTCTTGTTACTGGTACATCAAGATACTATACAGTGGCTGCATTCCATATGCATATTCAGAGATAAACAGTGCCCCCCCATTCCAGGTTTTACAGACACAATAAATAGTGGGAAGTTCACATACAGTAGCAGGAGACTGCTTCCTAGGACATACCTCCCAATCTTACTACTACTGCCAACTATCCTTGTTCCTAAAAACAAGTCCTTAGTTTGACCATATTATAATAACTTAATCACAACCATGTTATATGAAGACACAGCTTGCTCTAGACAAATAAGCTACATCCATCATGTCCTGTAGGATTACTAGTTTATTACTATATGCTAAATAATATCAACATAAGGACTAATCTCTATAAAACATGTCTAGAAACAAATACTAATTTCAACTAATTGAAAACAAGTAAAACATAACAAACAGCTAAAATCTGACTTCAAATTAAGACGTTATGCAATAATGAGAAGAGTCTTTAAAAGTTTCCACCAAATTTTGTATGTCATGACCACAATTACTTTACTGGGAAAACTCTACTTACCATCAAATTATGCTATTTGGTATTCACTCTAAAACTACTGAGTTTTACATCAGCCACTCCAATTTTCCTTATCATCAGTGTCAGATTAAAAGCTTGTAATTACCAAGATCAGCCTATTCTTCACATTCAGGACTGTTCTACTAGCACAGCCTTCCTTCCCTTCCTCGGCATTCTAACAATGACTGGAAAGGAACAGGGTGGGTATCTAAGCCAACTCATAAAAAAGTCCCTGATGCAAGATCCAGAACACCAACTATAAAGGGTTTAGTAGATGCTACTCCTCTGCTACTATGAAATAAGTAGCTTTTCATCATTTGAGATCACAGAAGAGTCAGATACTAAGCAGAGATTTAGCTTTTTGCCATCTTTTGCTTTCTTTCTCAGCAAGCATTTTCTTATTTTGCATTAAGAATCAGATCCTCAAGAAACAGCTGAAAAATAAAGAGATATTTTCAGACTTTCTTCTCTAAGAGTATTTAATTGTATGAGAATAATTGTGTAGTGCAATGTGGTTGGTGAGATGTAAGTCTCATATTACAAGTATCTCCCTCCCTACTGAGGTTGCCTGCAGCAACTTCCCAAGATTGTGGCTGGGACAGTTTTAAATGAAGGTCCCCATTCCCAGAATTTCCACTTCAGCTGTAGAAGTGCCAGGTTTTGTATTTCACTGGAGAGTTTCCATTTTCAATTAAATAGCAATTGGCATTATTGGGTTCTGGGCCAGTAACACGTGTAAGAAACACAAAACAGGTTTCAAGCTTTAGAAGGCTTCAGTAACAATGGTACAATTCTCACCATTGTGAAAGTGTTGGAAAAGTCCTGAAATATCAAAAGGCACAAAAACAGCTATCTTCCCGATCTTGTTTGGTTCATAAAAACTGTATTCTCATGAACATTTTTCTTACCTTTATTATAGTAGTGGGTATGTGCTATCTCTAGCAGGCCAAAAACACTGGCCATGCCTCCCAGGCCAGCATTTGCATATGACTGCTCCAGGCTTAACACAGTGCACTTCAGCAGGTCCAGCATGCCTTTATAAACTTTGCGGCTGATCTCCTGCAATGAAACCCCCATTAGTGCTGCTGTTTCACAAAAGAGAAAGTAATTCAAGAACATAAATTCTGAAACTGCTGTAACATCAGCTTTTCACAACTGACAAAAACTTCCTGTGAATTGAGCCTCAGCAGGCACTTGGCGTGAGGACCCTGCTGAGCTCAGCACTGACCACGTCCTGTATGACATCCTGTCGAGCATCCTCCTCTGACTGGATCGTGCGATTCAGCTTGCTCAGCACAAAGACACGGAGCTGCTCACTCTCCAGCAGACGTCGGACTCTCTTCATGTTCAGCCAGCCAACACCTTGCCCATCAAGAACATTGTGTACCACCTCCTTCAGGAACTGCTGGTTCTCACTGACACATTCAAGAGAAAGCAGGCAAAAGTTAGTCACCCTCTGCTTACTTTGGCTTGCATGGGAAGAGAGCTATGGCCAGGGCACACACAGAAGCACCTTCCCTATCAACAGCTGACATCTAGCTTTGTCTGCTGTTAACATAACTGCACACAGCTCAAGCTCTGTTCCATAGGTGTAGTATCGAATACTTTATTTTGTCCTTTATGTCCTATAGAAAGCCATAATCAGGCTTTCCTCTAGCTCCTCTTGGTACCACTCTACCCTTCACTTTCACAGCACCCTTCGGAATCCACAGGAATCCTTTATGCCTCAACCTTCTTCCACAGCCGCTACGTCTGAGCTGCAGGCTTCCTTTGGAAGAGCAAGGGCAGCACTACTACTGCATTCCTGCAGCAGCCTTGGTACATACTTTGTGTGGCACATGTTTGTTCAGCTTCTTTTGCCACAGAGGGAAAGGTAAGAAGAAGGAAACTCGTGTGCAATCTGCTGTACACCCCAGTCTGAACTGCAGTTATTGCTCTTACTTGTTCCCCAAACCCAGTAGATCAAAATAAATTCACTCTACCCATGACTGCTCCATAACAAAGGGAGGAGAAAGCACAGGCACAGCTCAGGTAATGTTCATTTGCACCATTCTGAGCCCCTTCCCAAGGCTGAGAAAAGAACATCACATGAATTTATGGAATCAAACTGTTTCATTGATCAAATTGTTTCAGATGATCCCCCTGCATGGTACATTAAAATTCCACTGGGCTAGATCATCTTGTTCACTCAATTACAAAGAACACCATCTGAGTTAAAGTTGAAGCCTAGAACATTTTGGATCTCAGACAGAAGGAGGATACAATCTGGAGCACAGAAAAGTAAGCATGTGCACTATTAGCTGCAAGACATCTGTACCAAATCATCTTAGGCAATAGAATGTCCGGGTCTAGGGCAACAGAAAAGTACCACTTAGTTTTCAACAGCTAGACTTCTGAGAAAACACTGGCCAGGTATTAGGCCACTCTAACTACATTGTACACTAGAAAAGCAGGAAAAATATATTACCTGGAATTGCTAGTTCGTCCCTGAGGTGATGGAGATTCTCTTTTCACTGTTGGGCTGTGCTTTATGACTGAAGACTTCTGATCAACAAGGGCCCGTCTGTTTCCTAAAAAGGAGAGGAAACAGAATGAGAGGAAAGGGTGGGAAGAGAACAATCTGATCCCAGGACAGTAACAAGCAACACTAAAGTTGGCTAACACACCTATTTGAATTACAGATAACAGACTTCAAACAAAATGGAAACTCCAAAAAGCAGCAGCATATATAATATTCTAGCATCACACATCGGCAGAAAACAGTAATGGGAGTAATGCAGAGAGAAAAAGAGAAGATGGTAATGGGAGCAGGAGGTGAGAGGCAGGAAAAGTTTGGCTGCTCTGCATGCAGTTCCACAACAAGAATCATCTTCAAATTAGTCACTATATGCAAAAGCATAATGCATTGAGGGTGACTAGTATAGATCATGTGGTACTGGTTACCCAGCGAGAAAGGTAGCCCGAAGTCAGGCACAGGGAATGCTGGAAATTGTTACATCATGCACAGCTCATGCTGTAGGGAACCCACCTTCATTGCTTACTGGGCCAGCTTCAGTAATAATCTCCATTATAGTATTTAACCCAAATACTGGGACACAAAATATACAATTAGTAGTGTACTGAAATGTCTACACTCCCCACTGTCAGCATCAAAAGAATCCAACTACCAGTTTTTCCCAGCCCTCCCTCAAAATAATCCCAAATGACACTAGAGTAGGAAGGATGTTTGAAAGCCCAAGACCACAAGGGCCAGAATAACTTATCTTAAGAGATAGTGCTTGACTTGAAATTTGGCATCGTGGAACCAGTGTATTGCATCTTCAAGGACATTATTGCACATATTATATTTGAATGGCACTACAAAAACCATCTGCATCACCAAAGAAAAAATATCAATGGATGTGCATGAAATAAAAATTAAAAAGGAAGATGGAAAGTGGTCAAACAGCAGCAATGAAATGGAGTCCCAGCATCATTTCCCATTACAGTTGGAAACACACATTTGGCAGGAACAAGTTAATGCAGCAACTTTGTATCTCTACAACAGAGACAAAAACATTTAAAAAACACTGAAGTGCCCAGTGGGAATCCCAGTGAGCCAGCATGCACATGTAAATGAACACACACACACACTCTCACACACACTTGCACATGCATAAAACAGACTGAGCTACTCCATCCTCATATCCCATCCTCGTAATAATCCCATCCTCATATCCGCACA
Source organism: Cyanoderma ruficeps (assembly GCA_008694505.1). NCBI lineage: Eukaryota > Metazoa > Chordata > Aves > Passeriformes > Timaliidae > Cyanoderma > Cyanoderma ruficeps. Next base: position 13,211,415 of record VZDJ01007753.1, read on the forward strand.
GTAACATTAAAGGCCCTACAGGATTAAAATAGTCAAGAAAAGAACACTGAAGTGCAGAAGATGAGGCACAAGCATGAATGTGGAATGGTAAACCCCATCACTGTTTTCTTCCAATGCATGGAATCAGTCATTAAATTTACCCATGGAAACAACCCTGACAGGAAGCATGTTTCTTATCCAGTACAACTGGACATGAAAACATAACCAACTGGTAAAAGGTTGTCAAAAACAGCTGTGCAGAGTCTCTGCTAGTGTTTTCACCCTACCAGTCCTGTTACTCCTCATTTTACACACAGGGAATGATTACTTGTCTCAAAAACAAAGTCCAAAGCAGAAACTCAAAATCCAGCTTTTGGTCTTTGTTTCTACAAAGTCAAAGGTCAGCAAAACATCATACCAACCTTCATCCATATCCCTTCCCAATTCCAGATTAAAGTAATCTTTACCGATAAAAGTGATGAGGAGGAAAAAATAAGTGAAAAGAAAATCAACACATTAAAACAAAAGCAGTAAGTTCTAATCAGATAGAATAACTCAAAAGGCAAAATAAAATCCCTCCTCAGTATAGCATCTGAAAAGGTCTCAACACTACGACACCAGTGCAAGCTCAGTCACCCCTGTGATACCACATTCGGTACAAGGATGACCAGGCAGTCTTACACCCATGGTGTGAGGGCCACTTCTCCAGTGCCCATTCAGACATGTTATCTAGTGGTACTGCAGACAAACAGGAGATGTTCTAATGAAAAGATGGTGCATGCATGCTAGGGATTGATCTTCACCCTCAGAGAACTGAAAGCATGGTTGTAATCTGATTTTCTATTTAGCAATCTGAAAAGACGATAAACATTTTTGAAACTCATGTAATCTGCAGTCTCCATGGGAGGCTGGTATTACCCCCATTTACAAATGCAGCATCATCACTAATAAATTACCTAAGGCTAAGCATGAAGATAGTGGCAGTACAAAAGCAGGACCTACCTCTTAGTTCCCACTCTTTATACTAAGTACTTGAAAATAAAACAAAACAAAATACACTATGAATGTTGGTTTTGTTTTGTATCTGTTAACTCAGCCTAGACTGGACACTCTCCCATCTCAACATAGGCCAGTTGTTGGGAAAAGACTGACTGAGAAATATAACAATTTACTGTCTTGCTCCTTAACAAAGGTACTACCCAAATGACCAAAAGGCATCACACACAGGATTCCTGTTAGGGGTAGGACTTCAGAATGCCAAGGCACAAGAACTGAAAAGGCTGTAGAAGACAAAGGGAAAAAATGGTTACCTTTCAAGCTGGGAAAGGGAGTATTCTTGTCTCTCCCAACTTTGGTTGGTAGGGCTAAGTTGGACAGACTGAAACTTGTGCTGTGGTTTCTATACAGGCTGCCTATGACAGAAGACAAAAATAATTAAATGCCTACTGCTCACTGCACACACCCAAAGATCCTGTAATTCACCATCTTTTTTCAGATCCTTAATGATTAAGTTCTTCTTTATTACCCAAAAGTCTCACAACCATAACATGATCTCATTTACATTGCAACTACATCTGTAATCAGATTATTCTAAACAGTACAAAAACATAAGTCTTAGCATTCATGTCACAATAACTGATGTTGGATCTTCGAGTCTGAAATGTAACAGCAAAATCCTCCTGTCTTCCTGCACTTAGATCACATCACCTTAGCTCTACCTTCTAGTTTGATCCTGTTTTTCGGAGCAAATGAATGGCTGGGCCACATGAGAACACAGGATAACAGAAGATCTGCAAAACATGTAACTCTGAAAGGAGGACTGTGCACTGTGTCTTGTGAAACACTGTAAAGCTGCCATGAAACCATGCCTTGAAATAGAAGCTTTTCATTTATTAGGAAAAAACACACATTCTTCCTGGTACAGGCAGATCTTAAGGAGACAATTATGCATCATCATCTGCTTAAACCCGTAGACAGCCTGAAAGCATCACATTTAGATAAAGGAGCTGATTAACACTTCAAGTTATTAATTTAAAGTGTCAACATATTATTTCAATTTTCTTCAGTTGTTTTTTTTCATAGCCTTATTTTAGTAAGTCATTTTACCAGAAACATTTAATGTATTTTCCCCAGTGCTACAACCTTCTTTCACTGCTTTTTACTGTAGTGCAAGACTCAAGTGGCCATGTCTTCTGCCACTCATTAAGAGATTCTAGATTCGTGTTCCACACCCGTGATTTTTTTAATTAAAATATAATTGAAAGTAGGCAGTCAAGGACTTGAATTTAGCACCTAAACACACAACATGGCAGCATGGAAGGCATATTACTGTAAGATTTTTTTTATCAATTTCATAAAATGGCACAATGCTTTGTTTAAATGAAACTGAAGCAATTTCTGATCCATGCCCTAAAGCGCCATACAATTCAAGTGGCTAACCACAAAACCAAAGTCCTCCTTACTGAAGAATATATAAAGCAGTAGTTGTCAGCAGCTGTCAGTAAGCCACCTACTATTGGAGAGCTGGTAACAATTTGAGAACCACCTCATTCTCTTGACTAGCCATCCTTCTATTCCATCTCTCTGTACACTCTGTTATGATAAATAAAACTAGCTTAATGAATGCATTGTACATACTTGCAAAAGACATGATGCCCCCAAAACCTTCGCTGCTATTGTTGGAGACAGTGGAGTTTGGGGAGCTGGCCCTGGAATCTGAATCTGCATCAGAATCACTGGCCAGTTTTAAACTGTTTGGCCGGAGTAACTTCTGAGACCTTGAAAGAAATTAAGTACAATTGTTATTAGAATTCCCTCTTCCCACCCCAAATCAACACCTTGTATGGTTGTGGGAGACTGATGTTGGTCTCATTTCCACCAGTTTTCAACACACTACCTGCACCTTCTGGAAAAGAAAAGAAAACCACCCAAACAAACAAGGAAAAGAAAAAAAAGGAGGTAACTGAAACATATTTACATTCAGGCTTTTACAGCCTTTCAGGGCATGCTGAAAGCTTCTCTACAAAAGGGAACTGGCAGATTTGCAGGGAAAAGGAAAAAGGAAAAAGTCACTCTGGTCTGAAAGGAGTAACAATAAAAGCCATTGCCACCAATTACTGCAGTATCTTTTCCCCAAAAGACAAAGATTTGCCAAAACAGTTTACAAAAAATCAGTATGTGATATACTAGAATGTTCTAGAAAGAACAGTTAATTCTCATAGTTTCTACTGCTTACATAAAAATAAGGAACTGAGGGATTAAGCAAGTGCTTTTATTCAAACCAGAAGGGTTAACAGCATTTCTGTATTAAATGAAAGTGATCAACAATACATCTCAGGTGCAAAGACATTTAAGTGCATGAATGTTAAACTACATGAAGCAGACAGAAACCCCAGAAGTGCTGTACAGAAGGGCAGGAGACAAGGAGAACTCGCCTGCTTCCATTGAGATTCTGGTTAAATCTTGGGGTGTAGCTCTCTTCCTGCTCATCATCTTCATCCTCTGTAGGAAAACCATACTGTGGTTCAAAGTATGGATTGTCATACTCTCGCTTCCTCACCACCCCATCTGAGGAGCTCATGCTGCCAGCTGCGATGTCACTCTCGCGACGATCCAAGTTTATCTTGGGAAAGCTTGGTTGCAGTGGCAAGAGATGGTTTGAAAATCCAGCCGCCAACTTCTCTTCTATTTCTGCTGAGTCTGCTGCCTCCTGTGGACCAGTCAAATCATTGATCTGTTCGCTAACTTGCGTTACATACAACTGAGGGGCAGGACAAGAACAATTATTTCAAAGTGGGAAATCTGCACAGTCCTTGCTGCTTGCTATGCCACCCCCCACCCCATCCCCACTATCTGTGGCTCTAAACTAGGATTTTATATATGCTGCAGTATTTGTGCATTGTTCTAGGGGCTTAGTCCCCTTTAAAACAGCTGAGTAGTGTTAGCTCAGGATAATGGCTTTTCATTACCATATTCCCATTCTTCTTAAAAGACCAGAAATTCATGAGTTTCGCCACCCCACTCCCTGCTCCTCTAAAGACATCAGGTCTTTCCAGACTCTGCAAAAGCAGTTCCTGCAGTCCCAACCTGGACCATTTCTCTCAGCTAATGCTGCATTTTTCAATGCACTGGAACTTTTTGTACCGAAATGGTCTATCCCAGCACAAGATGGTACCAGCAAACTCCACCTTGCTCAGAAAGTCCAGGGTGAGAATGCTATTTAATCTGTGTATGGTGTCACAGTCCTATTAGCTTTTGCCCTTCTCAGAAAGAACCACGTGCATTCTCCCATTCTTTATATCCTAATACGCTGATCTTGAGGCTGAACTCATCTCAGTACACACATGGTTCACTCCATGGATGACAGTGCTGGGGCTGCTACTGGCTGTAGTACTGGAACTTGAACGAGGCTGGTTATTCTCTTGGGAGTTCTCACTGTCCATCGTCTGTTCATCAGGTTCCCCTGTATATTCTTGAAAATCATCAAATTCCACTTCACTAGCATCACCAAGGGCTGCATGAGTCAGGGGGTCAACATCTGCAAACACATCATTATTCATTAAACAACACAGGCCTCCTCAGCCTTTTGCCCATCTAACTAAATATCCCTAGAAGAGGACTGCTCAACAGAATAAATTGCATAAAAATTTAGGTTGTAAAGGGCTTTTGGAAGCCATCCATTCCAATTCTCTCCTCAAAGTAGGTTACTCAGGGCTTTGTCCCACTGAGTTTTGAAAGTTTTCAAGGCTTGACATTTTATAGTGATCCCAGGAACCTGTTCAGCTGTAATAACCATTAAGTTCTTTTCCTTATGTCCACGTAGAGTTTCTTTTGTTGCAGCTTATGATTATCGTCTCTTGTCCCTGGAGCACGGGAAATGTCTTGGGACTTCTAGATTTAGTTTATTGAACAAAGAGAGTGTTTATGCAGCTTCCATATAAGCCACAGAGAATGCATTTTTCTGTCCCCACTAGTACAGAGTAATACTTCACAGCTAGCACTGACAACCGATATGCAGGAGCAGGATAGAGCTCACACTCTTCTGTCCATACTGCACCGTATTTACTGGCAGCAGCAGCTTGTTTCCAGACCTAGGGAACCAGTTTTGGTCAGCAGCACCTATTTCTGCTCTTCCTCTTCACAGTAACCTTTGGAGGAAGTTGTTTATAAGCAGAAGAAATGTCCTTTTTCAGTCTACCCACACACTTTTACCTCAGAGCAAGACCACAATGGAACAATATTTTGTTCTGATTCAGGGATTTAGGGAAGACCTTTTTTTCCAAAGTGCTTCAGATGAATGGGGAAAGGGAACCTATGTGGACGTTGTGAAAGTAAAAGCAAAAGTTACTCACTTGGGGTATCACCATTAATGTCACATTTCATCATCTCACTGACAAAGTCACCAAGGGAGGAGTAGGAGGAGCTTGAATCGTCATAGTCAACACTGTCACTGCCACTGCCACAACAGGTGAGAGAGAGAGAGATGAGTGGCAGCATCAAAGCAACAGCAGGCTCTGATGCTTAAAGATGTGAACCAGCATTGTGTCCATGGACCTCCTAAAAATCTCATAATATAGTAGCTATAAACAAATTTCACAGGCCAGCTTCATGAAAGGTAAGAGCAAAAAAATGTGACTTTCAGGTATGTGAATAGTTATGGGAAGACATTTAAAAATCTCTTAGCAAAGTTAATGAGGCCAAACACAACTGAGCAGAGAACAGCAGACACAAAATATGTGTCTGTTGATGTAGGACAACTTCAAGGGAACTGGTAATCACAAGTAAAAGCATTTCCTTTTTTACACTAGTGGTAAATCCCGTTCTGCTAGGATCACTGGTGCAGTGTAGAATGCAAAATATGTGGAAGTCCAAGGCTGAAAGATCTCACAAAGCAGCAAGGAATTAAAGGGAATAAAACTAGACACAAAACTCCAAGAAATATGGCCAGAACCTAGTATATAAAGGTTCCTTTCATTTCACTGAACACATAAGGTGGTCACAGGCAGTGGGTAGTACTAACAAGATTTGCCTAACTATGGAAATGCAACAGAGATTTGAAAGAGTGGTAGAATGGGTGGGAGTATTTGTAGTACTGCAACAGAAATAACCAGAGAAAGAACAGCATGGAAGAAAAGATAATCATTATGTGAGGAAATGACAAATGTAAAGTGGCATACAGGTAGCAAAAGAAAACAGGAAAGTAAGTATGGAAAATCACATTAAATGAATACACTAGCAAAAGGTTAAGAAGTTTGCTGTGATAACAGAGCAGTGAGAAAATTTACTTCAGTGTCAGTATTCTGCCCAGACCAGAAATGAAACAACAGCCTGGCAGGCTACAGGAAGAGGCTGCAAATGAGAAGCAGGAGACGTCCAGCAATCTGAAATAACTCTTATGTGACTACAGGCAGGTTCCCCACTAACCTGTCATCAGTGGGATCAGAATCTGTTTCCTTCTCTGCTGGGACATTCAGGGCTTCAGCCAGCTGTGAATTGCTGTCATAGACTCGATAGTGGATGGGCTGCAGCTGGTGAGCATACCACTTGGGTTTGTCACCAATTAGGGCTGGGTCAAACATGTCTGCACAAAAAACCAAGGAGAGCGTTAATCAAACTCATTTACTGGTGTCAGAGGCTTCACTGACAGTGACACTACCCTCTACTGAGTCTTGCACAAAGGGACAGTCTAAGAAGCCTACAAGACTTCTCCATAATCAAACAAGAGGTAAAATTAATTGGAGGAGCAACTTGCCAAAAGCAGGGCTAACTTGGGAGAAACACATGAGGCCATCAAGAAAAGAGAAAAATATTCCTTGAACTAGATTTTCCTCATGAGCACGACTAATATGGTATAAAATGAAATCCTTTCCTAGAATGTCTGGTTTTTAAGTTCCTGCATTACATCCAAGTGCAGGAAAGGCAAGACCAACACTTACTGTTATGAATTCTTTGGAAAGCATAATTAGTAGGGTTGAGTGACCATTCTCCAAAGTATTCTACTGCCTGTGTTCTGGAAAGCTTATCTGCAAAAGGTGTTTGCTTCGGCCTAGAGGCAAGAAAAGAATTTGCCTGGAAGGCCACCACTGGTCGTGGGAAGAGACGAAGAGTGCGAGTATGCATTTGGAATCCCTGCAAGACATTTGGTGAGTTGAAGAATCTCACCATAGCAACCCTAGAAAGAAACAGAGAACAATATATTAGATAAAAACACAGAGCATAACAAAGAAGAAGAAAGAGACCCCCTTAAAAGGTATACCATAGACAATGTTTCAAACCTTTGAAGAATGGTAACCTAACTCTTCTTTGAAAACAGCTGTCTTGCAAAAAAATAAAAGAAAAATCCAAATAACACCAAGACCCAAGGAATCACTTTGTTCTAGTTCACCATCTTAATGCAAACGCCCACTAAGTGAAGGATATCATCCTTGCTTCTACTAGCTGAGGTAAGAAATAAGTCCCCAGGGGTTTTTTCTGTCTGTAGTTCAAGGCTTGTGATTTAAACTGAGGATACAGTATCAGACTGACAAATCCAGGTAAAGAGGATGATCTATAGGAAAATGCAAGAAGCAAAACACCCCCTCAAGATACACAGTTATGTTCATGCAGGTAATAGATATGAGATAAACACTGTAATTACTGCTCTTTTTCCCCACATGATATCAAGTAGAATCTACAATAGTACCTGACAGATGCTTTCACCCACGGAAATGTTTGTGCTGCCCTCAAGTGCAAACTTTCATGAAGACTCAACGCTACCTTCCTGTTAAGCCTCACCTGGTAGCCACATCGACAGAGTCCACATCATTTCCATAGATCAAAGGGTTGAATTCTGTGGAGGGAGTAGACTGCAAATCATTCTGTGGTCTTCCCAGCAGCAGAGGCACCTCCTGCCCCTCATGAAACTTCTCTAGATTAAGAATGGGCTGAGTATTCAGGCTCATGCTGGCCAGGGCCTATTGAAGGACATTATTCACACATTCAGCAAGAACAGTTATTTAAGGAACAAAAGATCAGAGCTACCCTGCCCTCTAGGCAATTGCAACAATTATGCATGCTCCATTAATTTGCCTTAAACCACCTCCACGCTGAGTCAACAATATCTCCAGGCCCTCCTTTATGTTGATTGTCAAAATGATCTCCTCAAGGCTGAAACAGTCCTGGAGCCAGTCAGGGAGTAGCACAGAATTCCACTTAGCTAGATCATTCATGACATGAAAACAGATAGTCCTAACTGGACCACTGCTAGTATGGCACTGCACAACTCTACTGCTCGTAGAGTTATTTCCATGTGTAATTTGAATACACCTTGGGAACTAGAGGCCTTGAAACTTGCCCTTAAAGGTGGCTATTCAACCAGTAATTTGATAATCCAGGAAAATGTGGAGACACCTCTACACAAACATCTCCTTGTATCCCTGAAAACTTCCACCTTCCATTTGAATGAAGTCTTCATCTCTGCATAAATGCATAAAGCTACCTCTTCAACCCTTGTAAAGTCTTCAAGGAGCAGCACAAATGGTGAATCAGTCCTGGACACCCACACCTATCCTAAATCTTCCTCATTTTTCCCATTTGCCCACTGAGGCTTCATCCTTTCATTTAAAAATGAATAAATATATAAAATCAAAACAAAGAAACAAACAAACAAAAAAAAACCTCCAAAGGAAAAGGGTAAAATGGAAAATTGAGGGGAAAAGAATAAAATAAAGAACCTTGTTGTCAGGAGTGAGCAGCTGTTTCTGAGTGATTGCAGTCATGCTAACCAGACACTGGAGGCAAGATGGAAGATCATATGATAACACCACAGCAGCCCATCAGAGCCAAGACGAACACATGACCACAGAGAAACAGATGGAAGGAAAAAAAAAATCTATTACTACCAAATATCACAAATGAGAGGAAAACAAAAGGGACCACAAAATAGACACATCTTAGGAAGGAAGTATAACTGCCCCACCCCCAAACATTCATATCTGGCCACTTTGGAAACTGGCAAGCCTGTGGTCCTTAATGATGCAGCTGAGAACTTTGTACAGCAGTTTAAAAGCAGATATCCTGAAATTCATTTATGGACTCTAAGACCCAAAGGCACACAGAAGTGTTAACCTTAGTAACGTGGGCCACAATTTGTCTACTTTGTACAGCAGCACTCCTTTGCTAATGGCAAACCCTTAATGACAGTGTTCATAGGAATACACAGGGGATGTAAGCTGAATTTGGGTGAACACTCCGAGAATTTTAAGTATGTCTTCAGAACAGTTGCAATTTGTTCTTCCGATACTTGAGTTTGCCTTTGCACTAGTGAGAAAGTTTTGCTAAATAGTGCCTGAAATTGCAAGGGGGTGAGGCAGCAGTGGAGGGAAGGTTGGTCTAACAAAACTCCAGGCAACACATCACTTCCATCTGTGCTGACAGCAGGTACTGGGATATCAGAGAGGTTACACACTTTGCTCTCCTGGTCTATGAGGAAAGAGAAAGAGCAAACCTCATCACATTAGTAACACACTTTACCTTTAGATACTGCATGCAGCGTGCATAAGGAAAACAGAAAAAAAGAGATAAAACCTGCTTGACACGATCAGCCAGGATGACCCAAGCTGATTAATGGCTTAGCAGGACCTGAGAGGAGAGACTGACACTTCACACACAGATCTGTGAATGGAGGGGAAACAAAGATGATCATAGCTAGATGGACTAAGTCAAAGTTTAAAGCCCACATGGCAAACGTAAAGGAGGAATCTGGAACTTTCTGCATTGAATGGAGACAAGCTAGGCCCAAACAACAGTAAAAATAAGAAACCATCTGTTGTGTACAGGGACATTTCCGCTTTACATTCACTGACTTGTATTCTTATCCACTACAGCAGAAGAGCTGGGTAACACTACATATGGCACGTTCTACTGAATCTGAGTCCTTTCCCCAAAGTGCATATTACCTGTTTCAGATGCTTTTTCAGCTCTGAAGCTTCTGGTTCTGGTAGTGCTGGCAAAGATTCTGCATTTGTGGGAACAATCACCTGGAATTAAGCACAACAACAGACTAAAAATTCTCCAACTGTAGTCATTTCCAAAACAGAATCCCCTGAACCTCCAGCTCTCCAGACACCAAGGAATAAAAGACACAAAAAGTAAAATAAGTATTAAATAAACCCTACAATCTCAGACACAGACACCTGCTTTTCACTTCTTTATGGTTGTTATTGTTTACAATGTAACAAACAGCAGAGTTACTTTATCATTTACCACAAGAACAAGAAGTTTGAATCAGCCCAGTCTTTCCATCAAGAAAGATGATGTTTTACACATTTTCCTTGAATTAGCCTCGCTCATACCCTTGTAGGAAATGAGATACATAGCCCCACATGAATCATGACAACCAAAGCTTAAGAGATTGGGTTTCTCAGGTAGGGCTGTACAGTCTGACAATTAGTCCAGAAGAAAGTTCTATCATTTGCTGGAGGATTTACCTTCTAATGATATAGCCAGATCACTTAACTGAAAAAGGATGCCTAATGCAAAAGACATGGGGGCCTTGAGACACAACAAGGAATGGAATCCTAAAGTTTAAGGTGAGAGTGGCAAAGGCAGACAGAGGCCAGGCATTAAATTCTCAGTGGGTACACTGGTGACAGTACACAGCTCCTGGAAACAAAGCCACAAGTTCTTGTGGGTGCCACTTACCCTATTGGTATCCAGGTCAATAAGCCATACATCATCAGGCATTTTAAAATCCAGTTTGTAAAGGAAGAAACTTGCTGGAACACCAATGATATAAGGTGTAGGGGCTAGAAGCAACTGAGAGAAAGACAGACTTTACTAAGGACAAGATCTGCATTTGATATCATCATGTTCTTCCCAAGTATTCATTTATTGACTACATTATAGCAGAGTTTACAGCAGAGTAGACAACACAAAAGGCGTTGATAAAGAAATAATTAGTACTATACAATGGAAGCATTAAAAAAAAGAAAAAGAAAAAGAATAAATAAAAGCTCCTGCTCAGAAAGCTTCAATTTTCATCTAAGAGAAAACACATTTCCATCTCCCATGTTCCACGTCCCACTCCCACCCAGGATGCAATTTACATGGCTACATGGCTCTTTGGAAACAGTCTGCCATGTCTATAATGGTCCAGAAAACCCAAAAATGTTCAGAGTAAGAGCCAAAGTTGAAAAGCAAGAAGTCATGGATGAATACATCCTCAGCTCAAACTGAGTCTGTGCCATTGTAAATAGGCACATACAAGGAGTTTACCCTCATGCTTGTAGTGGTAATTTGGTTTCAAAATAATATCATCTCTGAGAAGCACAAGATAGACACATTTTTTCAGATGTATGTAGAAAAACTATGGGGAAACTCAGGTTGCTTCTGACAAGGGACTGAGCACAGGAAAAAGGTTTAAAATCAACTAGGCACATAGCAGCTAGAGACCAGCAGCTTGGGAGATCAATTTATTCTATTAATCTAGAACTGTTGGTCACCTCCAAAAGTGGTACAAGAACAAACCAGCAGCATCAGGTGCAAGATAGCACTTCAGTAATAAGATGGCCTGAATTCCATCTTTCCAAGCAGAATAATGAGCTCCTGCAAAGAGCTGACTATTGGCAAAACCCAGGCTCCCAGCTGATATAACACAACTCCTCATATTTCTGAGATTGCAGGCAATAGTTTCTGAACTCTCAATCAAAGAGCCCTAAAACATCCTTAAATATTACTCTGGACCCTCCTCAACAAACTTTAATACTCAGTTTAGAGGGGGAAGGGGGTAAATATCATCATAATATTGTCCATCTATGGTCATTTAGTCCACTGTTTATGAACTACTGCTTTAAATCATTCTATTCACTGAGTGTGCTCTGAAGATATTCTACAGAAGTGGTGTCACCTACAATTTAAATAGTCACACTCAAGCCATGTTCTTTGCAAGGCAGACTTTGACACAATCTCTGAGAAGATGATGAATGAAAAAAGGACTTCAACTATATGAGTTTTAGACATCACAGAAACATCTATTGTGAAAGACCAATAAAGGAAAAATATGTACCTGTTCTGCAGAGGCCATGCAGGTGGGGAGCAGAGGGATCACTGGGAACATGTACTCTAATGGGTAGATCATGGCCACAAAGGCCATCACAGACATTGAAAGTGCATTATAATCTCGGGACTGCAATACAACCTGCAACCAAAGAAACTCCCATTAGCAGTGCAACAACCATTCCATTTTAATACTCCCCTCAGGTGTATACAAAGATCACAGATTTTGTGATCTCTGCAGACCCAAATTTGATGGCTGTGAACTGGGTAGCCCTCCATTTATCTGTCTGAAAACAAGCTTCGGGTGTTTTTTCGAATGGGAACAGAACTTTTCAAAACAGGAACCTCAGAAGGAACTATTTATTCCCCTCATCCTCCACAGACAAAATTCATTTCAGGCAGTGCAGAGAGACAGGTAGCTGTTCTACACATCCAGCCTACCCTGGTTTTGAAGAGGGCAGAACTTCCTAAGTTTGATCTTACCAAAGATCAAACTCTTCCCTTCTTACCTTGTGCTCCAGAAGGATGCAGGTTAGCACTTGGAGGCAGGCATCCACTCCCAACAATTCCAAAGGCAGATGTAATGGAAAATCCACCAAAGTGAAGCGGGATGGATCAGGAAGAGCAAAGGTCAAAGCTGGCTGCAACTCGTGTGGCAAGACTTCCACATCCACCCGCTTCTGCCCAGCAACCGGCATGGGGGAGCGGAGCAGCCGGTATATCCAGGCCTCAATCTCCCGCAAGTCATGAAGCAACACGCTGGACTTCTCTTCTACCAGGAGGGAGCCCGTGAAAATCCGCCACATTGTATCCCTGCACAGGGAGAAGGCCAAGGTTAACACTCCAAGAAACTTCCCTTGACAGCCATTCCACAAGGCTCTTCCAGAGAAAAGGTAGATCCACCAAGGATTAAAAGAGGCAACTAACAAACATTTGATCACACAAAGGAACGGAAGACAGGCATTTAAGCTTACTGACACAACCCACAATATGAGGAAGAATAAATCTTTCTGTGGCAGGAATCAACACAAGTACGTCACTTCAGACTTCATTCACACATTTGAAGGATTCAATAAGGTCCAGATCCTTGAGGAACCCTCATCACCCTCATGCTTGAAATTCAGCGGGTACACAGGATGCTCTCCTAAATCATCCAGAACTGCAGCAGACTGACTGTAGGACTCTGCTTCTAGCAGTCTACAAACCTTTGCAAAATAGAAATTAAACCTGAGATAATGAAAATATGCCACATCCAAGATCTCCCAGATGTTTTTTGCATGATAAAACACCCTTCATCATTCTGTCCTAAATTGCACTGTATCGTTCTTAAGAGCTGAATAACCCATGGGAAAAATGAATCTATTTCAGCTAAATCTCTGAAAGCTGTGTAGAAAACATTTAGGTACCTCAGCAAAATAAGCAGCAAGTTTTCCACACCCTAAACTGGCAATCTGCAAACCTGTGTAGCTCACAGACAGGCTGGCCAAAAAGCATTTTCAGCATTGCTCAGGGCCTTCAGAGCTTCAAAACTGGGTCTGACAAGCAAAGCACAGAGTCTCGTCCACTTCAGCCCTTTAGCCTGTAGCACAGTGAAGGCTGCAAACCTTCTGTACTCATTCTCCAAATACCTTCAGTCTGATAAATATCTTAAGTTACTGTAACAGATTAGAAAGCTATGGGTTCAAATTGGAGGTTCTATGTTACAGTTCACAGCTTTAAAAGAAATAATGAAAAGGATAAAAGATTATGACACTGGAGGTTTCACAAAGACAATAATTAGACTCATTTGGATGGCTAAAAATAAGGGCAATTTGAAATTATGCTGAATACATGATACATGAACAGTGATGCTTCTCATCCTCCACTCGTCCTTCAGCTACTTGTCATGCACAAGACATGAGGCTGCTAAGAGGTGTGCTCCACCTTTTGCCACCTGTAAGGATTCAGTTTCACCTTTACTCTGCCAAACGTCAAAACTATTCTGCTTTTCCAGGTCACCAAGAGAAAACTACATGGTAATTCAAACCTGCTGCTTTAGTTCTCCCAGAGATGTATGCTCAATATTCCTTCTCTTGCCATCCTCAAGTGATAAATTTGCTAATGCAGGAATCAGTCATACAAGCCCAGAACACTCTCCTAGAACTATTCGAGGTCAGTAGCCCAAGAAGTAGGCCACTGCTCTATGAATAGGACACCTTTTTCATTTCATGAAAAATGTAAAGAGCTTATGAAGATAAAAATTATAATAATTATAATCCTGTCATTTTTTGCTTTTGACAAGTTTAATTTAGAGTGTACCAAGCTACTTAACTCAAATTATGTACTATCTCACAGTCCTGTCCCTCAAACTGTTGACATAATCCCCTGCTTCTCCAGAGATTCATTTCATACTTTTTCTGTTCAGTTAGCACATTGGAAATGAAAACACCACCCGGGAATGAAGGTGTCAGGCACAGTAGCACAGATACACATCCTTGACTGAAATACGTAAAACCATTTTCCCTTCCATCCCCTACAGTGCAGCTGCTTCTGTTACATACGCAACACTGTAACAGCAGATTGGTTAAGATTACTACCTTATATTAAATACCCACCAAGTTCCTGTCTATTTGCTGTTACCAACAACCATTCCCATGTTTTCTAGACAACTACTTTGTTTTCTACCTCTCCTCCCTCTCTCCTTCAAATATTGTACTTTGACCTATTTCAGCTGATCCTGCTTCTCTAGTCTTTTCTCTCCCACGCTGAAGTTCAGACTGTTTCATAAGCTTGTTAAGCACATTTTCATAATTTCCCTCCTGCTGCAAGTGGAAATTCTCTCTGTTATTTCTTGGCTGCTTCTAATTTCCCAGAAAATCAATCCTGACATATACTGCCACAGAGCTTAAATGCCAAAGCAACAGTAACAGTAGCATCAGCACTCAGCTTCAGTAGTCAGAAGGGTAGTGCCTCCTCCAGTGCATCAAAAATGAAAATCATGCCAGATTACAAAATCAGAGAGAGAAGTTATAAAGAAATTGTTAAAAAATTTCCTTTTCCTACTGTGAACCTGGGTTAAAACAGTAGAAAAGGCCAACCCTCAGTGTTTGGCTGCTTCTGCAATCACAAGGGCTGCCACAATTCACCATGCAAATAAATTGCAGCACTGAACACCAACAGTAGGAGGAAAAAGTTCGTCCCTCTCAACGTACCTCTGCACCCCACGTGGAATCCCCAACTTTTTGCCCAACAGTCTCTCACTACAGCAGTCCACGAGTCTCTTGAGGGTGTACAGACACTCGCGGAAGGTGGAAAAGAAGGGATAATGACTAAGGATGCAGAGGGAGGTCAGAGTGCTGTTCCGAGAGCGATGGCTGCCTTTGGCCAGGCGCTTACTGCGCGGGGACCGATTCACGTCAGGGGTAGACTCCGCACTGGGAGCCTGCAGGGAAGAACCGCTCTCGGAACTCTCGGTGCCCGCTTCCTCCTGGGGGGCTGACGCATCCCCAGATTTAGGGACCTTCTGTCCCTCTCGAGCTCGATGGCCCCCTGTGCCTTCTCCCTTCTCCTTGGGCACTCGCTTCTGGAAGGAGCGGTAGAAGTTGACGCAGATCCCATAGCGAGTGACCCCCGTGTCCTTGTCTGTGAGGGTGAAGACGAAGGAAGTGTCATCGCGGAAGCTCATGCGCCTCTGCCGCACGCTCAGGCATCCTTCAGGCTGGCAGAAGAACACGACGTCGGGCGGGAGAGGAAAGTCTGCGTGGTCTTCCAGGGGGTAACGCCGCAGCAGCTCAGGAGTCTGAGCAACACTGTCACTGCTTGGGTGCCTGCAAAAGAAGCAAACAAAAAAACCCATATGTAGTGGACTAGTAACAAATATTTTTGGGAACTTCCTACTAATGTGTCAGGAGCCTGTGGACTCAGCTTCATCTTCGTTTCCTCTCTTCCCTACTATCCAGGGAAAGTGCAGCTTCTCAGTCACTAGGCACAAAGCTCACTCAATAGCACAAGGCAGAAAGGTTAAGTAAAGAAGTCTAAGTCTATAAGATCATGAGCTTGTTCAAATCCAATTGAGAAAAGGCCTTCCAGGAATATGCTGTTCCCAGGAGAACGCCGTGTTGTCATGTTGCTCTGACTTTGCCTTTCAAAATTAATTTAACTGCACAGATCTCTGGGCAACACTTCAGTAGGAAACATACTGTCCCTCTCCAAATACACAGTCAGAGGAAAAGTTCCTAGATTTCAGCCATTTATGAACAAGATGAAAAATTAAATGAGAAAATCCAGTATCAATGGAAAAGCAGGAATTTATAAGGAAAAAACTAAGATGAACAGTGGAGTGATAAGGACCTCTTCCTAAAAACACATTCATTAAAAAGTTCTAGCAACCACACAAACATATGTGTTTGATTTTCAGATTAGGATTTAAAGTGTAATTTATATAAAAACTCTATGGTAACACGCACAGCTATTTACCACTGTGACTCACTAATCTTTGTACCACAAATCACTACAGAAACATGAAGACAGAAAAGCAATGCTGTTGTTTCCTAATTTTCCACTAGATTCTTTCCAGATATTATGCTTTTGCCTATTCCAAAATACAAATGACACTTGTTTTTCTCATATAAGAGATGTGAGAAAACTCAAACAAGTAGTAATAAAATGTTCCTAATTTACAAAAGAAAATCACTGGTGTAAATAGCTCTGCTGACTAATTTTCCCAAACCAATATTTTATTTAAAACCAGTAAAAATGCCTTCATAATAAAACCAGTAACAATATTTATACTGACGGTATAGTTAGATACTGAAATACTGTACGAAAAGAAAGAAACACTGAAATGCTTTTATATGTTAATGGACACAACTAATGCATCATCTGCTGAAAAAGATATGTCAAATAATGCTGGTACTGCATAGAGAGTCTATTAAGCAGCAAATGGTCCAAAAAATGACATCAACAAAAGACAAGTGCATGTATCAGCACCTCATGTCTTTGCTGTAACATTAGCTACAAGGACAGAGTTTCCTCAGACAGTGAGAAAGTTTCAACCTAGCAGTTCCAAAAAGCATTGCAATTTGTGTACAGCGGATAATAAGATGTAACAGTAAAGACAATGGAGCTCCAAAGGGCTTTGTAGGAGAAGCTATTTCAGTCAGCTCCCATCTCTCATCACAGGCATTTACCTGTGATGAGTTTCCTCATCAGGAACCTTCATTACCTATGATGAAGTTCCAAATGAGACAGCACCTCTGAGCAGTAGCAGTCTAACCAGCATGGGCTGGCAAAAAGCAAGAGAACTGTAGGAGCCCAGAATTGATAGTAGCAAATTTCCAAGTGAGAACATCAGGCACTCTAAGCTTCACTGGAGGAGGCAGCTAACATTTCTCCCTCCTCTTCCTAGTTGCTGACACACATGTAGAAAATTTGGTTGTTTTTCTACAGACAGTAAGAAGTATTAAACTATTACAGTATTCTGTCCATAAAATACAATAACTATTAGTCAGGATTATGTCATTTTCTCCACTCAGCCTATTTAAATATTGCTTTCAAAGTATTCTAAAAGAAAGCAAGAAGTACAGTAACAGGCTGATGCACATGAATCACTGATATTTAGAAATGAAAGTAAAATAGACTTTGGGATATGCCCATTACATAGAATTTGCAGAAAGCTGCTGCATAAACTTTGAATAAGGAAAAAAGTATTATTTACTGAGCACCTATATGTTTGACAGACAGAACACATCAACCCTACATTTCATACTTGCTTTAAGTAAATATGTGTAACATTTTATCTATTAAGACTTTAAAACCAGAAAGCATTAAAGTCATTCCTATGAGGATAAATAAGTATTAGAGGGAGAAACAGCAAGTAAAGCAAGTTCCAGATTTTTTTTTACACTGAGTTTACAGACTACATTTCAAAAGCTAGAAAAGTAGTATAATTCTACTACTAGTACATTAATAGTAATAAAAGTAGTAGAAAACTTGTATTTTACTTGCATTTAGATTTCAATGTTTTCAATTTTTGAATCCCTCTGTCCTGATGCCAGTAGAAGCAAAGCTCAGACACACAGACTACCAGAGAGTGATAGATAAATTAGCATTTGTTAGTCACCCTTTGCAGACCCTTGAAAAGAAGTCTAAAGACGACAAGCTAAAAACTTCTTACTGCACTAGTATCTTTCAAGAAGTGCCCTGGCTCAAGTAGGTGCTCCCCTTAGGGGAGCATTCTGCACACATTTCAGTCAGCACTTCCTGAGCATCAGGCAAGGTTTCATCAGTGGATGCAAGGCTATTTATCCCCACTCTACTGCCCAAGCAAAAGCTCTGCTGAGACTGTTTCACATTACCTGGCTCCAATGATCACAAGATAGTCAAGTAGCCGAGAGCAGATTTTCTTTTTCTGCACCATTGTCCTTGATGCCCCTCCCTATGTCATCTCCAGGAACTTCTGTTCATTGATCCAGTGGTCAGTTATCTCATCAGCCGTGATCGCTGCCTTGGGGAACAGAATCTGCTTGGAACTGTCTGCCAACTCCCACCTATAACCAAGAAAAGCCAGAGTGTCAAAAGCACAACCAGGAATATCCAATACATACAAGCAACTTAATGACCTTAATTATATTCCCAAAAAGCCTCAATGTTCTGTGCAGCCTGGGTCACCCACAGATCTCTATGAGTACAAAACCACAGCCATATGCTCACAAAGGCAGAGACATGAAAAACACACAAAAAAGCATAAGAGTATCTCAAGAATTGGTGGTTGCAATCAATCATTTTAGAGGTCTTTTCCAATGTAAATGATTCTATGATTCTGTTCTAAGGGAGAACACAGACAAAGAAAGCTGCCTACCACTGGCAAAAAGCTACTCATTAAAGGTTTGTGTGTTGCTTAGGCAAATCCCTAAGATCCTGAGAGCGCCAGGGAAGGGAGCTTCAACTGGCAAGACTGCAGAAAAAAAACCCCACAACCTGAACTGTAGCTGTGGAATAAACAGAACAACTAAAGAAGGGGTAACACCAGAAACCCAATTTGATAAAATGCATCCCCACCATCCCAAACCTGCAAATGGCGGTCAGCAGGAATGACCTCCAAAATTCCCAAAGACTGTGATCTCTAACACTTTTTCTGTGAAGATTCAGAACCACAGTTCTACAGAATTGCAGTTTGCAATAGCAAAAGTGCATCTTGTAAACCATACTGGGATTTTCACTTACTTCAATCAGTTTAATTAATCTTGTTTAACTTCACTCCTTACTCTTGATACCCATGCCTCCTTCAGCTAATTTATCTGAATACTTAATGACAGAAAGATCCTCTTGGTAAAACTAAGATTTTACTGCAGCATTACTACTAGTCAATAATTATGTTTAATAGACATCCAGAAAATAATTCTTTCCAATCCCACCAGTCATAGTTCATAGAATTCATGAAAGAACAGGGAGAAAAATAAAGTTTTAAAAAGTAATACAGTTCCACATTATAGTGTTCCCTACAGTGTTTGAAACCAACCTGAAAAGAGAAACTACCTGAAATTGAAAGGTCTCAGAACTCTAAAAATCAGAGATACTCAGAGTATTCTAGAAGTTTACAGAGCATTCCAATGAAATTTTGAATAAGTTATTTTATATTTTAAAAATTCAATTGATTGCTTTCTGGGTCATATTCAGAAAAAGGTTTACATTTCAGTTCATGTTTACATCCTAAAGCCACCACAGAATTATTATTATTGTACTACAGTCTTTCAGTTCTGCAGCATAAATGTTTAGATTTTATTTGTATAAAAGCATAACATCTTTAGTACCAAGCTGTAAATCTCAGCAAAATCAGGTCATTTTCTTGATGTTTCCCTCATTACTTCATAATTGCCAGCATGTCAGAATCACATTTAAAGTTCAGCAATATATCTGTTTTTTTCCCAGTCCTTCATATTGCAAGAACAGAACAGGGAAATTTTATTCATTAGCCCTCTAAACAGCAGTAAGAACACAAAAACATTACCACAGTAAGAACACAAAAGCACATATGCAATTTTTAAAAAAGGAAAATCATGCTAGTCGGTAAGTAAAAATCAAGGAATAATAAACTGAAAGAAACTTTAACCCTCAGACATTAAAAAATCCCATGTTTTGTGAAACTTTGTGGCATGTTTTTAGCAGATCCTCAACTACAGTCACTGTAGATTTCTAAGTAACAGCGCTATGAATTATCTTCTCTGAGCAGCAATACTCTTGTAAATTATCTTCTCTGAACGACAGAAAAAATACAGACACAGGAAGCAAAGTTTCTGTTTCTACATTTTAATGACATTACTGAAAACAATGTAGAATCTGTCTTGGAAAAGCTCTTGATCCTTGATTTTTCACAAATATCTTGGCACTGAAAAACTCAAGAGGAACAAGATGAAGTTGGGATATCAAGTGGTCCTTTTTGTCTCCAGTCTGAAGAACTAATTTATCTGCTTTCTTTCCAAATGGCTTTACCCAGAACTCTTTAAGGAACAAATGGCTCAGTCATGGACAGGGTCATAGCAATAAGTCATCACAATGCAACCTAGAAGCATGACTTTGAGGGAATTCTGCTACTTAGTAGTAACCAAAGATGTTTTTCCTCAAAAACAGAGGCTACCCTCAGTGAAGGTGAAGAAAATACACTGCATTTGTCCTATGACTGCAATTCCTTACACATATTTCCCACAGCTCTGCAAAGGAGTTAGCAAGGTATGCATTATGAAGGTCTCAGAAACCATGAAATTTCAAGAATATCTGAGCAGACAAGTACAAAGAACATATGCAGGGCTTACAATGTCCCTGGAATGACTGAAGCCACATCCCACTGACATCAGACACTGAAGTTTCTGTCAGTTTTTATAAAAAAGATCTGAGCACTTTCCATGATTTCTGCTTTCTATTTCAACACAAGTACAAGGGAGACCAGACTGATGCAGATGTTTGCCAGGGCTTTCAGAGCCACCTTTACTGATTTACTATACTTAACAACACAACAGTTACACTGAGACAGGAGAGGACAAAGGCTTTTTTTGGGAAGATGATTTGTTGTTGGGTTGGAGCAAGAGGTAGAAGAATTAGAACCAAGTGTAGGTTTTTTGCCTTCTTCTATTCAGCCTCTGGCTTCTTCAGAGATCTAGCAATGGCTGATGACAACACTTAGAAGAGCATTGCATCAGCATTTGTTGGAACTCATCTTCCTACTCCTGCTTGGAACCAGACACCACAGTTGATCTGTATAAGGCAACATAAACAGGCATCTCAGTCCTGCCTCCCCCTCCCTATCTGCCAAAAGCTTGCTTTCAGGCCAGAGTCATCCCTTCTCTGTGCTGGCAGAAGTGTTTGTGCAGCTACAGGGCAAAACAGACTGTGGAACTGATGTGGACTAAACTTAACATCCTCCCTTCTTCTCCCTCGTCGCTTCTGTTTTCACAAGGTTAATTCTTTTCACTTGGTTCACCAAGTGGCCCCACAAATGTTTGTGCAGGCACCAAGAAAAGGCAGGATAAAGCAGTTAAGGGCATCTGGAAGACTTGATGGAACACAGTGTGATGACAGAACTACAGCCAGCACCTGCACAGGCAATACAGAGGTAGTTTTCTTCTAAGAGATTTCCTGTCATACTTCCAATACCTCCTAGATTTTAGAGACTAAGTACATTAGGACAGAAATAGATCAAACAACCAAGACATACTTCAATTTTTCCTCTTTCATGTTGGAATTTGGATCTGAACCAAGAGACTATCTTGACTCTGAGATGGTACAGGTTTTGACATATCAATGCCAAAACCTCTTCTCTTTCTCAAACTGCTTTAACTTTGGATTGCTTTTTCTGAAAAGGTCTTGTGCAGCATCTTTTCTCTTTGCAAACATATTGGAACCAGCCCTTTGAAGGCTGAATCCTCAAGCAGCACCTGCAAAGAGACTTTCTAGAACTTAACTCTAGAAAAGGAGAAACAGAGAAGTGAAGGCTCACCACAGAAACATACTGCACCAACAGATCACATCTCAGACAACACCAAAATTCAAATAAGCACTTATATGGATGGTGAACAGGTTGGTGAGATCTAACACTACCCACACACTGTAGCAGCTGTCAGCAATGCCCACTAGTAGAAGTTGGCACTGTAGCCTAGGCACAAAGACAAAAGGTAAATACCAGCACAAAACCAAGGCTTATCAGTAACTCAAGACATGAAAAAAGTGTTCAAAACAACAAACACTTCTATTATTGACATTACTCTGCGATTCAAAATTCCCCAAACACCCACATCTTAGGTTGTAGCACAACTTCTTACAGAACAATCTGCACGGTATTCTGCAGTTTAAAGTCCTCCCAGAAATAAAAGTCTATATAAACAAACACGCACACCCATGAAAAGCACCACAGCACAGGATGGATAGGGCAGCATCAAGGAACCACAGCGGACTTTTCATCAGTTTAAGTCATCTTTGTCAGAGCCATGCCCTGCATTAGTCCCAAGAGACATGAGCTGTACAGTAACCCATTTCATCTATCCCTTGGAGTCCTCAATCTTTGTTAAGAGTCTCCTCATTCGAGACACAAATCTAGAGGAACAAAGCAATTTAATCAAAGAATAACTTCAATACAACAAACTGTTAAAGCAACTTGTGTCACTGATGGGGTCTGGCTGAGATGGAGTTCATTTTCCCCTCAGCAGCCCTTGCAGGGATGAGCTGTGCACTGGTAACTGGAAAAATGCTGGTAACACATCAGTGTTTTGGCTACTGCTGAGCAGTGCTGGCACGGCATCAAGGCTGCCTCTCTGACATCTACCCCCAGCAGAACTGGGAGTATGCAAAGTCTTGGGAGGGGACATAGCCAGGACAGCTGACACAAACTGACCCAAGGATATCCCATATGACATCTGCTCAGGATAAAACCTAAGAGAGAGGAGGAGAAAGGCAGAGAATCCATCATTTGAAACATTTATAGTCTGGAGCAATCACTAAGCCTACTGAAGCTCAGCTTCCCAGGAAATGGCTGGACAGCACTTACTACTGGGAAGCAGATAATAAAATTTCTTGGGCTTCTTTGCTTCCATGAATGCAATCTTAGCTTTATTAAACTGCCTTTACTTTGACCCACAATGTTTTTCCATCTTATTTTCTTCCCCTTGTCCTGCTGAGGAGGGGTGATAGAGTGGTTTGGTGGATAAGTGGCATCCAGCCAAGCTCAACCCACCACACTCACCTGCAGTTGTTTTCCTCACACAGAGGCTTCCAGCTTCGATGGGCCAGGCTTACACCAAACTGCATAATGCCCAGCAGGTATTTACACCATGGCTTGCAAAAATGGTATGAAGACAGCAGATTAATTTACAACAGGAAGGTGCTAAGCCCTGCTTTCCTTACAACTCCTCCATGCTTAAGATGGTACCAGAAAGCTTTTACCTGGTAAAAGGATCACACTCAGGTTCACCAGTGCAAGGATACCTTTACAATATAAACCAGCATCATATAATTCAATTTACACACTGACTGAATAAAGAGCATACATAGGACATTAATTTGTAAGAGAAAAAAGAGGAAATTGTGAAGGAGACAGAATTACAGGACAGAAACCACATAAATTACGGTCCACTGAAATTTCACCTTGTGAAAGACCAAATTTCCAGTCACGCCCAAAAGGAACTAAATTTTTAGTTTCCTTGGAACATCCTGGATTTCTGTTTACTCTCAGCCAAGACAGTCTGTACTGAGTTCAGCTCTAACAGCCACTATGCCTGACCTTAGTGCATTGTTTTCTGTGAACTCAAGACTCACCAATCGAACTAAACTGAAAGCTGAAACAAACAGAAATAGGGCCAGGAGTTTCAATGCCCACTTTTGGTTTGATTTATGTTTCTTTTTCTCACATCACACACCTTGACCTATCTGCTAAGCTATGAGAAATAGGTGTGAGTACCTCAGGACCAGCCAACCTCACCTGCGTGGGCAGGAACTCCATTTAACTCACTGCTGAACTGGAAACAACATGGTTTGAAGCACAATATGAATTGTTCATGGTAGCTTTGACCTGTCTTTAGACATTTTAATAATCTTTATGGAATCTTTACCACTGAAAATTTGGTTAGTTCTTCTTCCAAGTGTGCTTCAAATGATCGCAGACATTATCTCTAGTATAGCACATACTATTTTTGCTTGTATTAAGCTTTCAAAGAAGCAGACAGGCAGTCCTCTTTTCACATGAGCCATTTTTCATTTCCTCTGCTTAACAGCTATATAAAACACTGCTAATAGTTTTATACTTTAAAATATGCAACATTCTAGGAAACTCATTATTGCTATTATCCAGATACTACAGTGTTTCTGATAACACAAGAAACACAGACAGCAGCAGAGATGAGAACACCTCCCCTTCTCCAGAACTTGACAGAACATGGAACAATTTCTAAAATCTGACCTGGATGGACTTGCTATACTGGTGCAGCTGCTTTGTGTGTTACCATGCACCTTGGCAAGGCAGCAGTGCATGCCAACACTGTGACTCCTAAGAAGACTTTGGAGAAAAAAAAAAGAGGACATTTTCAAAGAATTGTGAGCATACCTAAACAGACAATGACATTTCTCTAGTAGGGCTAATCTATAACATAGGTGTGGTTCTGCAAAATGCCTAGGGGATAGTTCCAAGCATAAGAAATCACCCAGTAGAGAATGTTCCTTACAGGTAAAACAGTAGATGCACCCCAACTATTTCCACTTTTCATCTATCAGTAAATCTTGAGGGAAAGGACAGAACAAACCAGATTAAAGAAAATTAAAGAATGAATGGGGGAAACGGGTTTTGGCAATACAAGAAGACTTATTTTGAAGGCCTTCTCGATAATCATAATAATTTAAAGATTTCTTCCTTTTCTACTAAATAATATTATCTCTCTGCCTTCTGAAAACAGGACTGAGACAGCCAAGCATCTTTAGCTTCCACATTAGTTTTCAAGAGCAAAATGGAAGTGGCATGGGCAGGGGTGCTGACAGATAGACTGAAAATGACCAGAATTAGTCCACGAACAGAAGTATCATGCCACACAGATGGGAACCTTTTTGCAGCATCATGGAGTGAAGCTGGACTGATTCAGGTTCCCGGTTGCTATAGTGACAGATTTCCCTGTCCTCGCCATATGTCAGCCCTTCCGTGTTGCTTCCTCTCTCCCCTCTGCTGCAGCCAAACGCTTGGCTAAAGCAGCCTGCTGTACATGCGAGATCACGCAGTCACCACACATGCACATGCTGTGAAAACAGACCCACAGGTAATCTGATTCAGATCAATCACCATAGCAACCCAATCTTTAAGTCCCCAGATTTTAGCCCGTCAGGTATATTTATAGAGCAGCTGCAGCGCTCCACCCCCTCTGCTCCACCACCAAAGCTCCCAGCACTGCCCACACTACCAGCAAGCTTCACCCAGACACAAGGATTGCCCGGAGTCAGCACTGAATCAGAGCCCTCCTGGCACCTGCAGGCCTCGGGCCAGATGACAGCACAGTATCTGCAGCATGCTAAATGCCTCCCAGACCATGAGCTTTCCATATCCAAGGGTACTACAAAGTCATTCTTGCCCACGGAAAGCTGAGTACCAACCACAGCTGCCAAAACCCACTTATCCAGGTACCCACAGGATGCTTCCAGACACGCAGGGCTGCCACAAAAAGAACGTGCAGCGTGTGCTGACACCAACACACAATCCTAACAGGAACTTGCAGGCAGCAGCAAAGGCAAAGGAGAGGTTCCAGCAGCACCTGCCCCACACAGCCACAGCTGCACCCACCAGGAGGTACCTGAAAGCCATGAAGAAAAATCAAGACCAGGGCTTGAATGAGCAACAAGAGATAAGCCCGTGAGGGAGAACAGTATGCAAATACTGTTATCCATTTGAGTCCATTACACTCTTGGGGAAAACCATCAACAATAAACCAACGCAGGAAAAGCACACCCTTTTATAGTACTCCACTTCCTAATTGGAAGGAGGCGACAGATTTAAGCCTCACCCACAGGACGTCTCACAGGTTTCAATTTAGGTTAAAGACCTTATTCTCCTCCCCTCCTTTACTGTGTGAAACATCTCTCTCGTGATCCTTCCTGGGCAGGACCATTGTGCAGGGCACCACTCACTGCACAATCATAGAACAAATTCTGCCATAAAAACCCTCTGCCAATCTGGCCAGTTCTCCTGCTCTACACTGTTTGAATTTAAATTCATCTCTTATTCAAAAATAATCTCTGGAGATTTGCATGAGAGAACAGTAACACAAGGCCAACTATCTTGAAGTCTGCCCTTTTTTGCCCCTCCTTGTGAAACATCACCATCACAAAATACGAGACCCTTCTCATTCTCTCTACCTCATCAGCTTTTCACTGATCCTCAAATCTGCACTCATACATTTTGCAAGGAGTGAGGGTGGGAGGAAGGAAGACAAACCAAAACTGACACAATGCCCCCAATCTGAATTAGCCTCACACCACCCGCAACCACTACAGCATTACATTTTTGTCCAAACCAAAAGTGCTTTTAGCTTGAGCTTTGAGCTGAGAAACGTTGGTGCTGCTTCTGCATGCAGCATAAACCCCAGCACCCACAAGATGCTTCCATTCCCAGCCCTCTGCCCAGCTCCCATTTGAGCAGCAGGCCACAGTTTCCATCACGCAGGCACCAGAAGGTTTTTTTCCAAAAGCCAAATAGTGTAAATGCACAGCCATTAAAAAATTAACAAGAAAACAACAAAGCATGTGACATTTGAGAGAACTGCTGGATGCAGCTGCAACTGCTAAATTATTCACCGCTTTCCCTTGCCACGGCGCCTCCCCCAGCCACAGTGAGCAGCTCTGGGCCAGGAGACATCACTCATGGCATCACCACCACCAGGTACAGGCACATTCAACTCTTTCCTGGAAATCAGGCACACAGGCAAAGGGGATCCCAACAACAAATTACAGTCCTTTTTAAGACAGAGGAGGGGGAATGCTCACAACCAGTGTGGAAACACTGAAACATTGTTCAGGATAATGTGAACCAGAAAATAAAGTACTTCAAATAATCCAGTCATTTGGCTGTTGTTAGCACCTCAGAACTCAGAGCCCTGTTTTACCCTGTGTATTAGAAGCACTCAGCCTGTCTCCCTGTGCCACCTGCTTGTTATTCCTTCCCTCTACATACCTTCCCCTTCTCTTCATCAACATTGGGAGATCAAAAATTCCTACTCCCAAACCTATCCTACTATTAATTTTGGTGATAAATCATAGTACCAGCTGGCCAAAACTGAAAGCAAATAAAAGAGACCAGCCCATTTTCTCTCTACAAGAGCTCTGGGGTGTGAGGAGAAGCGTGTGTTTGGCAGACTCACCCACACGTAAACATTGGGGGAAGCAAGCTCAGAGTGAAGAAGGGACAGGAGCCGCCTCAAGCGACTGCTGGAGCCAGAAAATGACAGAGCAGGGGCTCCTGAGGGGGCCTTCTGGACACTGGCAGTGGCAGCCACCACGGCAAAGAAAGGAGGGAGAACACCACCCTGCCGGGTATGTCCTGACTACTAACAGGAGAGAGACCTGGTGGCCTGGAGGACAGAAGCAGCGTGCCCAGCTCGTGGCTCCAGCAGAGTTTAATTGCCTATCAGGAGGAAACAGACACGGCAGCAGAGTGGCTCAGTGTTTGTGGCTGCAGCAAATTTTGGTGGACACTGGTTTTGATTCTTAATTATCTGTACCATGAAAAGCACTCCTCTCCTCCCACTAGCTGATAACATGGAAACAGGCAGAGGCACAACTCCTCACCTCCCGTAAAGAGGGCCTTTCCAGAGCAAGGACAAGCTACCCAGGCAAGCAGAGATCCAGGGAAGCTGGTGTCAAAGATAAAGGCAAGAAGGTGATCAAAAGTTTTACACTGACATTGGGAAATTCAGTTAGGATATAATGGCAAGCAGGACACAACCAGGGCACTGATCTTGCAGATATGACAAAGTAACAGGATATGAAATAAAAGGCTGCTCTGCTCACAAGATAACACACAGTTCCTGGAGGTCATCAGATAACAAATTTGACAGTAACATATCTTTGTCCCTTGTATAAAAAAGCAAATGTTAATTCCCCGATTCTCACAACTGTTTAGAGATTAGTTACAAACAAAACAAAAAGGTGATATCTGACAAACTGGATACATCAAAGGCAACATGACGACCAACTCTGTTTCGAGAAATGCTGCTGCTTTGAAATAATGAAGGCTGTAGAAGAAACAGAAAACCATAAAACCTTGTTCCTTGCTGCTACACTGATGCATTATTTCTCACAGCAGCCCAGAAACACAAGAGTCTCTCATTTAACTGCAGTGTCTGGGATCACAGCATGAGAACAGCCTCAGCTTAGGTAATTTAAGCATATGCAAGCAGCACTTCTTATTTTTAAATCCCTGCAAGGGTCCTGCTAGCAGCAGCGATCTAAAGTGAACACAGCCTCTCACAATTCAGTGGTTTCTGGGCACCAACAGGCACAACTCCCCATCTGGGAGCTCCCGAGTGTAAAGATATTTCAGAGCTCCTGGTAGTACATGGGTTAGTTCTTCAGTTTGCTTGCTTTGGGGTTTCAGCTGGTTATTCTAGTTCCAAGACAGAAATCAGGAGCATGTTTGTCAATAATCAATAGTAATTTCCATGTGGTTTTGACAGGTTTAAGGAGATCCAGTGACAGAGAATGTAACTGCTCTAAAATTATTTTCTAGCTCGAACAACAGAGCAAGAACCAGCTGAATTATGCAGGTTCAGCCATAGAGAGTGAGCACTAGGTTGATGTAAGTTTTTCATAGCTTTCAAGGTAGAGAAGGAAAAGCAGCAAAGCATTCTGTCTTCAAAAGAAGTATCACAATTATTCCACAGATTACAGATTATCTCACTAAAATACATTCCTTTCTAATTGGTGTCTCATGATGCTCATTTTTATTTCAGTTTGTTTCTTATTAGGTCACTGACAATGGTTTTACTTCACAAAAATTCGTATCTTGAGATAGATGAAAGCTCTTTAAACTGGGGACATGATATTAATCTTGCACATCAAGCTCTTTCATTCTTTTTTTCCTAAATCCTTTCCTCATTGCTGCAAATCCCTAATCAGAAGCTGTATCTGTATTTTCTACCACTGCACTGAATAACTGTGTCAACTGCCTGGAAATTTAATGCAGTATATCTTAAATGCAGGCACAAGAGGGCCAAAGGACATTTCAGGAATTCATATGGGTTGTAATATATGCATTGCCTGTCTCCAATTCCATCCTAATGGAAAGTAAGTGAACCATTCACCTCTGTACTTAGTTTTAACATAAAAGCATTAATTACCACATCTTGTGAGTATGATGGCAAATCCAGTTAAAAAATGACAGCATGGAATGACAGGGAAAACACCCTATTTTACACCATTTGTTATCCTGTCTCACATACTAATTAATACCAATTGTTCCCCCAAAAAAGAAAGCCATTCCTCTAACAAATGTATCTGGAAAGAAGAATCAGAGAAAATCTATTAGCTGGAATGCCATAAATTAAAAACTCTGAAGAAATTTATTCTCTTAGAATTTAGCAGTACTTATGACTTTCTAATTTAATACTCAAAATTTTCATAAATATTTGGTTTTTCAACCGGCTCACTATAGAAGACATTAAATAGACCAGACTGAACATCTTGACAGAGGTATGCCTGGTATATCCTTTCTATACAGAACCTGAGTATTTGATTTGGCTTGAGTTGAGGGGGGGGAAAGCTGTAAATTGTGAGCCTCTATGCCCCTGAGCCCAAGGCAGATAAAATCAAAGCCAGCACTAATTTAATTCAGGAGGATGATATGAACAAGTGTTTTAGTAAGGCCTGAAATACACTGATGCTTCCACCATTTCTACTGAACCATCAGCCCTGGTGCTCTAAAACCTAAAAAGCTACTTTGGCTAGGTGGGCAAGGGTTACTCTTAAAAGTTCTCAAAACTTTTACTCCTCTGACCCCCAAATCCTTTTAAAACAGAGAGAAGTTGGACTCAATACTCTGAGGCACAAGGTGTGTGTGGTTCTCGGTGATGGTGCTGTGAAGGGCCAGGAGTTGGATTCAGTGACCCTTGTGGGTCAGCCCAGCACATTCTGTGACTGTCATTCATTACACACACAACCTGTCTGCCTTCAAACAAGTTACAGAATGGCACCATGGCTGAAGAGGTTTGCCCTCTAGTATATGTTTATTTTTTTCCACAGAAACTTTAAACTAGAAGACTTTTTTTTTCCACACAGCCTTTGTGAATGGTTCACCACCATTCACGGCTTTGGCATATAACACACATCCTAGAACTGTGTCTTCGTTATGCATTTTGAGTAGACAACAATCTTTCAGTGAGGACACTGTTTTCCTTTTTTCCCCATCCAGTAAAATTACAATTGTTTTAAAAGCAGTTAACATTGTGGAAAACAACACAGTAGGACTCTGAAGCCTACAGCTTGAAACCTGTTAATTTGGTAAGAACACACTAAATCCAGACCTGTGATACAACTGAAGCACCACTGGACAGGCAGGTACAAGATCTTTCAGTGAGGACAAGGTTGTATTACTCTCCAAACAAAAGCATTCTAGAGATTGCTGATGATTTTGCATTTTGTTAAACACACAGTAAGATACTTAACGAATGTGCATTTAACAACAGTGTCTATTAGATTATGTTCAAAAGCTGTGCATTTTCTAACAATACAACAGTGAGGCAAAAAATAGTATTTTACAGCTGGAATGATCTATCAGTTCAGTGTTACATAACGTGCTGTGAGGGGATGGCCAGATTAGATCCTGTAAAAACTGCATTTTAGCTATATTGGATGTGAAGTGCTCTCTCGGATGTCTCAGGATTGCAGCTTTTCATTAGTGCTGAAAACAGCAAGTACTTCTTGTGCCCAATCCAAAACAGTTCCCTAGGTCCAAGCAGTATAAAGTCCAAAAATAGACACACTTCCCAAATAACCTATATTTGGATGACTTTGCTTTGATTATGTGACCCTCGTGACACCACAATAAATCCTCCCTCCCCTTGCTTGTGTCTACAAGTAGCATCCTTTTTGCAGATGAGCAATGGTGCAAGGAGCACAGCAAGGACACTTGAGAGCACACCAACAGAAACGCTGACCCAGAGTCGCTCTGGACGTAGAGAAAATGGCTGGCTTGTCTAGGGAGAGCACAACATAATGCCAGAGCACAGTTCTACCCCACCTCCATGGGGCTGAAAATTTATAATCTATGTTACTTTGCATATGACTGAAAACAGTGTGGTATATGGAGGAGTTCAGGGGGGAAAGGGAGACAAGAAAGACGGGAAACAAATCAGTTTCCTTCAAGGCTTATAATTTCTCAAAACATTTCTTTATCGTGACTCCACACAGCGACACAGACCAAGCTTTCTTCCCCTCCTCCACCTGACAATAGAAGCGAGCAACACAACAAGGTGGTGACACTCATTTCTGAGGGGAAAATACTCCTGATTCATAGTCGACTTCATGAGAAATTGCCCAGTATAAAATGGATTTCCTAGTCTATTGTCTTGCGGAGTAACAGGATCTGCTGTTTACAAACCAAGGAGTAAAAGCACCTTTCCAGTCACATTACCGCAGCAACCCCCTCACATGGCTGCACACTTCACCCTTTCCACGGGGTTCTGTCCGCCCTGAGCCGCCCTTCTCCCTTCCCTCACCATCCTGCCCGCTCCCACCCGGCAGGGAGCGAGGAAAAGCCGCGGGGCGGCCCGGGATCGGGGGCGCCGGCCCCGCGCCCACGTCCCCGCCGCCGGCAGAGCCGCCTCCCCGGCCGGGCACGCCGCTATCCCCACAGTCCCGGCTGGAAACCCGCGAGCCAACCCGCAGGTGCTGCCGCCGCTCCCGCGCGGGGACAGCTCCGACAGCGGCGGGCTGAGCCCCGCGGCCACAGCGGGAACATCGCGGCCCCGCCCGCTACCGGCGCCCCGCGACGATGGAGCCGAACCCGGCCGGCCCCGCTCCCGGCAGCGGCGGGCCACGATCTCCGCCCGCCGCCGGTCGTGACCTTGCGGAAGGGCTCGCCGCTCCCGAGCATCACTACCGCGCCCGGCCGGGAGGCTGCGGCAGCGCCCGGGGCGGGCGGGGGGGCCCCGCCGCCAGCTGTCCAGGCGCGGGCCACCGCAGGCAGCGCCGCCGCCCGCGCTCCGCGCTCCCCAGCCCGACCCACACGTAGGGTCGGTGGGGCAGGCTCCGCTTTTGCCATGTGCACACACCCTGCGGCACCGGCACCTAACACCGGGCCCCGGGCCCCGCCCGCCCGGGCCGCCCCGCTCACCTGCGCCGCCGCCGCCGCCGCTCTGCGCCGCCCGCCCAGTTCCGCATCGAGCGCCGGCGGCGGCGCGCGCCACCGCCGGTGCAGGGGGCAGCGGGGGCGGGCGGAGCGAACCACTGGC
Organism: Cyanoderma ruficeps; assembly: GCA_008694505.1. Lineage (NCBI taxonomy): Eukaryota > Metazoa > Chordata > Aves > Passeriformes > Timaliidae > Cyanoderma > Cyanoderma ruficeps. The sequence continues at coordinate 13,243,871 of VZDJ01007753.1, forward strand.
AGCCGGGGCGGGGGGAGCCGGGCCGCCAGCCGCCCGCAGGGGGCGCTGCGGCCGCAGAGGAGGAGGCGGGACGGGGGCGGGGTGTGAGGAGCATGGCGGAAAAGGAGTTGCTGGTCGGGCTGGGTCTGGAGAACTGGGAATGCTTCAGCCCCTCGAAGCGTCGAGTTGGGGCTTTCAGACCTCGTCCTGGCACGCAGCAACTGAAGCTTTGCCGCAAAGCCCGGCTCCACACCGGCAAGGACACGCTGCCTTGCAGAAAGGAGGCGCGGTGCCATGCCGTGCACTTTAACCCTCTGTACTGAGCTACAGCTGTACTTGCTGATTTGCTTGTAGCTTCTTAAGATTACAAGAGAATTGGTTTATTAAAAGCTTGACATACAACTTTTTTTAATTCCTTCCAAGCTCCTAAAAACCAGTGCGCTGCACAAACAAATCCATTTACTAACAAAACCAAAACTACCAAAGTAAACCCGAAATGCAACCAAAAGTAAACCACAATTTTTATACATATGGAGTGCAAAATGGGGAAACGCTATTTGACGTTCCTCATCTATACTTTGCCCACTGTAGATGAATTGGGTTTTTAGAAATACCTTTCCTTCCTCCCCATTCATCTGAATGCATCATAAGCAAATACAGCTCTTGAATAAAGGTACAGCCAACCAGGACCTCCCAGGATTGTAATTCAAGCACCTCAAGACTTCTCCAGTGGCCAAAACAGCAAAATTAATTTGAAATAGATCAGGTATAGAGACTTACAGCAGTAGGACTGAATTTCAGGCCTAGATAGCATTTTGTAAATATAAGTACAAAGGGTCACCAATCTCATGGACCAATCTCTTCCCCCATACCTGCTTACTTGAGGTCCATGGGCTAACATGGGAAGCTTCTAAAAGACAAAAAATTGTTCTGTACTGATTTGCACTTTCAAAGAAAGTGAGACTGTGAAGATGTAAACAAGGAGATTGTATTTAACGACATGATAATGAAAAGAGATGCACAAGGCTGCTTTGGGCTGGTAGAGTGACTTCACAGAGACTGGAACGGGGCTGTGTTTTGGATTTGTGCTGAGCACAGGGTTGATAATACAGAGATGTTTTTGTTACTGCTGAGCAGGGCTCACACAGAGCCAAGGCCTTTTCTGCTTTCCATACTGCCATGGTGGTGAGGAAGCTGGGGATGAATGGGAGGCTGGGAGGAGACACAGCCAGGACAGGTGATCCCAGCTGACCAAAGGGATATTCCAGACCATATGGCATCACGCTCAGCATATAAAATGCAGGGAAAAAGAAGGAAGAGGGGGATGGTTTGGAGTGATGGTGTTTGTCTTCCCAAGTAACTATTACACATGATAAGACCCCAGTCTCCTGGAGATGGCTGAACACCTGCTTGTCCACAGGGAACAGTGAATGAAGTCCTTGCTTTGCTCATGTGTGTGGCTTTTGCTCTCCCTGTTCAAGTGTCTTTGTCTCAACCCACAAGTTTTCTGGCTTTTACCCTTTCAATTCTCACCCCAGTCCTGCTGCTGAGGAGTGAGCCATTGATTGTGTGAGGCTTGGTGGGTGTCTGGGTTAAAACACAATACAGAGGCAAGGAAAATCACTGTTTTCACCACTGCCATCCACAGCAATGTTACAGGTTGTACCTGGAGAATCCCTCAAATTCACGTGCAGTTTTTTTCTTCAGATTAAGGAGATGCAGCCCATAGAATATAAAGCTGGAAGTTAAGCTGCAGCTCTTCTGCTGACAGCAGGGCCCAGCCACCCTCTAATCCACCCAGCATTGATGAGCTCTTGAGCTTTGCTGGTTACTCCACCTCTCATACCCCGCTCCAGTCTCCTATAAGCCTACTCCTATTCCTCCTTCCTCTGGTTTGGTAGATTCCAATTCAAATTTTATACTCCAGAGTAACGCAGAGGCTTCAGCAGAACAGCCTGTGGTGTGGAACCTTGCTAAACTGACCATTGCTTTTCTTTCCCATTGGGGCAGGGGATCATCAAGCACTTAGGAAGCAGCTACTGCTGGACAGCTCTCTGCTTTCCCCCATCCTGCTGCTCCCTTTGAGGTAACGCACATGTTAACTCCTCCTGGTGTTTCGCCTATGAACACATCAGAAATGAGCAGCATATCAGGGTCAGGTGAAATCCCTACTGAAATCCACTTGACAGCCAGGGCACTCCAACCTCGTCTTTCAATTTTGGTGAGCTACAAAATGCAGAAAATGGAGTAGAGCACATGCAATAAAAGGGTTACATTCTGAATGCAGCTGTACAAATCGAGGTGAGGGGTGTATGCATAATGCATGATCTTCGTGATACACACTTAATCCACTTCACCTATTTGCCAGCCCTGGCACACAGCAAGGCGCAGACTGAGCTACAAGTCTCATACTAAAGGCCAAAAGAAACTGCCTGGGGTAGCACTGCTTTTTCTTTCCCACCACTTCTTGCTTCTCCCCAACACATATACTCATCATTTCTTATCAGCTTTGAGGTTGTTACAGCAAAAACTTATTCCACCCTCCTCCAGTCTCATGACAGCACATCAAAGAATGTCAAAATCCTGTATTAGGCTATATTCTTTTATATAAACATTAACATTTCTCAAACAGATTAGTTAAAAATACAGATTTAAACAAGAATTTTTGCAATTGCAATGAGTTATAAAAAACAACAGATTATTTTACAGATTGTTACAAGTGCTTTACAAAGGTGCAGAGTGAAGGCCAGTGGCAGGGGACCAACCTCAAGTGCAAAATGGACACGATACCCTCACCGCGGGCATAGCGCTCAGATACACAGCCAAAAAAACAACAAAAACAAACCAAAAAACAGACAGACAAAATAAACCCCGAGCCATGTGAACCTATGCTCTTGGGATGCTCACCGGGCAAGCAAACACAGACTCCTATGACAGAGAAGACTCATGAGACCAAGCTACCAGAATACTTAAGATTACATCTCTGAGATCAGCCATAAGGTGTTTTCTCTTGGAAAATAAGGAACATGTTTTATAACAGTGTATTTCTCTTCCGTCAGACAAAATATTGCTGTAAATCCTAGAATACTTAGGGATGCGGATACTTAAAACTTGGGCCATAAATCCAGTATGGATCTCACAGTGCCCAAAGTGAAGGAAGGATACAAGACTCAAGTGTCATCCTGAAGCAGTTGGCACTCCTCATACAGGAGAGGCCTCCATATCCTGTGACGTTCACCTTGAGTGAGTACCTTGGAAGGACTTTGGCAAAAGGAAGACGATGCAAATGGATCTGATTACACCCAATATTCCTGCAGCCTGTGATCTGAGAGTTGTACAGCCTACAGCTTATGCAATGCCCACATGTTTCACTAAATGCAGTGTGTCCTCTCTCCTTGGTCGATACATCTTCACACCCACCTTGGAACACATACCACATGCTCCAGATTCTTGAAAGTTTTTGAGATCCTTCCACCACACGCACTTTACCTAGGTACCAGGCCTACCCACCTATCCTCCTATCTTTCTTCTATCCCTCCCCTAAATATAAAATCTATGCCCTGATTTGTTTTGAACTGAAGTTGTCCAGCTGTTAGCAAATCAAAGGTAAATTGAGCTGTCTGAGAACCACCATGAGATAAAACCGTGATGCATTACATTAGAAAAAGTCCGCTACTTTATGCCTGACATCTTTTTTTGATACACAATGTTCCCTACCCAGAGGACCTCCTTGTTAGACAAAGGGCACTACACATTAGAGGAATCCTTTTTCCAAAGGAGGGCCAGAATAAAGGGCAGCTCTAGAGATGAAGTCTCATAATAAAGAAATAAAAGCTACTTCTCTTGGAATCATTGTAAAGGGCAGCACATTCAAGAGATTTTATTTATAGGAAACCCAGTGAAACCCCTAGAACATCCACACTGACTTCCCTGAGCTCCTCAGATCCAGGTACACTGGGGACCCTGCAGAAGCCTTTTGAGCTGGGTTACTCTCAACAGAGAGCTTTTGGCAAGTTCCTGCTAATTCATTTTCATAATCAGCGAAAAGAGGATCAATGGGAAAACCCTCAGCATATGCTTAGAGAAGAGAAAGACTCTGAAGAAAAAGGAGTTGAGGGGCAGGGGGAAAGGTCTTCATTTCTACCGTTTTCGAATGTTTCACGTTATTCCTTTGGGGTACGGGCACTACATCGAAACCAACCCCTCCATCGGATCTACCCCAGCTGCCTCCTGCATAGTCTCATACCAACACTGAAACCCCAGGCTCATCACTCCCTGCATGCCCAGCCCAGGGTTCAGTGCTTTGGAGAGGGGAGGCTGGCTTCTCGTTAGCAAAGGCTGGGAGATGGCATTATGTCAGCATGTCAGCGCCCTGGGAGCATGCAGTCACTCATGCACATCCCAGATTTCTGAGAGCAGGGGCGGGAGTTTCTTGTCCTGCAGCCGAAGGGCAAACACCTGTTCAGAGTGGACACTGCTCAGTGTCCGAAGACTGACCAGCTTCATTAACATCCGTGGAAACATCAAGCGGTCCTGCAGGGGGCAAATAGACAGCTGTTAGTAAATTCACCTAAAACTTTGTTTAAAAAAATAAAATTACCACAACTGATGATACACTGTAATCACAAACCTTACTTCCTCTAGACCCATCATTCTCCAGGAAAATGCAGTGTGAAAGAACACAAGTAGTACATCATGTCCCAAAACTCCAGACTTTCCATGCTGGCTAAACGATGGAACATGGTACAGGACAGCAGATTGTGACAGCTCACAAATCCTGCATTTACAGCTGCTATCAAAGAGCCCAGAAGGGACAAGCATAACAGTACAGGCAGCAAGAGACCTGTTACAGACAGTACTGCAGGAACTCTGCCTGCATAAACACAAAATCTGCTTGCATCATCACTAGAGATGTTCTTTCTGGTCAGGCACTTACATTTGGTCTGTTGATGCAAATGTAAGAATGAAGCGCTTCCACATAGGTGTGCTGCAGCCTCTCCACCAGGGACTGATCCTGCACATTCGGTCGGTCTGCCAAAAAGCAGGTTAGAAGTAAGCAGATTAGATGTAAGCAGATTGCCACGGGCAGCTTCACTGGATTTAACATCTCTGTCTAACCCCACTTCCTCCTACGGTGTCTGCCCAAAACTTCACCTCATATTCACCCAGCACAGCTGGGAGATATATCCATGACACTGTGGCAACTTTATCAGTTGCCTGTAACTGTTCTTTCTCAGTGATGTCTACTGCACATGGGGAGTCCAATCCAGCTCCTACAGAGGTGGGAGGTTAGAGAGACCAAATGCATTTACACAGTGCTGTTTGGTCTCATGTTTCTGTCCCAGAAAAAATGCAAAGCCGCCTATTTGAGAGAAAATGGCAAAGTCTCTCCAGTAGTTGAGCCAGTTAGAAAACAGGAACAAAGAAAAACAGTCATTAATCAGGTCACAAGACAGAAGAGTAGAGGTGGCTTCTTGGCAAAGCCTTGTCCTGGCCCCGAGTGATACTTGTCCAGACTATGTTTGCTTGCCCACTAGATGTCACTCATGCTGTGGGATCTGCATCACACCAGAGAGGTCCCAAGGACATTAAGGGGACAACAAAATAGCAATTTCTAAATGGGGAAGATAAATACTGGCTGTTTTTTCTGCACACTTTTCGAGCAGTGAGGAATTCAATTTCCTCTGGAAGTGGCACTAGAAAATTCAGAATATAATGAGTAATATGCTCCCTTTATCACTAGACTCTATACACACTTTATTACTCCTTTTCTGCTTGTAACATCCCTTGACTCTACTTTTGTTGCTCTCTGACTCACTGCTGCAGCTCTTCAGATCTTCCTGGCTTTTTACCTGCAGAGAAAATGTTGATGGCAATTAAAAGTGCATATTCAGCATCATTAAGCTGTAGCTCATTCATTCCCTTTGAGAACTCAAAGATGGGGTTAATGAACTCAAACTGCAGACCTGCAACAAACAAAAGAGAACCAGGTGAGGCAGTAGGAATTGTCTCCCCTCTCTCCCCCTCCCTTTAATGGAAAAGGTTGCTAGAAATCCACTGCTAGACACCAGGGAGTGGGGAGGAGAGACAGGCAGGGAAAAACTCTTACATTATGCCCTAATGCATCCTCACTTTACATCCACTACTGCATGTACAACAGTGGCTGAGGAGTCAGGCTCTAACTGTAAAATGACACTGTTTCTGGGTTTTCCTAAAGCTGTAAATGCCCCACAGCACATTACTGGGCAACAGCTAAAGGAACACAACATCAACTACCAGATAAGTCCATCAAAACATCAGAAAGTCACAAGCACAACATTTATACTCTCCACTCTCAGAGCGTCACCTCCTTCACACCCAGTAGCCTTCACGCTTTCAAAGAAAGCTTTCATTCCACAATTCAGGTTCATCTGAAGTATGTATGAGCTCAAAATTTGTGGTTCCAAGAACTCTGAACTATGCCATTTCCTTCAGCTCAAAGAACTGGGAGACCTGAGGCAGAGCCTGACCTAGGCTTCCAATCCCCTCATTTGATAAATTCAGTCAGACAGAAGTGCACTGGTATTTATTGCCATAACAGAGACCACTGTCAAATCAGGTCTCTTTGTGCTGTGTAATCATACTGAAAACTTCAGGCCTTTCCTTCAAAATCTCATCCAAGTTGCTAATTTCCTGCATTACAAATCCATCAGAGAAGGAGGAACAAAATGGAGGGAATCTTTCTGGATCCCTGTTTTTTGCCTTTTTAATAACCTGAAGAAAAGGATACCAGGAAAAGTGTCATAAAGAGAAGTTGTATATAAAGGCCATCTCAAGGATTAATGGTTAAATATATACTCAAGGAATAAAATAAAAAAATCAGCTGAAGCATAGCTAAGGTCTTGTTTTTAGAAATGCTGAAGATACACAATTCTTGTTACTTTATCTGAAATCACAGACACTCATAGCTCCTGGAAAAATATATTTCAGAGATCGCAACACCATAAGCTACCATGTATTAGGATGATAAAATGTCAAAAGCAGTCTCTGGAGATCCTCAGTGCACAGTACAGACTTAGTATCACCTGAAATCTTATCACAGTAATGTCCTCACTCCAAGCATCCAACCAGATTAGCAAGTGTACACTTGCAAAGGACAAAAGACTGGTTTGGATTGGTACAATCTGACACAGCTCCACCAGCATGCCACATCTCCACAAGCAAGGAATTTCACACCAACTGGTAGTCCTAGGTGGACTGCAGCAATATTTTCATGCTTTAAGAGTCCAGATTTTCCCAAGCAATTGACACCTAAAAAAATACATGAACTGAGCTGATACCATATGTTAAAAGCAAAAAAAAAATGGTTTGTGGGGCTATTGGTTTGGTCTGTGCTAAACTTCTCACCACAAACTACTTCCAGCTGCCCACATTAAGAAGGAAAATATGTAAGAACACAAAACACTGGGGAGGAAGAAACACCTGTCTAATGCACCACCTGCTTTGGCGAAGTCATCCCGATTATAGCTCAGGTCCTTAAGAAAGGTGATGCTCTCAATCTCTGGATTGTAGCGCCGAGATGTCTCCAACAACATCACCTGAAGACAAAAGATATACTCAATTTGAAAGCAGGAAGAAATGCTACATCAGTAATTTGCTGACTGTTGAAGCATCTTTGAAAACAAACAAACAAAACCTCTCCAGTTTCACTCAAAGTGCTTAAAAATTCCAAGATAAAGTCTGCTGGCATCCTTTGTGGTGTCTGCTTCTGGGAAATGGGAAATTCCTGCTTACCACTATCAAGACACTTGCCTCATTCCCCTTCCTGTATTAACCAGGCACTGCAAAAGGCATCTTGCCAATATAACCTTGTACTGCAATAAAGGTCCCACAGCTGAAGTCTTTCAGTCTGCCATCCTCAAAAAAGGGATGGAACTAGTTCTCTACATGGGTCACTCCAAATTCTTTAATCTCTGCTACTATGTACTGGGGTGGAGTCGAACCCTCACCTCTATGGTAGATGTCTTCAGTAAAGCAATCTGATCTTCCCTGGTGAGCTCCAGGAAGCCAGGTAATTGCTTGGCAAAGTCCACGATCTCTTGCACAGAGATAATTGCAAGTTCTGTGAAGTGAGCAAAACGCTGCTGCCTTGCTTCACGGTTATTTGGATCAGGAATCTGGGGCCATGGCTGTAGGAATGGGAAGAGACAGCATGTATTTGTGAAAGATGGAGTCAAAGATGAAAGATAAGATGAGGAGGACAAGGAAAGAAAATGACAACTTCAAAACATCATCCTTTGTGCTATTTTTCACAGAACTTTAGCCCACTGATGCAATGCCCAAAATAACTCTGTTCTCCCAAATATTTTACCTAAAATGCAACTCCCCAAACTTCATTTTTGCTTATTCTGGGTATGCTGGTAGGGTATTTACCGTCACTTTGAGCCTGTCTGTGAAGGAGCGCTGGTTGCACTGCTGCTGCGCGGCCACGAGCTTTTTTATCATGCTCAGCTGCTCCGGCGTCAGTTTGTGGGAGGGGCTTGGCGGATTTGGGGGGTTTGGACGCACCACAACTGTCCGAGCCTGATCGTCTTCCTGCTTCTTCAGTTTCTTCAGTCGGATCTGTTCTTCAGACAGAACATCTAAAGCAGGAAAAAGCTCACAATCAATCATTGGAACACAATGGAAACCACACTACACACGGGGTAATGTGCTGGGGACAGAGAGGCAGAGATCACAGCTGCCTGTACCAGGCACAGCAGAGTGTACACAACACAGCCAACAGTGGTACTTGTTCCTCACTCTATTCCCTGGTTTGTTTCATTGCCTTTCTTCTAACCATACTGTCATGTAAAGTGTTCACAAAAGGCAAAGCTCCCTCACTCTCCCCATAAAGCAATTCCCTGAAATGTCATGTTAGAACAGGTGCTCCCTTCACAGGCCGTGGTGTGTCCACTGTATTTTATATTACCCTACTGTTATGTCTTATTTTCAATGTTGTTAATTTAACAGCTTGTAGTATCCTTTCACCCTCTTCAAAGGTCAGACTCAGTCCTGGGTAGACTTTGATAGTGAAAGTATAATTTGCTATACAGGCCATCTGCAACAAACTCTAGAGCAGTAACATACCCCAAGATGAATAATGGAAGAGTAACTTTGCATAAATGTACTGAGAACCAACCACAGGTCCTTCAGGAATAGGGTTACAAGTCTCCTTCAGTTGTAAAGTCAAAGGGGAGATGCTATTTGGATGTAACACTGTAAGGAACAGAACAACTCAAAGGCATCTGTTCTACAGATGGATCTGTTCTACACAGAGCTGATGGAGTCCCTCTGTCAGAGGAAAGGGAAGCACATTTCTCACAGGCTTGCCAAGCAGTGAAGAGGGATTTAAACTAAAGCTGCCTAGGGACAGGAACCTCAATCCATCCCTCTCCTCTCCCAATCCAGTTTGATGCCAGGGCCAGCAAGAGACGCCTGTAGAGGGTATGTAGGTCAGCAGGAGAGCACCTGAAGAGTAGCACAATGGAATTCCTGCCACTCCATCCAGTAAGTCAAGTTCATTGGGAGCCCAACTTAAATGCGTCTATGCAAATGCACATAGCATAGGGAATAAATAAGCAGAGTTAGAGACATGCACACACCTGCAGGGCTGTAATCATATTGGCATCACAGAGAGAGAGTGCACAGCAAGTTCGCTGGCCTGGACTTCAGGAGAGCAGACCCTGGCCTCTTCAGGGATCTGCTTGGTAGAGTACTATCAGATAAAGTGCTGGAGGCAAGAGGGGCACAAGAAACCTGGTTAATATTCAAGGATCACCTCCTCCAAGCTCAAAAGCGATGCATCCTTGTCTCTAAATTGGAATAGAATGGATTTGACAGATAGATCACTTGGAGGATAAAAGATTGGTTGGATGGTCACACTCAAAAGGGTTGTGGCCTATGGGTCAATGTCCAGGTGGAGACCAGTGACAAGTGGCGTTCCCCAGGGGTTGTGTTGGGACCAGCACTGTTAAACACCTTTGTCACTGACATGGACAGTGGCACTGAGCACACCCTCAGCACGGCTGCTGACAGCACCAGGCTGTGTGCTGTGACTGACACTCTGGAGAGAAGGGAAGCAGAAAAGGAACTGATTCGAAAAAAAAAACCTCTGTATCTTCAGGAATAAAGATAAATAAATCAAGCTTGACTTTACAAACAAAACTTTAAAAGTGCTGAAAGATTCTTTGGCCATTTACTTTTATGCACAGATAACACAGAAAATAAAGGAGGCTGCAATGAGGTGGGGGTTAGTCTCTCCTTCCATGACCACAATGAGAGGACAAAAAGAAATGGCTTTAAACTGAGGGGAGATTCAGATTAGGTATTGGAAAAAAATTCCTTGTTAGGGCATGCATTGGAACAAGTTGCCCTGGGAGCTGATGGAGTCACCATCCCTGGAGGTGTTTAAAGGGCGCCTGGATCTGTGCTCAGTGATATGGTTTAGTGGTTTAAGGGTTACAATGATACTGCTGAGTAGACATTTGGACTTTATGATCTTAAAAGACTTTTTCCAACCTTGATGATTCTATAATTCTATAGCTGCTACACAGAAAAGCAGGCCCTAAAACTGAACAAGTATATAACTGCATTTCTTAACAGAATCATATTAAACAAAGACAAGAACTGGAGAACTACTGTAAGACAGCATTATTGAGATTGGAAGGATAGAAAAAGAACATAACACAGTCAAGCTGAGAAGAGCTGAGAATAACCTTTATCCCTGACTTCCAACAGGGTGGATGTGTGCACAGGTACATGCACCATGCACAAAATTTACAATTCTAACAGCAAAGGCATTCAATACAATTAACAAAATAAGGGGGATCTATAAAATTAGAGAATGCTAATTACAGTGTCAGTTTAAGGAGGGAAGTAATTGATCCAAGTGATTACAGTCCCTCATCTTGGGACTCCGATACACAAAAAAATTTTCATCTGGCAATACTTTACTTGAATATTAACAAATCTTGAAAACTGCCTATGTGCAAGCTCCTACGCTGTGCTAAATTCAAAGCAATCTAACTTACTTGGTTTGTCAGGAAGGAATTATTTAACCTCATGGTTCACACTGGCTTAAGAATTATAAACTGGCCATGAATAACTTCAGTCTGGGAATTAGAAGAATGTTTCCAGCAATTACTAGGGGGGAAGTTCTGGAATGACCTTCCAAGTGAAACAGCTGGAGGAAAAAGCCCTCAGTTTCTGTCAAAACTAACAAAGCAAATTTGCAGTGGGGATTACAGTTCAAGAAGAATTGCCAAGTTCTTGATAATAACACCAAGATTCCTTTTGACCTAATTTTCCCGAGCTGTCTTCAACACAAAACAATGACTAAATGCAGAAACATACTGAGGCTCTCTCTCTCTACCTGCAACTAAAGAGAAGCAAAGTGAACAAGTGGTCTTCCTGCATTACTTTTCAATTACCTCTGTTTCATAGCTCTTGGGAACGGGGCAGTGGGGTAAAGACAGTACATGCAATGCTGATACAAACCAGTAAGACAAGGATACTGATGTGCTGTGTTTCATGCTGAAAACCTGAACAGCGTGTCTCCCAGCTCACTGGGGCTTAATTTTTGCAAAATTATGTTATGTTTCTGAAATACCCACTGTTCCTAGCTGTTCTGGGTGCTGGATGTCAGAAAAGAAGACTTCACACAGATCCAACATTAATTGAGCATTCATTCAGTCAGTCTTGATGAGCAAAGGGATAAAACCTGGATACCTTGGCCAAGGAGGGCTGTTCCGGATATACAAGCAGAAATACTGGTGAATATTCAGAAACAGCAGCCTTATGGCCCGCATGAGAAAAATAGCAGAGATCACTAAAGGAAGCAGTGAGATCAGCTCATGCACAAACACAGCTGCGGTACTGTGGTGCTGCCCTTGACCTCTTTTGCAAGCTCACAGTAGGAAGCAAAGAAAAGTGCCTGTTGTTCAAGGAGCATGGCGACCCATCTCACAGTCCTGGTCACAAGCCTGACATTACTGGCAAACTTTACAGCACCCTGATAAACATGTGAGTCTTTCCTCTGCTGGTATATTCCATGAGTTCTTACAAGGAATAAAGCAGGGCTGGTGTTCTCAGCACAGCAATGGTTTTCCTCTAACAGCTTCACCTCCCCACATGATCCTTGCTGAGCTCTCAGCGACTTCCCACGCACATTCCAACATCCAGCCTGCACGTCTCTCCTCCCCAAGCACTGGCATCACCCCCAGAGCCCTCCTGTCCTGTCCCAGCCCCTAGAGCCCGGCGGCTGCACTCACACTGCTCCCGCATGCCGGCCTCCTGGCACTTGCGCAGCCGGCACTCCTGGCACTTGCGGCGCATGTACATGTCCATCTCGCACTTGCCGCCGTTCTTGCAGACGTACTGCGCGCCCTTGATGACGCTGCGGCGGAAGAAGCCCTTGCAGCCTTCGCAGCTCAGCACGTTGTAGTGGAAGCCAGAGGCCTTGTCCCCGCACACGCTGCACACTTCGTTTCCCAGCATCTTAGGGGCTGGGCCCTTCTTCCGCTTCAAGGGGGGATTTTCTACCAAAACGAACAGTAGCGAGGAAAAAAAAGACAAAAGAAAAGAAAATCCACAGACATGAAGGAAGCGTGGTGTTTGCAGCTGACTGCCCCATTCCTGACAACCAACATCTTGACTCAAACCCACTATCTCTAAAGCACATGGATGAAAAGATTAAGTCTCCCTTTTCACACACACCCCTTCTGGGCAAGCAAGTCTTCTGCAACAAACTTACTGACATAATCCACAAGGTTTCACCTCAACTCTATAAACAAATATAGTTTCACATTTCTTTCACTCCAAAACAGAGTTAAAGAGTCAAAACAAGCTCAGGCCAAGTGTTCTTCTGCACTTTCCAATTACATTTAAGTTACCAATATGAGAAAGACCTACAACCAAGTTGAGCTGAAATCCAAGATTGTGCAGAAAGTAAATTTCTTCAGAACTCGCCTCCAGTTCTCTGCCACACATATGCGCAATAATAAGGAAAAATCTTTCCTCAATTCAATAGTGATAGAAAGCCAGTGCTGAAACTGTGACCCTACAAAAACCAGACTGAGCAGACAATTCCTGTAACGGGAACACTTGGGGAAACTGTCAGCACAGAAGACAGCAGCTTGTGGAGTTAGCTGCAATAAGCAGACAAGAAGTACACTTCACAATCTCTGTGACCCTTTGGAATCCCGAAGCCATAATTTCCTCTTCAAGACGAGAGCTCCCCACTTCTAAAACTGAAACACTCTCATAGTGACAGTTTGTTTGCTAAAGCTTGTTGTTCTATCTCAAACATGGGGCCTTCACTACTGCTTCACATTTCAGATGGTCTTGCACAGCAGCTCCCAATTCTTCCTACGTCATTCTGACAGATTTTAATCTTATCAGTGGCTCTGCATTCTGAAAACGTCGCTGGTCTGCTCCAACACATCTTACCTTAAACACTCTAGCCAAATGCTTGCTGATACTACAGATGCATTCCCTCCCCATTAGCCCTCTCTCTTTTCCATCCATTTAATTATAGCTATGTTGATATCTGATATTCTACACAGCTCATAGTGCAGGTATTTTTCTGTATGTCAGATATTTTAGATTCTTCTATGGCAGCAGTTATAAAGATTACAACCAGCATGTCTTGATAAATCCCCAGATTATGTTTAGATATGCCTAGAAAGCCTTTACACTGGAGTTAATGCTTACTTTGAAGAGGCTACTGCATTTCTTGATCAGCATCAGGATTACAGTTGCATGTCTCATTTTTGTATTTACCGTTCCAATACTTGTATCCTTACTTGTGTTTACACTTACTATTCTGCTCAAGTTCCTGGAATGGTAACCAGTCTAAGGTGAGTTTCAGATACTATTATTTGTGTTCCTCAATACAAGTTTTCAGCCATATGTATCTTGGTGTTGATTTTTAATCCCACTGACTTTAGAGAGGCCTGGAAGTCACTGCACTTCTCATTGAAGATTGGACAGCAAGAAAATGTCATCAGAACGGTTAAATTTCTGATATTCTCCACCCTTGTTCAATTATATTTCTCTTCACACAATATACTACCAAGTAAAAATTACGCAATGCCTACAGTTATTTCAGATTACTTAGTATAAACACATGTAATGACAGACTAACTGGTGTAACAACTTTGCTGAAGCCTCAAGTGATGTTCATATGCTTCTGAGGAACAGCAGAGTAATCCAATTACTTCCACAGACAAATTTGTCCATCTTTTGGATTTCTTAGTTGTCTTTAAGGCATTATATAAACTTACTATCTTTTCTATTGAAATTTCTATTTTCTACTGCTTTATTGAGACAGATAGGCTTATTCTTTGCTCTATGCAAACTATTTTCCATCTCTGAGCATGAAGCATTTTAGTTATATAGATTATTATTGTTATTTTCTGTAGTCAAAGATAACATAGAAATAATATAAGATGTATAAAAAAAGCATGAATGCCACTTTTGAGCCTTTAGCTCTCATTAGGGTCCTCCTTCCTGGGTAGATACCCTATTTAATAAATACTTTCCACATTTTGTGCCTTTTTTCCTTACATTTTCACAAGGAAACAATCAATCACTTTCTTTTCAAGTCCTCAAACCCATTTTAAGGACTTTTACTGGGTAATCTCATATTACCTTTTAACTACTTTGTTTCTACACTACTGATGAGTCCTCATTCAATGTCCAGATTATCTCTTCATTTTATATTGATTGCCCATTGCCTCTCTGCTGAGCAAATACATTAATTTGTCATTTTTCCAATAAGATGATGACCCTATACACTTTTGCTTTCCTTTTTTTCCTGTAACCTGTCCAGAGATGTTATACTGTCTTCTTACAGTTTGAAAGTGTAGGACTGTGGCCATGAACAGCAGCTTTAACTACAGAATCTCAGTTCTATGTATGATACTCTTCCTCCTCAGTTAATGTAAGAAATACGTGGAGAAACTCCTACTGTCTTCCCATTGTATGAATCTGCAAAATCCTATCATTTCCTTGCACCACCTACCCTTGCTGGATTGTCACCTGTAGTAAAGCTTTACTGTTCTGCAGCTCTTGATAACGCTAAAAAAAATTAATTTATCTCACTGCCATGAACCTAGCCTCTAGTAGGTCAAATAAGCAAGATATTCAATGCACTTGTCACTTAGATAAAAACCCAGTCTTCAGCTATCAATAACTGACTCTATTCTTAGACATCTCTGAGTGCCTCAAGCACAGCAGAACGCGTCCTAAAATTTTGCCAAGTATCAATTCTGCTTGCAGCTGAAAGAACAGATAGCCTTTATCTTGCATGGATTTAGTGAGAATTTTTGCCTACCTGCATGCTCAGGGGGATTCTCTGAGCCAGGGAAGAGCGGAAGCCCTTCCTCCTCCATCTCAAATACACTTGCCACCCTCTTCCCATGATCCTGTGTGCTGAGTTGAGTGGGACCCATGGAGGCCACACAGGCAGGGCTTGCTATAATCTCATCGCTGCAGTATTGTTTCTGCCAAGCAAGGGGCCACAGGCATCTGTCTTCCAAGTCCTTGGTTTCTCTCGCCTACTGAAAGTCAGGAAGTACCTGTGGAAAAAAACAAACAGATGCAAAAGAGGCAAGAGTTCAGCTATTGAGACTATTAACTTCCAAAATCTATTACAAGCTGTATCACAAGCAAGCGGCAAGATTTCGTTTCCGTAATTAGCTTTGTTTTATCAATGTTTATACCCTTGAAACACAGTATTTTAACAAACTGTGGTAAAAGGTACAAGACTAGCATATCCAGGTGCAAAACTATTCCTTCACTGCCAACAGATTTATCAAAGCAAGACAAGTCTTCATTTCTGCTAAAGCTACCAGTACACTTCATCCCTCATCTCTCCAAGTGTGTAAGAGGGAAATTCCTGGCATTATAACCAGTGGCCTTCGTTAAAGCTTCCAGTAACAAATAGTTCAGTGCTGCCAGCTGCCCTGAATTTTGGTGCATGTATTGCAGAGCATATAGAAAATTGGAAAAGAGATTTTTCATACAATTGTTTAGCAGACTACAAAACATGAAATTTCCCTCTTACTATCAGTAGCCAAAGACTGTGATAAAGTTGATGATTCATCAAAGATAAGGATGACAAATCCTTCCCCTTACCTACACTAAGAAATTGAAAGCCAGCAATCCTCCCTATGGGAAATGGCCGTGATGCCATTCCCAGGAAATGAATTCACCACCAACCTTCTGAGGATACCCTTTTTTGGAAGCATGTTCATTACACAGCCCTGACTCCATAAAGAACCTGAAACTGGAAAGCAAATCCAACCACTTTTTCCAAAAAGCCCCACCTGCACAGAAAAGGACCCTACTCGTTTGATTGCACAGATTCAGTGAAACTGATGCAAATTGCTAATGTAAACACGCCTAAGCTGATTGATGTCAGTTGATCTCAACTCAGTGATTTACCAATGCAAGCTAAAGAGATTAACTGATTTAAAAAGCACCTACGTGAAAGGCCTGTACCAGTTTGAGTGATTGAGTTCAGGACTGGAAGCCTATCAGGCCCTGAAAGACGGGAGGTGACAGAAAGCTCTGAAGCAGCCCAGATACAAGAGCATCAGGCAAGCAGGGGCATGCCTCACACACTGTAGTGCTGACCATGAACAGGCAGAAAACCACTGTCGCAGGTCCCTTCTTCCCTCCTGGATATTTGGACCAGACCACACAACTTTTCTCAGAATGTCAAAAACAAAGACGAAAGTAATGCTTCCACAAACGAACCCCCTCCCAGAACTCTGAAACAAGCATCAAGTATAAAAGCAAGTCACACTGTCAGGCCTGCTGAGCTCCTGTCATCTCCAATTACACTGTGGATGCAGGTGTTAAAACCCACAGGGCACATTAATTCATGTGACATTTGTAAACACAGCTTCAGACTACGTCAGGAATTCAGAGCTCCCTTCTCTGAGGGAGCTGGAGGAACAGACTGTCTAGGATAAAAGCAGTGACAGCAAATATGAAACTTTAACCTACAGACAGAAAGAAGTCCTACTATGGGAGAGTACAACCTAACCAATGTAATTTCTAACCAATCTGAAGAAACTCACGGTCCTCAAAGGAACAATATGGCTACCACAATCACCTTTTTCTTAAAAAAAGTTTCCCCAGAAAATCTTGCAGAGAAGCAGCATAGAGCATCAGATGGAGATGGGAACTTTACTGTAATAAATCCAAACCCAACTTGTATTCTTAGTCCTGTGTAAGCTTCTCACCAATGCTGACACAAATGTCTCTGGACACGTTTGGGCATGAAACGAGAAAGCTAAGAGTAAGCCTCTGCATCTCCACATTCCTTTAAACCATGCAAAAGACTCACTCAAAGATTAATTAATTGTGCAGAATGAATCACCAGCACTGCTGCAGCAAATTTTCAAAGGAAGGGTTTGATCACTCATCTGAGGGACTGAGTGACAGTGCTCAGGCCCAGGACTTCAGTTCAGTGACCCATTCTTAGTGCACCCCAGCCACAAATGAAACCTGTTCCAGAAAACAGAAGAGAAGGATATGATCTGATGAGATTTCAAAACTGTGTCATCTGCACAATGACTGACATTGCAAGAGTGAAACTTGCTGTCAGCAAGACATCTGGAGCCCAAAGGGGAGTGTCTGAGAGACTGCAAGCTACCAAGAGGGAGGGGAATATAAATCCATGTGCACATCCAGGACACAGCAATAGAGAAGCCACTATCTGTGTTGCAGAACTACCCAGTGTGTTCCTGCTTCATGCACTAGCCTCCACCATTCCCAAAACAGAATGAGCCAGAGAGAAAAGGTTACTTGTCTTCTGTGCCCCTAAGACAGAGCATTTTTTCTTTTATAGGTGCAGTAACAGTTGCAGTCTGTGGAAAATTGACCTGACCATGAACAGCAGCACTCTGGCGCTGGTAAAGAAGCCTACTGAGCATTTTCCTCACACACACACAAGTGAGAGGCCATATGATGAGGCTCAAGGCTTAGTTTTCACAGAAATGCATGAGGATCGTTTTCATACGACTAAAAATCTTGCTGAGTTTTGTACTGATAATCACGTTATTAGAGATTCACACCTTCCAATCTGCACCACCATTTCAACAAAAATGCAGAAAGGTGATGCAAGCCATAACTGCAAGAGGGAATACTGTCTTCTTGACACAGTCTGCTGTGCTGCCTCCCACTGTCTGTCTCAACTCCTTCGGTTTTAGAAACCAGGACTGGCCACGTGACAAAAGATGAAGTAATCACTTCTCTCAAATGCAGCATTTTGAAGAGAGTAAACTGATGAGCAGACATACCCCAATGACGAAACATGTAGAGATGAAAGGCTGAGGGGAAACAAATTTCTTCTGGCCCTTGCCACCCATGTCTCAAACATGACACTAAACACTTCTGAAATGTGTTGCCATCAGCTTCACCCTACTCCATTTCTTCCATCTCCCCTTCTTTTCT
The DNA here is from genome assembly GCA_008694505.1 of Cyanoderma ruficeps. Lineage (NCBI taxonomy): Eukaryota > Metazoa > Chordata > Aves > Passeriformes > Timaliidae > Cyanoderma > Cyanoderma ruficeps. The sequence continues at coordinate 13,262,336 of VZDJ01007753.1, forward strand.
GAGAAAACAGAACAACTCAAATACTGATGGTCTCCAGGTCAGCACTCTTACAACAAAGTACTGTTTTTTTCAGAGACTAAAGACGGCAGCCCTGGCTCTTACACCTCATGCTAAATGCCAGAAACATTCACCGCTTCCTCCAGCAACAATCTCATCCCATTCCCTCAGCTGAGTCCTCTTCCTAAGCCAGCTGAAACACTTACACATTCTTCTGGAAGACTTTGATCTGACCTGTCATCAACAGACTAAGCTACAGAATATACCAAACTATTGTCCCATGTTCATTGAGGACAAGTAAAGGAGATACCATTGGGCAGCACAAATATATAGAAACTAAATGAGCCAAATGCAGTTACTGTGACACTTCTGCTAAAGAATGCTGTCCTCTCCCTGGTATTCTTAGTTTGGCACTTTCTGTGAGGAGTTTAAGGATCAGGAACCAGACCAGATGCAAGCACATTTCTGAAGAAACTGTACTGTGTAACACATGAATAATCAGAAAAACAGTACAACAAGCCCTTTACCTCCAAATAATGGATGCTCAGAAGAAAGAGTAGCATTTTAGGAAGCTTGCTGAAGTCTCTGTGATCCTTCAAAACAGGATTTACTCATTGCAGTCCTGGCCGTGTAAATTACAATATCCTACATTTTCTGCCAAGGCAAACATTTATAGCCCTGTTTCAGTTCTGTAATGAATCACATGCAGGCACTCTGCAGAGTGTCAGCATCAATGGAAGAGGCCTCATGTTTGTATACATACACTAACATGACTGTGCTCCCTGTGTGTCAACAGTGCACCTCTCTGCGCAGGCCTTAATAGGCTGCTGGTGAACAAATACATCTGACAGGAAGGGCTGTCTTTCAGAGGTAACTAAAGCAGGGATATAATTCAGCATTTTGTCTTCTAAGCGTGCTCTGACATGCAGCATAGATTCACACTGGCTGCCAGCATTTATCTCTGAAAGCTGGGCCCACAGCAGTGCATAATGACCTCTGCTGAAACCTAAAGGCACAACTCACACAGTGATAATGCTACCTTGGTAATGCTATCAAATGCTGGCTGCAGATCTAAACAGCCAAGAAAAAAACCCACCAGTTAGACTGAGCTTTCACAGGAGTCTACAGCACCAGCAGAGAACTAAGCCCCTTGAGAGGCACCACTGCTGCAGTCCTTTCATACAGAGTAACCATATTTTGTGATCTAGTGCTTTCCCTATACTGTGTCTGGTGTAGCAGCCACAGTATTTTAACAAATCTTCCCTATGATACTACCTTGTAGCTGTTTCAGAGAAACAGAGATTATTCCCAGCTCATCTTGGATCATTCTTCTTCCTTCCTTCTACATCGTCACATTTCTCAAGAAATGCTGAAACAGATAGCAGGTCTATGAGTGAGGCAAAAATATACATATGACACGTTTCAGTTAGGAAAAAGTCGAAAAAGACACCTCGTACCTTTCAAGACAAAAAATGAATCTGTCACTTTGAAAATGATGTAATATTACATGTCAAAACTCAAGTGGAAAAATAATAACTTCAGATTGACAATGGGAGAGACAAATCACAAAAATGTAAAATGTGAAAAGAAGTGCAACAGGATGCTGTAAAGAATGGTTTTGAACAGTACGTTTACGAAGGATGGAAAAAACAGTTTTGCATCTCTCAGGGAACAGACTAGCTTGGTGCCCCTGCTATAAATCCCTCTCTCAGAAAACTGCAGGGACACAGATTGAAATTGCATTATCCATTTTTGATCTCCCAGAAGCATAAAGGCAACCACAAACTGGAAAGAGTTTGCGAGCCACCGCCAGCCCTAAGCTGATAAAGAAAAGCTACAGCCTCCTGATTGCTTTCATTTGCTGTCCAGCTAAGCTTCAGCTGACCACGAGCAGCTGTCCAAGACTGTAGCTATGCTTTCTGAGCCTTTTAAGTTGTTGCCACCATCGACAATTATGCAGAAGACATATCACCGGCATTCCCATTTCTTGCCCTCGAGTTAAGGGTCTTAATTGCCACCTCTCCCTCCCTAGCTCAGCTCCAGAGCCTGCCTCCCGTCCCCTGCCTTACTTCGGGTTTTACCCCTGCTGCTGACCAACTCCTTTATTACCCATAACTTTGCTGATTCTTGGCATGGCCTTTGCCTCTCCCTTTGAAGTGGGCTCACTGCAGCATCCAGCTCTCACTGCATTTTGTTTGGTCTCAGCACAAGGCACACTGTCTCCTACCCAGGTCAGGGATGGAAACCCCCATAGAGTTCAGAGAACAGCAGAAGTGACTAACAACTGGAAAGATTAAAATAAACAAATGTATGTCACTTGGTTGAAAGAGTACTGGGCAGAGAAGAAAGGCATAACAATGGTTTCTTGAAAGGTGTTACTCTGAAAGACAGTATGTCTAAAAGAACACTGAGAAAAGTCTGGCTATTACAGAAAAACACCCTAAAGCTGAGTTCTGGGAGACTGGAAGTCTCCATAACATTCCTTCTACAATTAGACCTTATAATTACAACCAAAATGCAAAGAGTTCCATGAACATTTATGAATCTGAATTTAATATGACTTAGCTATTCTGTGGGTGAAGAGTATCTGTTACAAACAAACAATGGTAGCAACAGGAGTTCCAAGCCAGTTTCACCCTACATCAGGCAAGAAGGAATGTAAAACTGAAACAAGTGAACAAATGGGTTAGCAAAGTGAATTAGAATCTTAAAGGACAACTGCATGACCAATGCAATAAAACAGGGCTGAATAAGCCCAAAGCACTTGTGCTTTGCTCCACATAAAAAGTCCAAACAACCAAACCTGCTCCTTGCCCATGACCTGCAGTGTACAGGATTTGTTTCTTTCCTGTAGAACATGTGGACTCCCTAATTTTGGAAATATGGCTTCCAAATTTTAAATCAGATGATGGTGGAATGCGCTGATTCCAGTTCCACCCAGGAAACTACAGGCTCTGCAAAGCTCACCCCCAACAGCAACTGTTTTGCAAGTCAGCTCTCCTGCTCACATGCCTCATCCAGCAGCAGGTGCTCCCTGCTCTCTCACCTGCCTCTCATTATACCTTGCCTGGCAAAGGCTGAGGTTTTGGGTTTGCCCTTCCCTTCAACTCTTGGTTTCTGCCTGATCAAAGAGAGCCATGTCAACACAAGGAGCAAGAGGAAAAGAGAGCATACGTGTGACTACTTTCAGGGCGGGTAAGATCCTGCAATGGGCTGTGCCTTTATTTTTCCTTCCTCCCTCTCTCCAAACTGCCAGATGTCCTTGGTTCTGCAACTGAGCGGAGGAGAAAGGAGACGAGGTTATTTGAGTTCATTCACACTGCACACAGGGCTGCTCTCGCCTCTCTTCCTGTTTGCAAGAAAGTATTGGTCCCTCTGACAACAGGAGACAGAGACAGGCAGACAAGTGGATAGGGGGAAAAGAAGAGGGAAGAGAAGAGAGAGAGGGGAGGGAAGGAGGGAGAGATTATGCTAAGAAGGTAAGACTTCTCCCAGGTTAATGAACTGGAAATGAACAACAAGAGATATCAGGAGTGATGTAGCCACCTTGCTGCTGTGAAATGCCTTTAAAAGGTCATTGACATAAGTTCCTTCGAACTCTGGAAAACAACACAACCCTGATCTGGACAAAAAAATCTCTAGCCCTTTCTAGGCTTTCTAGTGCCACCTCAGCTTTCAAGCTTCTGGCTAACCTAGAGTATAGCCACCTCAGGAATGGCCAAAACCAGGGCATGCACAGGCTTACAGCAAGGAAGATGTGACAGTAGCAGCATCCCTCCACCTTCCCCTCCCCTCCAAGCCATCCTGTAAAATGACAAGTCATCCCTCCTCAGTTGTGTCTGGCCAGGTGAGCTGTTGAAGCCAGTGTCCCAGCATGGGGAGGAAACAGAGCAGAGTCACTTCAGAGGGACACCAACTTCTGCAGCACTCACAGGGACGAACATGAGCAGAACTTGCTGTTTGTAGCAGAGCTGCAATAATCCCCCGTGTCTGGCCACAACTCCAGCCCACTGAGAGCTCAACACCACTATCAGCACTGACCTTCAGATGGCAGGAAGCACAACTGAGTCTTTGATAGGGGCTTCCTACAGGAAAAATCCCATCTGTGCTCCTCCCAGGAGGTTGGAACACTCAGAGCAGCTGCCCCCTCCTGCTAGCACAAAAGCAAAGGGCAGCTCTGTGCCACTTCTTGGGAAGCGGAAGGGAGGGAATCCAGCCTGGGTCCGTGTCCACAGAATGTGTCACCATCAACTATAATAGCAATTTTTCCCTATGGAAACTCACTTTAAATTGGAAATAATATTCTTTTGCCAGTAGCACTCCCAGCAGCCCAAGCAAATTTAGCTATCCTAGCAGTAAGTCTTTTCTCCCCTTGCACATCTAAACGTAGCTATGCAAATGTGGTTTTGGTTAACATGTGTGTTTTTCTTTCTAGGGCCCCTGTATTGGCTAATTCCGTCACAATTCTAACCACAGTACCAGATAACTGAAAAAAAAAAAGTGTAAAACCACATGTAAAAAGTGTTCAAGCAACCAACAAAACTTTCTACTATAAAACAACTGTTAACAAAATCCTCCTTCAGTTTGGAAAATTAAAGTTGAAGTGTCTGCAGTTCATTAATCCTGCTGCCGACCAGTTCTTACACACCCTTCATGCAGCGACAGCTCATCATATCCTACTTGAAGGCCAAAAATGCAATGTGATCCCACCACCTTGGTTTCTCTATAAATGCTACTGCATGACTTCATGGAAAACAGGACAACAGACTCAGTTTCTTTCTGGATGCCTTCTCTATATTTACTCAGCCATCAATATCTTGTTCTGTGCAATTTATACATACCTATGCAAAACGTAACAGTCAGGCATTCTTTGAAGCAACAGTTTTATAACCCAGAGCTTCCTTTGTCTTCCCAGAGCACAGAGTTTAAAAGAGACAAGTAGTAATAGTGTCACCAAGATCAGAAGCAATGACAATAACCAATCAGGTCCAAAAAGATGGGGTTTTTCAAATGGGGCTTGCACAGAAGTTGGAAGGGAGTGGGCAGAATTAGAGAAGCCTCTCTCTTCAATAACTGTGGACTTTCTTGGGAGCACCACATTACAGAACAAAAACTTCACCATGGATCCTACATTCCTCCTTTATGACCCTTAGTCCCACAGATGTTATAGCCCTGCTTCATGAGTCTGACTCACAGCAGATTTGAGAAGTCACCCCAGTGCTATTTCCAGTCTGAAGCAAGAGATTAGAACTTTCAAAAAAAAAAAAAGAGAGAAGCAAGAATGAATACCCAAAATGACATCCTGGTAGTAGAGAAGCCAGGGAAAAAAGGGCTAAACCTAGTCCATAAGGAATAAAAGGACCAATAAGATTATGTCTAGAAAAAAGCATTGCAAGCCTTTCTTCTGCAGATAAAAAATGGTAGTGATAAATAATCCCATAGCATACTAGTTTGGTTTTTTACCTGATTGTTTCCTTAAAAAAATATTTCATCTCAACTATGCAGTAAGAGAACAATATTTTATGATCCATGCCTATTCTAGCTAAGCACCTTTATCACCTAGAATCACAAAAGGGAATCCCAAGGCTGTCTCAGTGCACCTCTTCAACACAGAACCTCAAACTGCTGTTGACTCCTCTGAGCAGGAATATGGCACAGTCCATTGACAGCATTGAGCTACTAAAACAGGAAAAAGCAAAAAAGAAGCAGCTGCACCATTTTATCAGGAAGACAAGATGACGAAAGACACATAAAGCCACAGGATATATCATGGCAAAGCCAAAAAGAGAACCTAGAAGCCTTCAACTCCTATCTCTGTCCAGACCACCTTCTCTTTCAAACTGGTCTTCTCCATCCTCTACCAGCTATGAAATTAGAGGACATGAAGAAGAGGGGCTAAAGAGGAAAGAACAGAAGGGGAGGGCTGCCTACAGTAAAACTGTTTGTTCATTTTTCTGACTTCCTTCTTTCCTCCCACCTCAAGAGTACTTCCATCAGCATGCTGCACATCACCATAACTGATACAAGATTGTTTCTGGGAAACAGCCTCTTAATAATCTCTCCATATAACACTTTGTATCCAAGCACCATTCCACCCAAAAGCATCAATCAAAACAAATACTACTGCTCACAGGCACACCAGAAATACAGTACTGGATTGCAAAACAGGCAGGAAACTCATTAAGATTCCCTTCAGGGCAGTAGGGGAAAAGCACCGATTCCCATTCATAGAAGGATCATCCCTAGATGTAGCACAGAGGTCAGGAAGAAATTACAGTGCTACAGAAATACCCATATAAAGAACACATCAGAGGGATATTGTTAACAGTTGAGTTTTAAACTGCTTCAGAGTAAGTTTGACTAGTAGTCTGTTTCCCACTCAATCATCATCAGGGATCTATTTTGTCAGGTTTTGCTAATACTGCTCTTAGAAGAGCAGGAGGAGAGAGGCAGGGTTGCAGATGTACATATCCAAACATAGATCAGCCAGAAGACTGCAGCAGAGCAATAAAGGAGATCAGAAGAGCTGCCAAGAAACACAGTGAAGACTGGCAGAGGGGTACAGGTCAGAATAAAGGACTATTAAGATCTTTGCTGCAAAGTAAACTTGCCCTGCTTTTGACTACTCTTCTGGATTCTGGCCTGTATGGGCTATTTCTGCTTTAGGGGTCATTGCACCTGAACCCTTACAAGGCACAGTATCAACAAAATAAGGAGGACTTCTCTGAGTTTTACAAAGCCACCAAGCAGAAGCTAGAAGGGAAGGGTTAAAGGTCCGAAAATGAGAGAAAGGGATCTGTGTGACAGGAAGGGAGCATGTGAGAGGGCGTGTGACAGGCTGTGTAGCAGAATGTGTGTGTCGATCTCATTCCCTTCAAGGCTCTCGGCCAAATGTGGAGCTGAACTTTCTGCAGACTTTGTCCTGCCAAGTCATGTTCCCTTCTCACACTGCCTGACATCACCACAAATACTCAGCTTGAAAACAGTGCAGAGCCGGACAGAATCCACCGCTCCAACCCCAGCCAGTGAAATGGCTGCACTCACAGCACACCCACCAGATGGGAAAACAGAGCCACTGACTCTGCGCACAGGTTGTCTCCAAGCACCAAGGAGGCCTCACCCTCATCCACACAGAAAGTGCTACCAAGGGACAGAGACCAGAGGTGGAACAGAGCAGTGCTTTCCTGCTGCCCCAAAAACACGCAGAACAGGCTGAAAGTCTGCTCAAAGGCTCCAACAGAAAAATGCAAAAGAATATAACCATCAGACCATCTGACTGTCACAAGCATCCTGCTGCAAGGAGTGCAGTCTACTCCCAGCTCTGGCACAACCCTGCCACAAGGAGGGAGCCATCACACATGACCCATGGACAAATGAGAAGCGATCCTGCAAAGACTGATGCTCCAGCAGGGTCTGCACAAAGCCAGCAAGCAAATATTATCCTATCAGAGCACTCCTGTAACCTTGAATTCGCATAAATAAGTGCAAATCCAAGATCAGGGCTGCAAAATGCAGCACATGTACCAGTGTGTGGGAGTAGGCAATGGGACTAAGCCAGCAAGTGGCTCCATTTCTTATTCTGATCCTTGTGTCAAGGAAGAAGGGTGTGGTTGGCCCACTGATTCTGGGACACTGCTAAAGGCACCACCCAGAGCAAGTATCAGGGAGTAGCAGTGGAAGATTATACTGAAACAAGGGAGAACAATGTCTGCAGTCTCTTCTTGTTTTTTTTCTTCAGTCTTCACCCCCAGTCGACTGCTTAAAAGCAGCACTTTAGAAAATGCCCTCTAAAAACAACGGATAGGGAGAAAACTCATGTTTTCTTCAGGCAAAAGGGTTCTCCTTTCTCCACTCCTGCTCAATTTCTACAAGAACAAACAGCAGCTTGGGAGCCTTCTGCAGACCAAGGAAACCTTCTTCTTCAGTCCCATACAGGCCAGAAAGTTTTGTCCCCACTTTTCAGACACACACTGATAACAGAGGCTACTATGATCTATAGACATTTCATATCTTACATTTTAAATTTTTATTTTTCATTTTAAAACTCCTCACAACAACAGTTCCCTCTTCCTTTGCTAAGGAAGGGGTTCTGACACCTTCCTTAAAGGTGCATTAGTGCAACCTTGCGTGTCCACTGCGATATGGATCTTAAATCATATCCTTACCTAAGGCTTCCTGTCCAGACATGCAGATGCCTGAGAATGTCCATCTCACCAGCTGCAAACACAAACGCCATCCTTTGAACTTCATCCTAGCTCTGTCACGAAAATCAGCATATTATTCCTCTCCTGCACACAATGGCCAAAGGTGGGAAGCAGTCAATCAGAAGACTGGAATCACAAAGTTGTTGTTTGAGGGCCAGGTGACAGCTTTTCCTTCTACTCCTGGAGCCTGCAGCTGGCTGAGCTGAACTGAGCTGCCTCGGTGGCACTTCTCATGCAAGCCAAAGCACGCTGCTGAGGGCTGCCCACAGCACTCTGAGTGTGCATGTGTGCCTGCATGTCAAGGCTTGCACCACCACAGCAAGTCTCAAGGCTGTTCCAGTGCAAGTTCATGTGCCCACACAAAGTTGCATGCGAGTTTCTGCCGGCAGACGTGCAGAAAGCCACTATGTGAGCATCTCTGACTGTGAAATCCTGCAGGAAATATCTCTGGCAAGGCATGTGGAGTCCTCTGGGGGCTGGCACATTTCTGCATGTATGTCCATGGCAATCAAGACATACTACAGAGCTGTCACAGAAGCCTACCTGTTCACCCTCATCTCATAAGAGCTCTAGATGAGACTGCTCAAATTTCAAACATTTTCCTTTAAATGGGTATTACACATAGTTTTCAAGATTACGCTTGTTAATTTGTTTTCTAAGTTAATGGCAATTTATGATGAAGTCTAAAACATCCATCTAAACACAGAGGCCCTATTCAGGCACGGCATGGCTACTGGAGAACGTTTAAAACGTCTAATTCCTAAACTCAAGAAAGTCACTAAGTCCACAGAGTCAGTGCAAAATAATTCTTTCTTAAAAAGGCAGAAAGATTAGTTTTCTTCAATTCACTTATTACATTAGTTTAGTTCACTCAAAGCTGGTAGAGGCAGCATAAAATGGGTGGGAGGTACACCTCTCTTACAATCTCCAAATGAAAACAAGACAAGGAATGATGAGTTGTGCTCATTCTAAGATCTGGAAAGAGACAATTATCAAAACCAACCGGTTCATTCTGCTAAATACAGATAACACTATCCTGATAGAATCAGTTATTTAACAGCACACTCCAGCAAGCATATTTTCTGTTATGTATCCAGTGCATGATTTGTGTGATTATAGTGTAATTATTAAAAAGTGCATATTTGATTTGACCTTTTTATTCAAATGCAGTTTTTTTACAAGTCATGAGGAAAGAAATTCACCAGTAATTACAACTGACCATTTTGTAGTGTAAACATTTACTGTGATATAACAGCATAAATAGATGTATGCAGACACACTGTATCATCCTGTTTGGCAAGAAGCAGTAATAGATGAGCCTAACTGATTAGACTAAAGCTGCCTTTTAAGAAATTATCAAATGCAAAGCAAATTTTAAATTAATTATTTAAATCACTATCTCTAATCATGATTTCCATCAGCAAGTGGGAAGCCTTGATTTAAACCAATCGACCTTGTTTGCCTCATAACTGCAGCAGGACCAGTGGGCCAACACTGCCCCACTCCCTTGTGGAAGACAGAGAGGATACAACCTCCAAGCCCTCTTGGTTTCAAGAAACTTTATGAGCATATTTGCCAATACTTTTTAAATCTTAAAACAAACTAGAAAGCCTTTTATGCCAGGAGACACCTACTCTCTTGTCAGTCATGTGCTTCAGCAATCAGTCTGATACTCACCTAACATGTTATTTACATCTCAGAGAGGTTTCTATGAGTACACAATATAACCTGACTCTACAACATGGCTTTTAAATTCCTTCAATTCTCACATCCCACGAGACAGATCTCCTACTTAATCCTTATAGGCACTAGTTGGGGTCTGTTCAAAATGAGAATTAGATTTCTCATTCTCTAACATTTTCTCTTCATTTCTTCACCAACTCCCCACTAAACATTTATTTTTTCCCTTCTTAAACCTATTGGCAAGGTCTGCAATACTCTGCTCTCCTCTGTGCACTACCTTAGTTAACCTTTGTCCTCTCCAAGTAAGATTGTTAAGAGCTTGACAGTGTATACTTCAAAGTGATTTATAATATTACAGCAAAACTATGTAAATCACCTTAACATCATCTTTTTGACAGTCCATAAAGCAAGTAATTTTGCTTTACAGGAAATCTGGTTTTGAGATCTACAGATACAAAAGTATAAGTTACACTAGCTGTAGGGCTGTCTCCCTTTCAGTGGGAACACAAGAAAGGAATTTGTCTATGTTCCAAATATGGGGAAAAAAAGCATTTGGTCACAAGCAGGAAGTCACAGAACAAAACTGACAGAAGAGTGCTACAGGGAGCCACTGTACCATTTCTAAGTGATATATTTTTAAGGTCTGACCGAACATGGACAGCCTCTTTTCATTTAACAATACTATACACATCTCTCAAACCTGAAGTAACTACAACGAAAATGCTACATCAAACATGATACCTGCATACTAACAGAAGTGATCTAATGACCAAGCTCAACCTGTTTACAGCCTTAACACAGACCTGTACCTATCAGAAGGAAGCACTCCCCTGAATTTCCTCCAAAGAATTCCTTCAAAATTCCTCGAATTCCTTCAAAAAATTCCTTCACACTGAGACAGTTTCCGCAGCCAAGAGAATGTGACTCTGCCTTCCTCAGTTATTATGCTGTGAGGAAAACAAGTTAACACATCCTACAGAAGATCAGCAGAACATTCTCCCCCAAAGAAACAAGGTATCTTTCTGCAGAATCACAAAATGGTTTCAAATGGACTTAAAAAAATCAAGTGGGTTCAACGCCTACCATCACGGGCAGGAACACCTATGGCAGTTCGGCAAGACTGACTTTTCTCCAAGGCTGTCAGGTGTGTCAATCTCATTACTTGGTGGGGGAGGGAAGAGAGGGAGAGTGACAAACAATCTGATAAGCTTTCCTATTCAACATGCAAAGACCCACACATCTGCAACAATGAGATTTCCCAGCAGCCACTTCCAGAGCAGAAAGCAGGATCATCCTTCAATGCACGCAAGACAAAGCACGTTATATTCTATGCTCTTCCTTAGACAGATGGGATCACAACTTCTGAAAAACAGCAACAGTTAAAGACTTTTAAATTCAAAACTTGAAATTTTGAAAGCTGTCAGTCTTGACAGCTATACAGTCACTGGCCAGATCTAATTACAAGAGACATATTTCTCAGATGTGAGACAATCACCACTTGAACTAACATTCAACAGCGAAATATTAATCCCTCTGCTTACTTCTGAACAAGCATGCAGAGTTGAGAGGACTAATCGGAGAGAAAGGAAAAGAAAGTCATAGCAATCAAATGGACTTTAACACACTGGAAACACGACTCTTCCTGCAGGTGTAGGACAGGGACAAGGCAGCAAACTGCTGCTCTGTATTTGTACGGCTGCATGCCTGTCCTGCATAGGCTCCCCCTGCCTCCCTGCACAGCCAGCTGGTAAGGGAAACATGCTGACAAGGCACAGGGAGCTGCAGCAGCAGTAACTGGAAACAGTAAGCAACAGCAACCCCAGGCACACTGCCAGGACACACCGATTCTGTGATAAAAGTTTCCTGTCCCTATTTTTTTAGATTAGGCAATCTTTATATATATATATATATATATAGTCCCCACTGTGGTACTTCTCCCTGCATCCCTTCACAACACGAGTAGCTGCAAGTTTCCTCTGGCAGCTACAGAACTCCCATGCAGCTCCACAATGACCCATTTTCTGTCCTCTCTCGGGCTGGTTTTAGATTTATTTCCTCCGCCTCTTATTTTGAGGGTCTGGGAGAAAGTTGTTAAATATTTTCACCCTGATTTTTCTCCTGCAAAAGCTGGCCCTCCTGTATGAAAAAGGATACATGGGCATATGCATGTATGAGAAAGAAGCATCACTGCAAGTGCTAGACTTCAAAAAAGAGCCACACCAGGAAGCCACAGTCAGCCTGCCCTCACAAGCCTTGCAGCAGCAGTATCTTCTGGTGAACATGCCACAGGTGCGGTGACAAAGAAGTGTAGCAAGACCAACCTCCACAATGGGCACCACATCCAAGGCCCTCTTTCCACAGCCCAAACGACAGAAGGGTAGAGCTCAGCAACAACTGGGTGAAGTTTTCAAACAGTTTTTGTTTCCATAATTAAAATACAAGGAAGGTTTTTCTACCTCAGCAAGGGGGCTATGTCTTGATTCAGACTCAATTAAAAAATCAAGCCCACCACTCAGTAAAAGAAACAAAATCCAGGTTTTCTGTCTTCTTTTGTCTGTCCTCGGGTATAGCCTTCTCTCTGACACCCAGGAACAGCAGATCAACTCCATGTACCTTGGAACACGAAGCAGATCTGAGAGGACTCTTCCCTACAGACAAACATAACCTGCAGTCATAGCCAGACACACAGTGATCCAAACTGTTAGTCAGAAACGTGACTCAGTGTTGGGAGACTCTCTCAAAAAAGCCTTGCAGGGAAGGGCCCAGCTGTCCCTTCAGGAAAAAGAAAAGAAGGGAATGAAGTTTCAGGAGACAGAGCACTTCTCTTTCACCCGTTATCCAAGGCTTGCTTCCAGCCCATAATGAAATCTTGTCTTGACAGATCTGTGGACCTTAGCACCATGAGCGTCAGTGAAATGAGACAATGAAGGGTAATCACCAGTGTAAGCAAAGTTACCTTTTAACAGCACCATGCAAACTGACAGCCGTACAGACAAGATTCTGTCCTAGAAAACTCACGACCTGGGTTGATAGGATGCAACAGGTGAATGACACAGAGAACTTCAAGTTGAGCAGAGAGGAAAGCTAACAATTTACCACAAAGCAAGTAAACATCTCGTGACAGCACCTCCGGAGACAGCAGACATACACCTGGGCTCTTCAGATGCACGACAACAGCAACGAGAAACTGACACCACTCCCCAAACGCCTTCGACCCCCTTAGCAAAGAGACTCCCCGAGAGCGCGACCGCGCAGTCCCCGCCGGCAGACGCCGCGCATCGCGGCCGGCGCTGGGCTCCACACCCAGGCCGAGTGAGCTGGGCTTTCCCTCCCGTCCGCCGGGCCCCGCTCGGGGGATGCCGCCAGCCCGGCCTGCACCCCGCCAGGCCCCGGGCGACTCAGCGGGACGGGCCACCGCCGTCCCTCTTCTTTCCAGCACCTTCCAGCGCGGCCCGGCCCGGGCGGCGCTGCGCCGCCGGCTCCGGGGCGCGGGGAACGCTGCGGCGCTCGGGCCGGTGCAGGCCGCGGGGCAGCGCGTCCCCGTCCCCCGCCGTGAGTCACGGCCCCGCGGGCGGCGAGAAGGAGGCGCTTCCCCACAGCCAGAGTGAAAAGTTACCGGCGCGGGCTGCGGCTCCCGGCGATGCGCGGCCGCCGCCGCCCCCCGGAGCGCAGGTGCCCGAGCGGCGGGCGGGAGGGGCGGCCCGGCCCGGCGCTGCTCCCGGCGCTCTTCCCGGCGTTGTTCCCGGCGCCGCGGCGGAGCTGCCGTGATGTCACGCGGGCCCGGGTCACGTGCAGGCACCGCCCGCCCCGCTCCGCCCCCGCGGGTCCTGCGGGATGCGAGGACTCCGGGCCCCCGTGCGGTCCCACCGCCCGGGACTCACCGCGCCCGGAGCCCCGTCCCGGGCCGCGCCCGCCGCCTCACCGAGCCTCTGCCGCCTGCCCGCCCGCCCTCAGCTCAGCCCGCAGCAGCGGAGCAAAACCAGCAGCAACAGCGGAACAATCCCAAAGCAGGTGCCGCAGGAACAGCGCGCATTCCCCCTCCGCAGAGAACCTTTTCCTTCCAGCACTCGCCAAGAACCTCCTCAGTGGTGCGGTATCGATAAACAAAGAAAAAAAAAGAACGCGGCTTCGTGCTGTCCTAGAGATAGGAAATAGAATTTAGTTTAAATTCACTAAGCATTCGAGCATGAGCAAATTAAACATGTTATTCCGTGCAGCTGAGCCTCGTGTATTGCACCAACCCTGGCCTGAAGTAACCCCTCTGCTTCGCAAACAATTTGGCACTCTTATTAAGACTTTACACACAACTTTCTAACGCTGCAAACTACGTAAAGTTTTAAGCAAATAAACAGGTACAAAAGAGCTGGGTTACGAGCCACTATGCTTGGTGAGTCCAAGACTTCTTTGCAAACGCGAGAGCCATGTTTCCTTCTTTTCCTAAAAAAGAGAAAGCGGAGATCCTCATTCACCTCCCTCTATGCACTTCCGCATGGAGACAAACACTAAGTAGCACTAAATTCCTTTAACTGCCTATGATTTTTCCTTCTACACGGCACCTACGAGATCCTCGGCCAAGATCCAGTGGATGCACGGGCGGCAGAAAAAGCTGGGTTTCGTCTCACACTCGTCTAATTCGACCAAGTTTCCTAAAGAACAACCAAAACTGCGCAAAACCAGCCAACGCTGGGCAGCCTCTTTGCCACCAAAGAGCCAGGAGAGCCAGCAGCAGCTTTCCATTCCACAGGGGCATCCTCAGGCTGACCCGAGAGATGCGACGATTAGCGACCCGCGGCTGCCGGGCTGTGCGTGCCAGGCCGCTTTCCCTACTTCTGCCCATGAGTTTACCCAGGAGCACACGGACAACGTCAGAACACTGTGAAACCTCGTGTCCTACAGCGAAGCTGCGGCGGGGGTGACACCGCTGCGCCCTCACTCCCCCCCGCTCCTACCGAGCGCCTCCGCGGCTGCAGCCCGGGGCGAAGCCTCCGTAGGGCTTACAGCGGAGACCGGCGCGGCCAGCCCGGCGGGCCCAACGCGGCTGCTCAGGGCGCTGAGCGGGGCTGTCCCGCCGCCCGGATCCTCCTCCTCGGGGGCGGGCACAGCGCCGGGAGCGCGGCCTGGGCTGTGCGCTGCGAAACAGCGTCCGCACGGGCCCGCGGCCGGCGGCGCTGGGTTCCGGGCGGTGTGCGAGCGCCATGGCGGGCGGGCGGGGCGGTGCCGTCCTGCTGCTCCTGGCGCTGTGCCTGCAGCCGCCGTGTGCCCGGGCCCGCAGCCTCCGCTTCGTGACACTGGTGAGGGGGACGAGGGGACGCGGGGGGAGCCGGGCCGAGCCGGGCTGGCCGGGCCGGGGTGACGCTGTGCCGCCCGCAGGTGTATCGGCACGGAGACCGCTCGCCCATCAAGGCCTTTCCGCGGGACCCGCACCAGGAGAGCGCCTGGCCCCAAGGATTCGGGCAGCTCACGCAGGTGCGAGCGCAGCGAGGCGGGGCGGGCGGCGGAGGCCGGGCCGGGGTCCGGACCGCCGGTGACGCCCGGTGCCTTTGCAGGTGGGGATGCGGCAGCAGTGGGAGCTGGGCCAGGCCCTGCGGCGGCGCTACCGAGGCTTCCTCAGCGACACGTACCGGCGGCAGGAGGTCAGTGCCAGCCCCCCCCGCTCGGGGAGCGGCGCTCTCGGCCCCTTGGGTCAGGGCTGCGGGTGGCTCCTTTGGGAAGGGAAACACCGGCGCCGGGACTGGTCTCCAAGTATTTTCGTTCCTTAGCCCGTTCCCACTGCAAGAAGAAGTGCCCAAGCACAGGCTCTGTGCTCAGTCTGGCCGCGGGGCACCGATCGGCCCCGTCTCAGTGCTGCCCTCGCAGCGGGTGCCAAGGCAAATCCAGCCAGAGTTGTGAGACTCTTCGAGCCACCCACTCTGAAGTCCAGAGAACTAAACAGCGATGTGTGTTGTAGCTAATATTTGTTTCTTACTCGAGCTTGTGAGATTTTTTTTCCCTGTTACAATAGCTCACAAGAATGCAGCCCGTGTTGGCCCTGCCCTCCCCAGTACACTTGAGGTACAATCTCACCAGAGCTTGTAAATATAAGTAGCAGTTACTGGCCAACAATGACCCTCTCATTTCCTCTCACCTGTAAAGTACTGACAGCTTCAGTTGCCCAAAGCCATTCATTCCTTTCTCCCTCATTAGGATGTTCTCACACTTTATAATAGTTCTTGAGAAACTGGTAGGTTTCCTTTGAAAAAAGTTACAGAGCCCTTGTGAAACCCTGTACTAACCACAGGAGAAATTATAAAAGATTAAAAAAAGTAAGGAAATCAAAAATTATCCCAAGTACTCCTGCTAATAATCAACTGATATTGAGTCAATTGAAACATGAACAGGTGTCTAGAGGAGAGGCTGGTTCAGGTGGACAGCAGACAGGCAAGGCCCTTTGTCCCACTACAGGCTCTGTACCACTTCAGAGTGGCAGAAAACCTCAGGTATTTTATCTGAGCTCAATTAAGCTGATTGAACAGATAGGGCCAACTAAGAATCCCCATACACTTTTCCTTGTTTCTCCCCTTCTAGGGCTTCCCAGTAAGAACCCAGCTTGTCACAGTTCAGATTATATCCTTTTTTTGACATTTACTTCATCAACAAAACTTCTAGCATTGGCTCAAACACAGATCCTTTAACTATCTTCAGTAGTTCCTTTCCAAACATACTTCACTCTTATACAGCTTCTGCAAGTTGAAACTGTTTTCCTTCTCTTGCTTGAGAAAGAAAAACAAACCAAGACATGTGCAAACAAAAGCTGTTCTGCTAACCAAGCCTGAACCCTTGCTCAAGTTGAGCAACCTCCCTTGTAAGAAGTGTTGCCTCTGGGTGACACCATATGACCGTCTGTCACCTGACTCAGCGACAAGCTGGAGCCTGGCAAAAGGTGCTGAAGAAAGCATGTACACTCAGGGTTTAATTGCTTGGGGTTTTTATGATACTTCTAGAATTAGGTCCTTATCTTTTAAAATATTTCCTTTTTATTTCTTCTGTTACCAAGGATAAAAGCAAACCTGTCTAATGAGTACAGGGTCAGTTTTTTCAAGCTACAGTTAAGAGGTAAAAGTGGGCAGACATCGACTTCAGAGACAACATCTATGACTGTAAAGTTTCTGAGGTACGCTTCACATGAGAGAGATTATACAGAGTATATATATTTTATGTTTCTCTCCTAACTTTTTTTTAAAATCCCTGTCTTTACATTATATTTCATTCTTCAGTCTGTTTGTTCTTGTTTTGGATCAAACATGCTGTTTCCTGGGACATTCTTTTATGCTTTCCTGTTGTTCCTCTTGTTTTATCACTGGTTTCTCTCCAGTTTCCCCTTAACTGTTTTCAGTACATAGATACCAGAATACTGAAGTTTTGCCATTTTGACCTTCTGAACACTGCTGTATTTTTCTCATTTCTCCTTATTTCTGGCTCAGCTCTCTCTCTTCTGAGCTCTAGAATGGTCAAGTCTTGGTCCATTAATCCCAAGAGCCCACAATGATCAGGTAAAATCCCAGCCCTCCCTGTTTTTGTTTACTCTCCTATTAGTCAGATCACTCTTGTCTTTGTTTCTCAGATGGAAAAACTGAGGCTTGAAGAAGCCATTTATTTTCCTGAGCACAGTCAGTCATTCCTAAAACTGACAACAGAATGCAGGAGTTTGCCTCAGTCCTACTCTGCAAACAGAGAGCATTTCCCATCTGTGCCTGTGGTTTTCCGAATCTTTGTCTTCCTCTTCTCTGACTCTGCCTCAGTCTCCGACTCCTTTCTATCTCTAGCCTCTGCACAGTGCACCTGGGTATCCCACTGGTCCAGACCAGACAGCTCCAGTATTAGACAGCAGATTGTCTTTGTGTGTGTCCTTACAGTTTTGTCCAGGCCAGCATCAGCAGGCTTGGTCCCTTCGACTCCTGTTCCCCTGTTGTCCATGAGCAGCTGCAGGGCGCCTGGCAGCGTTCCTGGGCGAGTGCATCATCCTGTGCCTGAACATGACCACTTGCAGGAGTGTTAGTAATGGTGCACTGTCCCTGTCCTGGCAGATCTTCATCCGCAGCACAGACTGTGACCGGACGCTGATGAGTGCGGAGGCCAATCTAGCAGGCCTCTATCCCCCAGGAGGACAAGAGATGTTCAACCCCAACATCTCCTGGCAGCCTATCCCTGTGCACACAGTGCCCGAGTCTGACGAAAGGGTAAGTTCATCTCAAAGACATGTATTGACTACTCAAGTAGCGTAGTGTCCAAAAATATTTGCTACAGTCTTGATTCAGATTGTCTGGAACTTCTGGGACTTACCTTGCAGAGCTTTCCCTATTTTCAGGAAAGATGAGAAAACTCAGGGGCTGGGTTCACTCAACATGTCAGGTGCAACTCCCAGGCAGACTACACATGGTCTGGAGTATGTCAGCAGGCAGTACTTGAGGCTGTTTATGGATGCAGTCAGGGTTTCATTACAGTTGTGCATGTTTATTACAAATTCTGTACTCCAGCATTCTTGGTGACCTGGCTGCTCTTGTCTCTGCTCAGCTACTGAAGTTCCCTCTGGCCCCTTGTCCACGGTATGAACAGCTACAGACTGAAACACGGCACTCAGCAGAATACGTAAATAAGACCAAAGAGAATTGGGTAAGTGATTGTTTGCATGAGATAAGTTGGTTCTAGGCTTGTAGTTAACACCTCTGTATAATCAGAGCTCTAAGAAAAGGGAAGGGATACCAGTGCATATAATACAGTATGAGATCAGAAAGTTGGAGACCTTTCTCTTTTCTCTAACCTACAGCAATTCCTGAAGATGGTGGCAAAGGAGACTGGGATCCGGAACATCTCTCTTGAGAGTGTATGGAGTGTGTATGACACACTGTTCTGTGAAGTAAGTCTGGCCATCATCTTCCACCCACTGGAATGTGGTCTGTAGGATTCCCTGGATTTGGTGGAAATTATTTTACAAAATAATTATTATTTTTCAAAATCCCATGAAACAACTTTTCACCCTACAATCAGAAGTAATCTAATTTCAGAATAATAACAGTTCCTACTCACTAGAGGCATGTGCCAAGAATTAGCTATTTTTGCACTCTATAACCTCCCACTCTGTAGCTCAGATATACATCATATCAGAGTCAGAAAAAGTCTCACCTGTCTAATAAGTATCTCTTGAAAGTCACTAGAAAATGACTGCAATCTGAAATCTTTAGATCTCTGTGGACAAGCCTAAGTCCAATAGGGTAGAAATGCAAACTGAAGAAACATTAACTTTATGATTTAAGTTGGGATCTTAATTAGGACTATTCCTGGTGCTACCTCTATCTTTACTTTTAATCAATCACTTTTCTTTCTGTGCTTCTGTTAATGCCATATCTAAAAGAAAATAATGCTATCCTAAGTTAAGTGGAGTTCACTCACATCTGGTTTTAACCTATTTTAAGGTCCTTTGTCAAAGAAAGACTCTAGACAGATGTTGTCCTTTACCATTTGGGATGGGGGCATCAGACTCTATATTTGAGTTGATTTCTGTTGAAAGCACATCTCATGAAGACTTAAACAAAATGTGAAATTGGGTTAGCTGTGCTGTGATAACACTAAAGGTCACATATCCAGGAGACTTAAAGTTGTTACACACAAGTTGCTCGGTGTATAACTGTACAGCATGATGAAGTAAATCAAGGACATCTTTCATGTCAAACTAGTGAATTATTTATTGAATTATGGACACAGTAAACCAAAGCATTTTGACACTGTGTCACACTAATTCTATGGATGTGCAAGACTGTCACCCTGATTTTTCAGCCTTCTAATTGTTTTCATTCTTGGACTGGAGAGTTCTCACGCATTGTAACAAAAACAAAGACTGATGTTTGGTCAACACATTCCTTTCCAGGGGGAAGGACAAATTGATAGACTTCTGAGTTGACCACTGAGGTCAGAGGGGTGTTCCTCTCATCCCCCAATCCTTGACGAAATCCCAAAAACTATATAAGTTGAGATTCCCAAAATAAAGACCCTTTTCCTTTGCATCTCACCTCCTGACAGGTGAGTGTGATTCTTTTCGTCTCCTCTTGTGACAAGACTGCTTCACCTGCTGGCAGTGCTATACAGTGGTGTGCACTATTTGGGGGTGTAAAAGATAAATCAGCAGGGAATTGCACTTTGCTATGTAAAGTAGCAGCTTGAGTTGCTGCAAGCTGAGATTATTCCAGTTCAGAGCTGCATTATACTATGTCAATTTGCCCTTTGTATCACAAACCTGATTTCCTGTCTTGTAACAATCACAGTGAATCAACTTCTACTGGTAACAAAATATCCTTTGGTCAGAGGGATCAAGAATTTCAGCTCTTCTTCATTTTCAGGAGTCACTTAATGAGCTGCAGATTGGGCCTGGAAGGCCAGCTGACAACCACTATAATCCCCATGAACTTGAAGAATAGCCCACAGTCCCAAAACAAAACCAGAATGTTGTTAAGGAAAGAGCATTTCTTACTCAGAACTGTACCCTCAGGCTGATTGCTCTCTTCAGCTCCTTTGGTCTTCCTCCTTTTTAGTAAGTCATGAAAAAAGTTCCCTGAAGAGGATTGTTTTTCTCACCTGAGCTAGTAGAGTCATTCTACTATTTGGATGGAGACAATAAAAAGTCCAAGAAATAGCTGAATTTACTGGCTATTCTCTTTGTAAATTAATGAAGAGCTAACTAAATATTTAAGCTGCTGATGGAATTTCTCTGAACTGCTCAGACAAAATGGGCCCTTAAGGATATTCAGCCTCAACTTCTGGAAGTCTAATGGGATGTGGTAAAGAAAATTGTTCTCAGTAATGCTGGGAAACCACAACTGCAGTTTGTCTGCCGTTATAACTAATCATTTCATGTAATGGGTTGGTTGTAAAGCAAGTTCTTCTCTTGGTTCCCAATTCTCGGGCTCCTGGGTTTGAGTACAGGGCTCTGTCAGTAGTGCATCACACTGTTATGTCCACAGAGTACTTGCTAACTTTGTCCAGTGTCTTTCAGTGGCCCTCAGAACCCCCAGGGAAAGAGATGCAGGTGCACCAGAAACCCTGAGTTTGTGTTCACTCGCTCTGTATTTTTTTCTTTGACCACATGCCATCTGCAGGGCAGAATCAGCCACATGTAAAGTTAATGCCCTAAGATTATTGTATCAATTACAACACAACCTTGCATTCCAGCTGTGCTTTCACAGAAATGTAGCTCCTAGGTCGCAATCTTTATTCTTCTCATTACTATTTTCTGAAACAACATCAAAACCCACATATGTTCTTTGTATGCAGCATAGCAGTGTGAGGTCAGAAGCACAAATAGGAAAGGGTCTTATTGCATATTTAAAATAGTGTGGGAAAGCAGCAGCAGCATGGGCAGGTGTCCAGACACCCTCTCCTTCTCTGTTTAATCTGTGACCTGGTGCTACCTGCACGTTTCTCTTTCTAGCAAGCACACAAAATGGATTTGCCTGGATGGGTGACTCCAGAAGTCATGACTCGGTTGAAGGAACTGAAAGACTTTGGTTTTCAATTTCTGTTTGGGATCCACAATCGGGTAGAAAAAGCTCGTCTGCAAGGCGGTGAGTGCAGCAGGGAGGGAGCCTCGTGCTGCTCTGTCTGGCTTTTGCCTCTTACCAGCTGTTCTCTTTCCTCAGGGGTCCTGCTGGATCACATAAGGAAAAATCTAACCAAAGCAGCAAATGTTTCTGCCCATCAGAACCTAAAACTACTTGCCTATTCAGCGGTAAGTTAGAGCTGGGGCTGTCTTTTAGCCATCTCCTCCTGCTTACAGGGGATTCGAGCTTGGTGATAGTTTTAACCCTTTCTAGCTTCCCTACAGCCCATGCAGTGATCAGGACGTGCATCTTTGCCTCTGACTGGGTGGGAGATGCAGTATCTGGCATCATTCCTCTGGGATCCCTGAGGAAAATTTCCAGTGTGTCCTTGTTCCTGTTAGCTCAGGCTCATGAGCAAGCCTGAGCCAACAGAAACTGGCGGATTTTAGGGAGCCACTACTCTATTTATTTGCTAGATGGGTTGATGCTACTCAAATATGATATTTCAGAAGTGTGGATACAGTTGTCTCCCCTTTCCAGCAACCTACTGCCTGGAAAGTCAAGAATCTCTCCCAAATTGCTCTCTAGAGATTAATTCTCAAAAAACAGTGCAGGATATATATGGCTGTTTCACTTCCTCCCCTTCTCTGGCACCATCACAGACCACTGTTCTAGCAGTACAGTTCCTCTCCCATTTGCCAGATGGAAGTTGCAAAGGTGACATCCCCTCAGCACTGCCTTATCCATTACTGGTATGGTCTGAGCTGCCCTGCCACATCCCTAAAGGGTGACTGATTCAGTTTTTTTCCCTCTTTCTCAGCATGACACCACACTTGTGGCACTGCAGATGGCTCTAGATGTCGACAACAAGATCCAAGCACCATACGCCTCATGTCATTTATTTGAACTGTACCAAGAGGATGATGGGTGAGGGCTGCAGTAAAGAAGTCTGCTGTGATTTCACCTCGAGGGTTAGATACCTAGGCCAGGCTCCACTCTTGGGGCATGCAATCTTGCTCCTAGTGGCAGACTCCCATGAGGAAAACTTATCACCAGAATAAAAGAAAGGATGTGCACACTGAGTTTTTGGGAAGGGATAACTTCAACTTGAGAAAAAAAAAAAACCAACCATCTTGTTTTGTTTCATTTTCAGTAACTTCTCTGTGGAGATGTTTTACCGGAATGAGACTGGGAAGGAACCCTTCCCATTGACAATCCCTGGCTGTCAGCATAAATGCCCATTGCAAAGATTCTTGGAACTTACAGATCCTGTTGTTCCCCAGGACTGGGAGCAAGAATGCAAGGTATCAAGCAGCATGCACGACACAGGTGAGCCCAGGCTTGACCAGAGTGTGGCAGAAGGGGAAAGTCTGGATGATACCATGCTGACCACTTATTTTCTCCCTTACAGAACTCTTTGTGGGTTTGGCTGTGTGCGGATCCATTCTCCTTCTCCTTATTATTCTCCTCTTGACTGTACTCTTTCGTATACAGTCTCAGCCCCCCGGCTACCGACACGTTTCCAATGAAGGAGAAGAGCAGGCCTGACAGTTGCTTCAACTCCTTCCCAGGCAGTAGGAGGGAGCTGTGTTGCCCCAAAGGATGATTGGGCACCTTCAGTTACTCAGCATTCTTCTATTTTGGCCTTTACTTCCCAGAACAAAGATGGACTTGATTTCTGGATGCTTTCTAAAGGTGACATCCTTTAGAAAGAACTGAGAAAATGAACTGAGCTATTCTAAGGAAATGACACTTTAACTTTGAAGCCAGTATACTGTGTGGTGCCCGGTCCTCATACAACTCACCCAGTCTGGGATTCCCAACATGGCCAGTTTCAAGTTTTCCTCCTTTCAAGTGACTGCAAACGTTACCACTCACCATGACTGTGGCAGAGAAGCTTGGGCCTCCAGCAGCTGCCACATCCAGTCGCATTTCTCTTCAGGGTCAACCTACTTTGAGTGCTTTTCCCTCACACCATAGGCCTGCTGATGGTGGAAAGGCTGGGCATGAGCTGAGGATGCAGCCCAGCAACAATACACCCAGACTCATCTGTCCATGCAGAGGAAACTGCTGCAGATGATGGGAGACATGTGAAGTGTTTCTTGAGGGTGTTGTCAAGCAGTTGCTGCTGGCAACTGAGTTTTTTTCCCCTCTTCACATTGTGGGTAAAGAGAGAACTGTATTGAAATCAGGACAAGACTGAAACCTAGCAGTTTTCAATCAATCCTAGGATTTGGCTCAGAGTAGAATCAGTAGAACCCAAAGAAGCTGTAAGAGCTTCATGAGAGAGCAATTCCAGTGACTGAAGCAAACCCACACTCAATTTCTTGTGCAATCTAGGCTCTAGAAAGAAAAGTTGCCCTACATAAAAAACTTGGTTTCTGTCTAAAGATCCCAAGTTTAAATTTTACTTCCTACATCTGAACTTCAAGGACCTATTAAAGGGAATATCCAGTACTCCAGGCAGTCCAGATTTCAGCCCAAGGAAATGCTTTATTAGTAGAATCTTTTTATGCTGTAATTCAGAGATGTAGCAGAGCTGTTTACCTAAGACTAGATTAAATGCCAAGTTCTATAGTTTTTCTTCCTATCTTCCCTACCATATGGACAACAAACAAACATTAAGGATCAGAGTTGGCAGGTGACTGTGGATTCCTTTATTTGTCACACTTGGGCATTTTGTCCAAAGTGTGATTCTTTCTCCAGCCTGGCCTCTGTGCACTGCAGCTGCTGCAGAGACCTTCACACCAAGTGCTCACCACCTGCCTTGTAGTTTTTGGCAGAAAATGAGACTGCAGCAGGCACCAGAAGCACAGGCTCTTCACATGGTGATATTGCACATTCACTTCCTACTTTTGCTTCCCTTTCTGGTGCAGTTCCCTTCCCCTCTTGGATGCAGAAGCCAGTTCTTAGGTTACCAACATTTCCTTTTGTTCCCCCTAAGGAGTACCGTAGGGACTTTTCTCCACACCGTAATCAGCATCTGCCAGCATGGGAACCCTAAATCAGCAGAAGCAGATTGCTGTTCTCAGCATCTTTCTCACCTTTTTGTCCTCTGAAGGACAAAACTAGGTCTCCTGCACAAGACAGTCATAAGGAGAAAGCTACTGCCTGTGAGAACAGGCACAAGAAAGAGGTAATAGTGCATTTAAGAGGACCAGACCTGTTATTTTTAAAGGCACGGAATTTTACACACACACAGAGGAAAGCTTTCTATGATGATTTAGACATTTTGACTGTGAATGACTTTCTGTACTTGTTCCAATACATTTCATTGTTAAAATCAATTTCGCACTGAACTCTACTCTTCTTCTCTAGGAGTTCACAAGGTTAGCACCAGTGTGCTCAGTGTTGGAAAGCAGGCAGAATTTACTGCAGCATACCCCCCACAAAGGAATACCCTGTTTCACAATCCCACACATCACACAGGGAGTTTTGACTGCAGCAGCTGTGCATAGATACAGTTGATGATGCATCCTGTCCACCTTGGAGGGGTCTGCTGCAGACCCAGCACTAGGACTGGTACTTCTACCACGGTTGTACATCTCATAGCCCTCCTGTAGAAAGGTCTCAAACTTCTCCCCTACAAAAGGAGATCAGCACTATCCTCAAAGCAGCCACTCTATCAAAGAATTTTAGTTTAGTACAAAATTTTATTGATATTAATATTGCAAAACTATAAATGTGAATGTGGAGAATCTGCACAGGCCTGGAGCCCATCCCATCACATCAACCTCTTGGACAGCAGCAAGGCCCCAGGCAGCCTTGTAAACAAACTAGAAAAAGCAAAACTTAACTGTTTAGCAACAGTCTTGAGATTTGGCTCTGAGCAGGGGTATTTGGAAAAAATCCTCATTTACTTTATAACAAACACTCTTACCAAACATTCTGAAGCACATAGGCATGGGTGAAAAAAATTACCTAATCATTGGCAAGAAACAGCCTAGAACTCTGAAAATAGAAACTACAGAATCAGTAGGTGCCCAGCTCCGTACTGTCCTTGCAATCAATGATAGGGACCTCTGGCATCCTGTTCTCTGTGGTCCAGCTGCAAGCAGCTGCAAGCTGCAAGCAGAGAACAGGCTAAGCCTGATGTCTTGACAAACACATTTTCAAAGCTTGCATATGGGAGATCTTGGTGTTTCCTAGGATATCCAAGCTATCCATGACTTCACCCCTGTGAACATTCTATCTTTTCAGGATGTCAATCCTGTTAGCAAATGGTTTCTCAACTTGGCTGGACTAGAACAGGCTGGGGACCCTGTAATGAGCTGCTCCACTGCAGACTACAGGAAATGGGAACCTCTGACAAGTGATGACAGATATGGTAAGCCTGAAAGCAGTAACCAGCAAGATCTAGGAACATCTTTGCAGTCTTCCTAGTGCCTCAGAAAACGAGTAGTAACTCCACTTTGAGAAACCAAATACTGACACAACTTGCTAGAAAGGGAGGCCAAGAGGATCAGGGAAGCAACATCAGATCCAGGAAGGAAGGACAAAGTCCAATTCCCTGCACGGCTTACAGTGCCCATTGCCAACAACTGAGTTTGTACCCTGGGATTCAGAAGGGATCAAAATACTGAATCAGGTCTCTAGATCCGTCTCTTCACTTCCTTCCCTGAAGTTTAGAATGACTGCTTTTTGTTTTCATCTCCTCCAGCTCCCCAGCCATTAACTTAGCTTTTGAGTTTAATTGTGCCAGGGTTTGCCTGCCTCTGCCCTCCACATCTGGATGAACTCCAGCTTCCAATCCCCTGTTCTCTCATGGATCAATCTCATTTGTCATGGCTTTCAAAAGATGTTCATGCTTCTTGGCGGCCATCTCCTCCTGGTTCCAGATCAGAATATTAAAGCCTGTGATGAAAAATTAAATGCTGTGTATCAGAAACTCTACATCAATCATAATACCTTGGTCTATGTCACTTAAATGCCAGAAATTCAAAAGACTTTTTCTAAGGTATTTCCAAAGTATAGAGGATGCAAAAATAGTTATTGCAGATGCTGTGTTCACAGATCTAACTAAGAAATATAAGTAATTCCAAGTATCTTCTGTCACAGATTTAAGACCTAAATCTATAGCCAGCTAACTTAATCCCAAACAGCCTGTGAAAAACTGACTAAACTTGGCTCTGCAGCCCAGGAAATGAGATAAATTAAACAAGGGGAAATGGTACAGCCTAGCAGGAAAAGGCTTTTCCCCCTCCATTGTTTTCTTCTACTACTTCATGGATGGCATGGAATAAAAACCCAGCCCTTTTCTGGCACTAGAACCCACACATTTAGTGCCCCAGGTTCTCTTTACTTACCCATGCCAGAAGCCAGTGTGTCTCCCATAGGGTTAAATTTATTGAGCTGAAAATGAAAACACAGAGTATGTAAGAGCATCACTGCTTATGTAACAGTCAGAAGAGCACCACAGCTTACATAACAGCAACAAACCATCTGGAAAAACCAGGGTTCCCTAAGAGTATCACAAAAACCCCACAAAGGACCATGGACTAGCCCTGCTTGAGTCAGCAGTTTCAGCTGGCAGCCATATCCCATGACAGCATGAGTGTGTCACAGGTAAAGTGGATATGGTTCTAGTCCCTAAGCCATGCCTCTGTCCCAGAGACAGAGCAGTGTTGCTGACAGCCCTTTCAGTGGCAGCGCTCGACTCACCGAGATGATGCCAGAAGCGTTTGGATCGTAGATCTGACAGACCATCTGGCCGGTGTTTCCATCGAACACGTCCACAGTTCGCAGCTCGTTCAGCGTGTACCCGGGGAACTTGGGGTCTGGGTAGCGACCCACCACAATGAGCTCATAGCGAGGATGCCATGTCGCCTGATCACAAAACAGAGTCTTGGACAGCTTAGAGAAGGGGACAGAGCTCAGCACGGACACAATCCAGACCACTGACACCGGGAGCAACTCCTACTATATCCCACCCACAGCTGGGGGAACAGTGCACCACTGGGACTTGCAGCAGCGTAAATATCCACCCACCAGTATAGTACCTTGACCAGAAATCAGACCATTTCTGATTTGCAGACGGCTGCTAGCACCAAGCATTATGCTCCTCTTAGACTTAACTCACCTTAATAGGTGTGAGGTGCTGAAACTGCCTATGTGGATGTGGAATCAGATGCTGTGGCTTGGTCCAGTCTGAAGATGAGTAAACCCTGATTTCATTGTGCTGGTCTGTGCTCAGAAGTTTGGCACCATGTGTTGGGCTGAAGTAAGCTAGGAAAGTGGGACAACAAGGCAAACTAAAGATCACGATGCTGTGACTGAAAATAAGCTAAGTGTCACACTTTGCTGATTGAAAATCCATCACTATTTCTTTAATTGGGATGTGAATATGGCTGTATGTCCCAACAGATAAGACTTTGACAAGATAGACTACCTGTCTCAAACTCAAAACTCTTACAAAAAGTAAGCTGAAGCCTACCATGCTGGGTTACCCAAGAAGAAATTTTTTTCTCATTTCAGAATCACAGAAGGAAACATTGCAAAGAAAGGAATTTGCTCATTCAAATGGAAAGAGAGTGGAATAATGAGATGGACACCTGCAGTTTGGACTCCCATCAACTGGTAAAGTTGAACCCAAGAAACAGAGATTTGAGTTCCATTTTCTCATCTTGTTAAAAAGGATCTCCAATAAGTGCAGTTTCCTAAATGCAGTAATCTCGGCCACTGCTGCTTTCAAACTCACTTCTAAGGTAGTGTCACAGTTTGTATGGCAAGTCTTAAGAAGGTGCTGCAGCTGCCCTAGCACCTCCCTGCCTCTGGCCACACATTCCCAATAGCTTCCTAGCTTTAATTAGCATGCAACTTGGAATCTGAGCACACACAATAAAACCGCCACCACAATAAAAGCTGAGCCGAGTGGACTCTCTGCAGACATCTATGCAATGAAATCCTTAACTCACCTGCATTGACAGGTTTCTCATGTGGAAGCAGATGAAGAAAGTTTGTTTTGTTTTTGATATTTCTGAGGTCCCAGATTTTGACTGTCTGATCCACAGATGCTGTGGCAAACATCCACTCACATCGGGAGTTAAACTCTACATGAGTCACTTTCTTCTTGTGCAATTTCAGCTTCCAGATCTGCAGCAATCAGAAAATCATGTAGAAAAAAATAATCAAGATCTGGAGTAAAGAAATAAAATTATAATCTACTAGTGCTGAGTAAAGAGGTCTCACATTTATAGAGTAACAAAACTTCTGAAATACTCCAAGAGTGTATTCACTGGAAACAAGAAATTAAAAGAATGACCTTGGGAAATAACTATTTCATTCTAGAAGAACTCTGATCTGTCAATTTATTACAGATATGAGAAAAGAAAACATAACCCCAGGCTTTCATGGAGGGAAGTATTAGTGCCACTGTACAAAGCAAGATCACATCTGGAAGACTTTAAGCAGTGCCAGCCTTTTACTTGCAGAAAGATTTAAACAAACTGGAACACGTAGAGAAAATCTGCTGCCAAGATAACAAGAAGGAAGAAACTGCTTTGTGTGGAAAACCAAAAATCCTTGCTTTAAGTAAAAAAAGTGAGAGGAGATCTAACTGGCTTCTAGAAACACATGAACAAAGAAACATGAGGGCAGGACAAATATTTCAATTAACAACAACAAATAAACACAAAGCCACAAATAAATTTCTATAAAAGCCAGAAGGTTATCTCTAAAGGCTGAAGCTGACCATCCTCCCTAGAATAATAGATATCTCCCAACTGCAGAAAAGACTGTCACATTCTTTGAGGGGGAACAAAAAGTAAGTCAGCAACTAACACTGAATAAGACAGGTCACCTGGAGCACTCCTGACTCTGCCCACTAGTTTACACAGCTGCCTCTGGCCACAGCTCATCGGGTAGCAAGCTTTTACAGATATTACCCTTACATGCAGGAGAGAGGGCAGTGCCAGCGTGACAGCACAGCAGGCTCTCGAAGCAGGGCTCACTCCAGCTAGTCTCGCTTCTTTCGCTACTACTCCAGACTCAAAGTCTGCCTCTGTCTGCCCTCTCGTGTCCAACGGCAGGAGTGCAATTCCCATCCCAATATTCACTGCATTATTGCTCCGTGCCTATCCCCAGGTAAAGGGAAGAGTGTACAGCAAAGCAGTACCTCCTAAATGACTCCCATCAGGGCACTATGTTTCTGGAAGTGTGAAGGTTGTTGGCAGAGGGTGCTCACATCTTCAGGTTACCCTATAATCAATTACTCTGCCTAGTAGCAAATACTCTTAAGGAAGGGGCAGCACATGACAGGTTTAGAAATTATTACCATTACACTCAACAATGTAAAATGTCTACTGGGTGGCAGAAGTGGAGGGTTTCTCATCACCCAGAAAATGAGTGAACTCATCTCCTGAGCAGCAAGTCACTTGCTCCTCTTTCCAGGGTCCCTGTAGAGTAGGAAAGCACATGAGCCATGAAGATTCCTGCAGAGGAGATGCTGCATGGAGCCATACAAACCTCTTCCCCAGCAGTGCTGAGCAGGACCACGTTGCCCACATTATCACCTGTGACCACTGCACGGCAGCTTGCAGAAACGTCCACACTGCAGTACCAGCAACTAGAGGGAAAGACACAAATCAGTGCTGTTCCTACAGAAGAGTGAAGGCAGTGGAGTTCTGATTCACAACTCCTCCCTGACAAGGGAGACTGCAACAGACTGTAACTGCAATCTCCTGCCTGAGTGGTGTAGGCCTGAATATCAGGAAGAAGCACAGCTTATCAGCAATGCTTTCTGTTGGTGTTGGTGAAACAACTTCAAAGCCATTTTTAAGTACTAATTAGATGGAGCATAACACATTGCAACAGTGGAACATAATTGAGGCTGAAGAACCACTTGGTGCCTGCACATGAAAATACCTTGGGAAAGATCAGAACATCCTTGGGACTTCGACAAATGTGGAGAAACAGCTTTAAAACCACATTTTCCACAAAACACTGAAGCAGCAGTAAAGACAGAAGCTTTGGACCGAAAAGTTGCACATCAAATTGTCTCAACTTCATGCTCCAGGAAACAAAACTGAATAGAAACTTATGTGATAAAGACATACATCTTTATGCCAGTTCTCCTAGGAGAAGGGCAGTGAGAATAAAGATGGGGTCCTTTGGGAACTTGTTGCAAAAGCTCCACTTGCAAGATAAATTATTCTAAGAACTCAAGGCCATGGAAATTAACCTAATGAGCCTGAAGTCTGCAAAAGGGCCACAGGGTAAACTCAATAAACTGAAACTCAGATTGTGCAGGTATGTTGTGTGGCTTTCCTTATGTTACCTGAGCTTCCACTGAAAAACCAGACTACTGACAACAATGAAGAGAAGGAAGTTACCCTGCTCTTCTCACCTCACACTTCATAAAGTGAAAAGCCATCAGTATCTGCAAGACAGGAGATGGCATCACCAGAAAGTAAGGTGGGAAGGTGTGGGCAGCACACTCAGCTAATGTAAAAGCCTAAGTGCCCTGTGGCTGCCTAGCAACCAGGACCCTGTCTCCAAGCTCCCCCACGGGACCAATTCATACCAAGAATCTCCTAACACTGGCAGAGATAAGCAACACAGCATTACCCCCAAGGAACAGAGAATTAACCTTGCAGTGCCCTCTTCTCACCAAACATTATGATGCTCGTGGCCACAGTCCAGGGCACGAGAGATCACCTGCACCGCTCTGCCCTCAAGATCCTGCAGACTTAGGGTGCCATCACCTGATGCCACATAAAGCTTCTCTGCCTCATAAGGACTGAACTTGATGTCTCCAAGAGAATCTCCTGGCCCTTTCTGAAATACACACAAAGCCAAGAGACATCAAGGTTAGAGTGAAAGTGAAAATCTTAATTCAACAGTCACCTCCTGGTGCACACTGTTAGTTTCTCTAGGTACAGGCACTGCTTTCTGGCAGAGCACATACACGAGAACTCTTTTTTTCTAACCTGTTTCAAATCCGAGCATATAAATTTGGAGCCTTCAAACTTTGGGCTGCAAAGCTCATTAGCAGGAAGCACTGCTGCTTCTTTTATGGAGGAAGGACTAATCTGCAGTGAACCACCTGGCTCAGACCATGCTTAGGAGTTCACAAGCAACAACAGCACCATTCTATGCATAAACCACATAAAATGTTGTGATAGCCCAGTACCTAGCTTTTCTTACAGAGACTACACTGAGTAGCTCCCTACAGGCTGCTTCCAGAGCTGTATCTGGTCTTTCTCAAGGCACCATCAAGCAGGAAAAGCCAAGTGCAAATCTTATTGCTAACCCCATGGCACAGGAGTCTCATGTTCTATGTTACTGCTGTATTGTTATTGTTGTCATGTTGTTTTCCCCCAGCCTGTCTACTGAAGGAAAGTGGAAACCCTACATAAAGACAGAAAAAAAAAGAGTGCTAGCTGTGAGTCTTTGGTACTCAAGTGCACTCCGTCTACTGCTCACAGAACAACTATTTAGTAAAGTCTCACTGTAAATACTAGGTTTCAAGAGGCCAATGAAGATAAAAAAGGCCTGCCCATAGAGCCTCCCTGTCCTCCCAGCAGTCAAAGGAGGATGGCATGCCCTTTCAAATCCAGGCATCACTGTTGTGACAGGCATCCCACTGGGATACAAGATCCTCATGTCTCAGGACCCAGTTTATCTTCCCTTGCTCACCCCTCCAGTCATCCCAGCAGGACTTGGGTTCACCTTCTATTACAATGTTGCAGGTGGATAGCCAAATTAAAAAAGAACCATGAAAGCTGCACTCGGAAAGAATTAGATGGGGGAAAGTAACAAAGCTAACTCAAATTCTCTCACCTTCAAGCACAGAACTCAAGTAACTAACTGAAGAGCTCAGGCTTCCTTATGAGTCCACAGAAAAACAAGTCTTGAGAAGATAATTCTGAGAGCTGCTTCTAGTAATTCATCTCCTTTTTTCACTCACTACTGAAGGAACCCAGACTTTTAATTTTGGTATTTCAGATAAGCACCAGCTCAATGGGATGAATTGGCATGACCCTAATGGCAGGCACTGCTTGAAGTCAGTGGCATTTGTGGAGAAGCATGGAGAGAACTATGAATTGTCCTGTAAAAACCATCTGACAACAAGCAGCACTGCTAGCAGGGGAAGAGGTTAGAAGGTCCCCAGGGCACAGAGCTTTGTGATGCATTAAGAACAGTGAACTAAGGAAATCCACTGGATCCCCACTCACTCATGCACAAAAGGAAGTAAGCAGCGTCAAAGAGTCCCTCCCCATTAGTGAAAAGATC
Source organism: Cyanoderma ruficeps (assembly GCA_008694505.1). Classification (NCBI taxonomy): domain Eukaryota; kingdom Metazoa; phylum Chordata; class Aves; order Passeriformes; family Timaliidae; genus Cyanoderma; species Cyanoderma ruficeps. Next base: position 13,295,019 of record VZDJ01007753.1, read on the forward strand.
TTTCCTACCCACTACCCCATTTCAAGGAAAAATAAAAAGAATGAGTCTCCATGAAATTCAGAAGATAAAAGACATGTATATGGGAAAGAGGAAGCCCAGTTCTCACAGATTAGAGACAAACACATCTCTCTCTGTTTCTCTTGCTCTCTGTAGTGCTTCTGCCAGCAGGACACAGAGGCCCAAAGCATTACTGTATTCTTACTCCCAGTCCTCGGTGCTGGTGAAGACCCGGACAGTATGGCCATTAAAATCCTGCAGGGTGGTAGTGCCGGCAACTGACGCAGTGTACAGCTGACTAGGGTTAAAAGGGTTAAACTTCATTGCTGTGATGGCCCCTCCAGCTCCCATCTACAAGGAAGGGGATGAACAAAAGAAAAATCCACTGAGTGATGGGGAAGGAGAAAAGTGTGTTCTGTAAGTCTGCAGGCACTGCTATGTCTTTAACAGTACCAGTGAAACACACCACAGTCCTCTAAGCGGGAAAGACAAGCATGTCTCCTGCAGGATGGTTGTCTAAACCAGGAGCTGCCCTCCTGGAGGACAGATCTGCAACTCCTTCAGTCCTCAGGCAAGGCATTCCCTTGCTGTCTGGCACCACACTATTTACAAAAAGAGAAAGGTGACTCTGGAATTTCTGGAGGATAGACCTCTCAATGTGTATCTATCTTAACTTAGAAAGGTGATAAAAATTACAAAGTCTTTGAGAGACTGTTGGAATTGAAATGGCTGAATACAGCAATGAGGGGGTATGCCAGCTCTACAAACCACTCATTCTAAGTTTCACTCGAGATAAAAGCACCTTGTTTCTCCCCAGATGTTCCTTCATCTCTTACAATAAAAGGTGAGCAGAGAAAGATTGAGACTTAAACGAGACAGACCCTCTCTGCCTACTTGTTTATGGCATCCCTCAAAGACAACTGTTTTGCCAGCTGCTGTATTATTTTTCCACTGAGCACACACCAAGTGCCTCTTCATTATGAACTTAATCACCATGCCTGTTCTCCCCAGTGTTAAAACAGTGTGGGACTTGGGAACAGACGTCCTGATGCATCTCAGTCCTACTCATAACTGGCTACTCTGAAACCTGAGACCCTTATGTGCTTCTCACAACAGACATCAGTTTTTATCTGCAGTATTTCATAGTACCCATTTCATGGGTTTTCCCTCCCACCCATTCCTCACATACAGAAGCTTACCCCCTTTATGAAGCAGGTTTTAGCAAGTACTTCACAGTCCCAAAGGATGATGTCTCCACCTTTGGAACCAACAGCTATGGTACTGGGGTGTGTTGGGTGCCATTCCAGACATGTCACTCTCCTGTCAAAGGGACTTGCTCTTCGAAAGAGGCAGTATGAGGAAAGAGAACGCAGAAAAGCCAGCTCCAATCTCTGTTAAAAAGGTAAAGAGAATTATGACTTTTGCAAGCATCCCTGGGATTCTCTGAATGAGGAATGGCAACAATTTCGAATTGTCATTAATGTTAGCATGTTCACACAAAATTCTTAACAACAAAGCTTGCCCCGGTGCTTCCCACCTACAGATGTTACAGGAAGAATTGATTTTCAAATGAAAGGTATTCGGCTCTGCAAAACAGTAGAACATTATGGACTCGATTTATGTCTGTGAAGAGGAAAAAAATTGATACTTAACCTGACAAGACTGGCAAAGTAGAGTGGATACAAGAACAGTATCACAAAACACTCAGATCAGCATGCTAAAGTATCACTGTGCAATAATGCAACTGGGAAAGTGGACAAGATTAAATATGATTCAAGGAAGTACAGGATTAAGGGAGGATAAAAACTGGCAGGGCTGGGTCAACCAAAAGGGAAAGCCACCTCAGCTCTTGCAATTTATAGGATTAAGAAACATAAGGGTGCATCAGACTTGGAGCCACAAACTGTTTATGTGAGGAACTTTTTAGGCTCCTTTAAGTTCCTCTGCTTGTGTTGAAGAGCTTTTTATGTAGGGAGCTGAGATGTCCGACAGGTCCTGAAAGAGACACTCCTCACCTGCCTGAGCTGTGCCTGCATGGAGCCTCCCAGCATTTTCTGGTAGACATAATGAACAATGCTGCATCGCCGCTCCAGCTGAGAGGAAAGGGCTCTCTTGTTTCTCATCACAAATCCACCTCCACTGCAACCTGCCAGTGAGGAAAAGAGTAAAACTTACTGATTAGCAACACCTGTCACGCTCATTCACTAAACAATACAGGAAGACATCTGCATTTGCTGCTACATCCATTAAAAGCTTCAGCCACAAGATAAAAGCCTCTAAATAATTCTTACACATCTAAGGTGCAGCAGCTTCTGCAATTATGGAGTCCAATGCATCCCATAGCCCACCACAGCTTTGTGTATGCTTCCTCTTGTTAAACCTTCCTCCTCTTTCCCAAAGATTTATCAAAGACAACAGGAAAGCACTACAGCAATGCCACAGGTGAGTGGTGCACCTCTTGGACAGCATACAATTTGAATGTTTTATACCCAAAACACAGTGCTGCTATCCAAAGCCCCAGAAACTAGGAAATATGCCACGGGTGGTAAGCCCCTGCATACAGAAAAGTCAAGTCACATGTGTGATCAGCAGGGACACCTGAAAATTTCCCAAGTATGGCAACATGAGCTCCCACACAGTTCCTGAAATGCCTGCTGTGAATCAGAACTTTCTGTCTGCTCACGCTGTAGCCTGCACAGTCTGCTCACAGCGCTGTGAGTTTTGTTTTCGATAATGGACTTGCTGACACCTCACCACCCAAAAACCTTTCTGTTCAGAGTGATTTTTGCTGAGAGCACAGCTTGTTTCTGCATTCTGTTCATGTTCCAAGTTTTTGTCTTCAGGGACCTTTATGTAAAAACTAGATCTGTTCAGTCCCATGTCTGTGATCTATTTATCCCCACACCAGTGGTCTGTAACACCCCAGGGGACCTAAATGTCAAATGCATTTCTTAAGAAACACAAATGCTATTTTCATTTAAGGACACTTACTAAAAAAACCCCAAAAAACACAGGAGACTGAAAACACATGGATCATCCTACATGATTAGAACCTAAATTAAATCTTTCTTTAATGCAATGATGGAGAAAAGCACACGTTTTTGTTCACATGCCAACATAGTAAGAACACTTGTCACACCTTTGAAATAGGTACAAAAGTATTTCTAGTCTAATTCCTTTTCTTTTCACTGAAGAATTGGTATCCACAGTTCCTTCTTCAGAGGTGATAGAAACGGAGGTATTTTTTTCAGATTCCATTTTACAATGATGGATAATTTATTAAGAAACAAAGCTTCAGGCTTTTTTAGAATCAGCTGAAAGAAACCTTCTAAAAAGGTGGTTTAATTGTAAGAAACAGAAACTGTCCTATATGGATCAGAAGAAAAAAATTTCCAAACACATACAAACTGGAACACAGAATAGAAAAGTACTCTTTTACTTCTCAAATACTAAGGTCTTCATCTTTTTAAGAAAGGGTGAAGGGGAAAATATGATTAGCCTCATTTTTCTGAAGTATCTTACAGGAATGGCAGATGTTTACCAAATACAAAAATCAGGTCATGAAGTTACAATAAAATCATGTAGCTAAATTAACTACACAAGATGTTTTAAATGTCTACAATTATAGACAGAACTCCTTTCAAACGGAGCATTTCGCCTCCACAGTCACTGTTCACCCTGCTAACTCCTCCAAGTTTGGCCTTACAGACCACACATCGGAAATGTGCAAAATCAGAGAACCCCTGTATCTTGGACTTTTGAAAAACACTTCAGTAATTTCTGGATCCTTAAGCCAGATCCTTAAGTAAAATTGCACAGAAAACACGTAGTATCTCCACACAATGCAGTAACTTTAGTGATCTCCTAAACCACAGATGGAATTAAAGATTTTATCAGAGAAAAGGAGGCTGAGGGGAGACCATATTGCTCCCTACAACCACCTGAAAGGAGGCTGTAGGGAGAAGAGAGTTGGTCTCTTCTCCCAAGTAACAAGTGATAGGAAGGAGGAAAGGGTCTCCAGTTGCACCAAGAGAGGTTTAGGTTGGCTATCATGAACAATTTCTTCACTGAAAGAGTTGTCAACCATTGGAACAGGCTGCCCAGGGAAGCAAATGAGTCCCATTCCTAAGGATTCTTAAAGGATGTGTAGATGTGGCACTTATGGATGTGGTTTAGTGGTGGATTTGGCAGTGCTGGGTTAACACTTGGATTCGATGATCTTAAAGGTCTTTTTGAATCGAAATGATTCTATGAAGTTGCAGTAGGTAAAACGTAGACAACTTCCTTGCTAATGCAAAGCATTAAACTTTCCAGTATATTAGAAATTAATCACTACTCCACATTACATCAAAAGCATTTAAGATTTTTTTTAACATGAGTTATACACTAAAGAAAAAAACTGCACACGAGGAGAAGCAGTAAGAGGAAATTCTGTCCATTCTAATCTGAACAGAGGTAGAAAGTATTCTTACTTACTGTAGCAAAAGTTAGAACAGGGAAAGAATGGGGTACAAATACCAGTTCAGACTGGATGCTGTAGGACACCAACCTTCAAACTAACAACTGAATTTGGAATTTCATGAGAGTAAGAATGGATTACCAAGATTGGTCTGTCCTACACTAAAGCAGAGATCTGGTAATACAGGAATTCCAGAAAACTTCACCACCCTCAAATGATCTGTAACAGCATCTTCAGGCTTTTACCAAGTGGTGCAGAGTCTCAAAACTTAAACAATCACGTATGCACACACACTCACTAGCCAAAAACTTGGAGGATGTACTATCCCAACACAAGTCTACCTATTACTCCAACATCTAACCCCATCTGAACACTCATGTCTGAACATGGTTCTTGGCATCCTCCCCCTTCAACTAGTCAATGCCTGTCATTTGCAGTAAATCTGGTAGTGAGAAAGCGTAAGAATCTGAGGAAATGTTACCGGTTTTCCCTGAGAGTTTAGATGTTTTTCTCACAAACAACTTCTTTTCTTGTTTCTCATTCCCTCGTTCTCCACAATCCCGTTTCCTCTTCCCAGCAGATTTTGCCTCTTCTGGCCAATGCTGACATGCTCTCTCACGCTTCTTGTCCTTTGGTTGGTTCACTGGAGCCATTCTGTCTGACCACTGAAAGCAAACAAAGCATGGAAGGTAAGACTGTCATATACTTAACCAGAGGACAGAGAGGAAAACTGGAATGGAACTCCAGTTAGTCTAAAGGCAGTGATTAGACCTGTAACCTCTTTCATTGCGATGACACTAGCTTTTTGTTGTTCTCTACTGAAGACAGGAAAAGGTTCAATAAAATCTTCTTTGTTCACATATGAAAATGAACATATCCTAAAGCACTAGAGTATGTTTTGACAGATGTGCCTTTAACAGACATTTAAGTCTGAAACCCAAAGATCTGCATAAAGTATGTCTGTGAAACCACATAATACCCTGTTTCACTGGTAGCTTACACTGAGCTCTTTAGATTCAGCTAAGTGAAAGGTCAGTTTTTATGACAATGGCCAGAGCTGACTGGCCTTGCAACAAATGGGATCAGAGAGTATTTCCTGCATAATGGCCACTTTTCCTCACAACCACCACCTGGTTTTTTGATTGGGCTCCTCCACCGCCTGGCAACCACACCGGAACTGCTCTTCTGACGGCGGTGGGACTCAGCCACTCGCGTCCCATGTTATGCCGGCCACAACGCCACCAGGCCCCTGAGGAAAAACATGGGCCTCCCACGGCCTTCTCTGCAGCCAGCGGGCCGTGCGCCAAACGCCGTCCGCAGCCGCAGTTCCCTCCCGCAGAGCATCCCTAGGCTGAGCTTCTGCTCGCGTTGAGCTTACTGAGAATTCCTGAATGGCCGTCACGGCTCTCTGCCGGTGTTAAATATAGCTCGGCGGGCACCGCGCAGGCTCCTGCCCGGGCAGCGCCCCCGTTCCGCCGCCTCCGGGCCTCGCGCGGGGCCGCCCGCAGCCCCTGCGCGCCCCCGTGGCCCGCGCGGACGAACCGACCACCCGCGCTCACCTGCGCTCCCGCGGCCTCGGCTCTCCCGGCGCCGCCGCGGCCAACGGGCGGCACTGGCCCCTCCCCCGCGGTTTCATAACCGGGGCGGGAACGGGGGGCAGCGGCTTCGGCCCGGCCCCCCGGAGCGGCACCGAGCTCGCTGGCCGTGGCGGGCCCCGCCGCCCTTCGCCGCAGAGGGGCAGGGGCAGCGGCATCGACCGGGGGAGGCTGGGGCGGGCTCGAGGCGCTTGCCTAGCCCCTGCCCGCCTTCAACCCCCCCACCCCCGCCGGCCTTCCCGGCCATCGGCATGAGCAGCACCGCCGGCTCCCCGGGAGCCTGAGGCGGCTGCGAGGGCCACGCTGGCCTGAAAGGCGCGATCATCTTTGTTGATTATTTGGTGCAGCTCATAGAATCGTACGCCCCTCATTAGTTTCCAGAGCATCAATTTGTCCTATTAAAGCTCTTTCATAAGAGCCCCTAAATACGGCAATCAAAACCAAAAGAATCCAGAACACCATTTCCACAAGAAAACGCACCTGGTGTTGGAACACAACAACATCAACAACAGCATCAACACCATCGACAACAAAAGGCGCTTCAAAAGCTGATAACAAAACCTTGAGAGCAGCTCAGAGAGTACCAGATCCTACATGACGAAGCTGACAAGAATGAGGAAGGAAGAGCTCTATCAACACAGAGGGAGGTACCAGCACTTCCCCTCGCACCTGCAAAGGAGGCTGCTGTCTGCCGGCCATGTTGAGTGGGGAACCTTATCCCTCATGTCTTGGAGCAGTAAGGTCCCCTGCTTCAGGCCTGCCAGGAACTATGCTGAGTAATTAAGGTACAGTCATCCACACAGGTGGCAATGAACACAGGTTCTAAAATAGCTGTACATAGCCATGGCTTCCGTAGGGTTTGGTTTAGGGTGCTACTATTTTTGCACTATAACTACAGTTACCTATAGATTTTTTCCCATACTAGAAAATGCACAGAAAAACTCCCCAGAAAAACAACAAATACTCAGTCTCTATGCTTTTTCCCTGAACAGTAACAAACTTGTATTAGTTGCTGTATCAGAATGCCATACACAAAAATGATAATAAGGAATACAATCTGGTTTTGGACCTCTACATCAACCCAGTTAGCAAGTCTTAAAGTCTCATCAGGCACTTTTGTAATGTACAGCATTTGTAGCATTTTTTAGAAATAGAATGGAATAGAAAAGAGTAGAAAAGGATATTTCCTATGAGAGGAGCCTACAATGAGCATCTAGTCCAGCTGCCTGACCAGTTCAGGCCTGACCTAGTTAAAGCCTGGTATTACGGGCATTGTCCAAATGCCTCTTAAAAACTGACAGCTTGGGGCATTGGCCACCTCTCTAGGAAGATTGTTCGGTATTTCTCTGTAAAGAAATGCTTCCTAATGTCCACTCTAAGCCTCCCCTGGTGCAACTTCAAACCACTCCCATGCATTCTACCAATGGATCACAGGAGAAGAGATCAGCACCTCCCTCTCCACTTCCCCTTCTCAGGAAGCTGTAAGGAGCCATGAGGTCACCCCTCAGCCTGCTTTTCTCCAACCTAGACAAACCAAACTCTGGACACAGTCGAGGACTTCAACATCATTCTAAAATTTTGAGTCCCAGAATTGCACACAGTACTCAGGATGAGGCCACATGCTAAATAGAGTGTTTGTGTCAATGACTAACACCATTTGATTTCGCTCTACAGAATCACAAGATATTTTTGTAATTATTATCCACTAAGGCAAGAACAGCAGACAGTACACAAATCATGCACAGAAAGAATGTCACTGGCCTGATGTCCCACAGCTCAGTGTCTGGATGGTAGTCTGAGCAAGCAAGACAAAGACTAATTGGAGAAAATACTCTTTCATGTATTTACAGTCTCACACTCTTCGAACTGCACTATGCAACAAAGTCAGAGAAACAGAATTCTGCATGGGCAGGATATTAGGCTTATTTTTATGATGCCTTTTCTTGGATGTATAATTATGTTGAGGCTCGGCGTCAGTTATGGGACATGGTTCTCTCCCACAGAATCAAGCCGTCTTGTCACTGGGTCTGGTAAAGCTATATTGTAACTAAGATCAGCTTCATGGTAATTGGTAATACCATTAGGTGTTCTGCCTCCTTGTTGCCAGGATCTTTGTCCAAAACATGAATATTTTTGGCTAGTTTAGTCTCACTACTGATGTATATATCATTAGAGCAACCAGAGTTGGCCATGCATATGAAAACACCCCTGTATTCCATGAAAAAGTAAAACAAAATATAAAACCCTAGAGATGAAGGAATCAATATCATGCTATCTGACCTCCTTCTGTCCCATGACCATTGCTAAGCTGCCTATATCCGGAAAATGAACAAAAAGATCACTATCATTATGACCTTGTTTACCCCAGCACCCTATCTTCCCCAAGACATCCCAGCCTTGGAAGACAGGATTGCAACAGCCATGCTGTTCAGTTCTCTCACCTTGCAATCAGTACTGGTGGTGGCCAGGTGCTGTCCACATGGACAGCATCTATCTCAGACACTCTATCTTAGATGCACCTGGGATCTCCATATAGAAATCAGCATGAAAGCATAACACAGGGCAAACACTGGATATAAACTATTAATGGATGACAGGTGTTTGCCTTTTCTGACCTTCATTAATGTACATGAATTTGATAATGGAAATCAAAAACTCAGAACTTAATTGAATTAGGGAGTATCTATGCCAAAGAGTTTGGTTCAGTTTTGTTTTAGTAAAAGACAAAGTTGTTGCTTATACTCTCAACTGTGATTAACTTTGAGGACAAGATAAGCATCTTTCCTCACTTTTTGAAAGGATACTCATGGTGACACTATATGACCTGTCATGGGTGTCCACCTTCCAGGGACCCTATGTTGGTAAAAGTGAACAGAGGCTTGGTCTCTGAAGAAATTAAGTAGAATGGTTTCTAATGTCAATTTTCTAGCACAGCATTTCACTGTATGTGAAGGCATCAGCACAGTTTTTTTCTGTCTCTTATGAAATCTAGGGCACTTGTAAAGAAAGGCAAAACACCAAGTACTGCTCCAGAGAAGTGGAAGATTTATGGCACGCTCTTTCCCCTCTTCCATCTGCAAGGCTCTCAGTCTTTCCTTTTTCCACCAATTGAATAAACATCACTGCAAACCCACAGCTGGTCTTTGGAATTGTATCCGAAGTCACTTGGAAGCAGTCAAGAGGAGGCAGGCCAGCAAGGTCTCCTAGTACAAGCCCTGCCCCGGGGGAAATTGCACTCAGGGGCCTGACGTTACAAAAGGAAACGCTGGCAGGCAAACTCCCTGGCATTTAGAAAACAGCTGGTGTCATCTGAAAGCCTCCGAGGACTTAAAGATGAGGTCCGAATTATTCAGATAGAGGTTTTCAGAGGACTGGAAAAGTGACTGAAAACAGTTAGCAGGATCGGATTGAAAGAGAAAGCCGGATGCCAAGGCGAACTGAAGTGATGCCACCCTCTAAGCCCAGGGAGAGTGACCCATGCCACTCTCACCAGCGAGACCACAGCACTTCACTTGGGTGGGAGCCGGCCTTGGGGAACCTCTGCTTGAACACCAGGGCGGCCCCGGGCCCCGCAGGTCAGCTGGCAGGTACGACACACAGATGAACGAACTCACGGACAGCTGTTCAAGGAGCCGAATTCAGGGCTGGGCCAAGCGGGCAGCTCCTCCCAGGGCTGCCTCCCTCCCGCCCTCGCCACGAGGGGGATCCCGGCCAGGCAGACTTTCCTCAGTCTCCTGCTCACCCCACGGCTCCAGGCGCCCCACAACGTGGAGGTGGAGGGGAACGACGACAGGAGCCAGCGCTGCCCTCCCGGCACCCTCCCCCGACCCCACCTGCCTGGGCAGAGCCCGCTCCCGTTAATTGGATCAAGGGCCGGGCGGCGGGGGCGGGGAGGCGGCAGCCGCGCCGAAGCTGCCCCGCCGTTGCCATCGGAGCGGCCCGAGCTCGGGCCCGCCCCGCGGGAGCTGCTGGAGGCGGGGTGGGACCCCCGAGCCCGCGGCTGAAATAGAGGGAGGGCCCAAGCCGCGCCTCCCTCAGGTGGCCGCTGCCCGCCGAGCGTCCCGCCGCGCCGCCTGCGAGGTAAGCGGCGGGGTCACCGCTGCGGGCTCCGCTCCCCCGGGACCGGCGCCTTTCGGACCTTTGCCCCGTGGGGTGCCGGCGGTCCTGACGGCAGAGCCCGTCCAGGTCCCGGCGCCGCCTTCCCGCGGCGGGCAGCGTGTCTCGGGACGCGCTGGCAACTGAGAGGGAAAAGTTTCCTCATGGAAAGGGGGCGGGTGGGGGAGGCGGTACCCGGCTGGGCGCTGGCTGTGGACAGGAGGGGACTGGGGGGCGGCTCGGCGCGGTTCTTCTGGAGGCGCAGCGGAGACCCCCGGTAGGTGCGGGAGCGGCGGCGCGCGGGGCTGGGAAGGGCGGCGGGGCTGCAGTCTCGGCGGGTCGTTCGCGAGGGGCTGGAGAAGCTCTCGCCGGAGTATCGCTCCCTTTGCGTCCCTAAGCTTAGTCGGGTGCCCCGTCGCCGGCCTCCTGGGGCCGGCCCGCTGCCGCCGCCCCGTCACTGGGGGCTGCCGAGGCTCCCCCTCCCTCCCTCCGGAGCCCGCGCCTCCGCTCCGCCGCGGGGACAGGGGCCTCTTTGTGCCGGATCCGCGCAGAGCCGCTTCCCACTCTGAAACCGGAGCCGCGGGCGCTGGCAGCGCTTTGGAGAGTGGGGATAAAGCGGCTCCCAGGACCCCCTGGGGAAAGGGGCCGCGCCGGGGCCCGCGCTCGCCGGGCTGCAGTCCCTTGTCTCGGCCGTCCGTGTTGCCGGTCTGTGAGCCGGGCTCCGGGCAGCTGGATGGAAACGTTAGGCAGATGGGACAGTTCTGTCCTCGTTTGTTCTCTTTCTCTCTTCTGTCTGGCGCCAGCAGGGAGGGGAGGGCGAGGGGCAGGCACCAGGGGCGCTGCCTGCGGCCGTGTCACCCGGCCCCTGGCAGGCTGCTGGGGTTACCGTGTCCTCTCCAGCCTAGGGCAGGAGAAAGCTGATAAACAGGGAGGGTATTAGTGGGCCTAAATATCCACTGCGTGAGAATACAGTCTGATTTGTCACTGGGCACGGGAGGAGGGTTCCATGATCTCTGCAAAGCTATTGATAAGTGAAGCTAGCGTGGCCCAAACGCATTAACCTGTTCTACCACTTTCTGTGCCAACTATGTATTCTTTCCTTGCTTCAGTTCTTCAGGCATGCAGGAAGGCTTGGAGCTTGGTGGGGCGGGTGAGGTTTGCTGACCACCGCCAGACACTTTCCTGTTCCTGGCCCTAGGAAATAATTTGCCCTTTTTGTTCACTTTTCGACCCTCCTTATAGAACTGGTGCTCCCTCATTCCTGAAACTGGAAATGAACTTCTCTCCCCTTCAAATCAACTGCCGGTCTAATTTGCACAAAATAAATTTCTGATACAATGGCAATTGATTGCAGTACAAGCAGAGCCCAAGCAGAGCCTCCCACTCCACCCTGCAGTTGAAGTGTCACTAAGAAGTCACTAAGCCTTTCAGAGGGTGACTCAAGTCATTCTCAGGAAGGAATGAGAGCAGAATGCACCACTGCAGTGTGTGGGCTAAAATGACAAGGTCCAGATAGTTCTTGCTCCAGGTGTGAGCTGGTCTCTGGGTGGAGTCAAAGTGGAGCTTCTCCCCATGAGTTGCATAACTGGGCACATTCTTTCATGCAAGGATTCACCTTTCCCTGAAGTCCACAATGTGCTTTGTGTGAGATGGAATCTACTTTGATAGTGTTCTGTGTAATTAATGGTATTTCTCTAGAAGTTCCCTAAAATATTTACTAGATTGTCCTTTGAGTTGCAGCTTGGAATAGAGTGAATGTGTGAGCTTGATCAGCTGCCTGCTGCCTTCCCTATTCTGTGCCCGGTCTATTGTACTGCTTTATTGCCTGTTTTATTTTTTTCTTCTGACCTCTGTGTTTGAGCTTCTCTGGCTTGCCTGCACTTGTTCAAGTGAAGACTGTCTCCTTCTCAGGCTGTAAAAAGCAGTAACTTCAGTGTGTCACCTATGTATAGAGCTGAGAACAACTGCCCACCTGGAACTCTATTATCAAATGTCAGTAAGTGAGTAGGCTTGTGTGTGACTGGACTACGCCAAAATGCTGCAGGTCACTGCCAGACTGTGTGTGTAACCAAGTCATAAAAGCCTGAATTAATTTCTTCACAAGGTAATGACTGGTGCTTTTAGTAATTTTAGGTTTTTGTGGATTATACAAGACCTAGCCTGAATCTTCTGGGCTTTTCCTGGATGATCATGAATTTCCGACAAAAAGAAAATACATATATATCAGAGAATTAATATACATTTACATACATGCATGCACATATATATACATACAAGATCAGTAATGCAATAATGGGACTTCTTAGGAGATGCAAAGCTGTAAGAATGCCTTCACCACCACAACAGGATGATGGGAGCTTCTGTCAGAATTCATGATATCAGCAAGCATGGCAAACACTGTATACTCTTTATTCTGGCCACCTCAGGGGCTGGACATTATTCAGTTGTTGTTTGAACCATTTGGTCTGTGTCATGGCTGGCATCCAGGGATTGAACTGGGGACCTCAAAAACTAGAAGTATCTACTGAGTGGAAAAAGCTATACTCTTGATCAGAGAGCATTAATAAACTGCCTCTATTTTTGCCATCAGCTGATCAGTGATCTGTGAATTTGGGCTGCTCTTGAGAGTTCATGGGGAAATGCCTGAACAATAGGAGAGCTGTTTAAGCCCTTTAAGGAGCTCTTATCTTTTTAAAACAGACTTTGTGATCAGGCAAGCTGTTTTATCACTAGTCACTCAGTGCAATGGGTGTAGAGGGTACTCTGTGTGAGGCAACTGTGACAGATAGATTAAAAAAAGCCTTAATATTTTAGTCTAAGACTTTAGTGGATGCGTCAGAAAACAGTGACTATTGTGTCTGGAAGTTTTCATGAAGAATTCAGGATTTTGCTCTTTGAAGAATTACAAAAGAACTTGGCATCCTTGGAGCAGTTAAGAAGCTGTTCAAGTGGCAGCTTTTTGCCATTACCTTGCAGCATGGCGATCACTGTAATTTCACATCAAAATACACTCTGTGCACAAGTTTTTCCAGCAGCACAAAGGAAAATGTCAGTGCAAAGAACCTGGTGCATCCTCTGCTGTAATCATCCAGCTTTGTTTCAGTGACTGGTACATTCGTCTCAAGTTCCTTTATGCTGAAATGTGGGCTGAAGCTGGGCACTGCTATAAGGCAGTAAATGTGACTGGCATCCTAATCACATTTGAGCCTTCACTGGTTTCTCCTTGCTGTGAATGGGATGATGGGAATGAGCCTTTCAGACTTGTGATAGCTGGAATTTGTGTGTTAAATCTAGTGATTGTCACTGGGCACTGTAGTTTGTTGAAAAGGCATGTGAGAGATCTCCATGGTACCAGGGGCCTGGATCCAGAGGCATTAGGTTTGTGTGGGATTTTATGCTCTCTTAATAGGTGACTGTGGTAGGGCTGTTTATTGCAACTAAGTTTTTCCAGGCTAGAGGGGTTACAATTGCTGCAGGCAGCCCATAAGTATCAGTGCCAGCAAGTCTTCAGCCTCCTCAGTCCTGCCCCTACTGTGAGCTTGCCGAAGCCGTGTCGCTCCTGTTTGCAGGAAGATAAGGTACTTCCTTCGGGGCTCTCAGGGACATAGTCAGTCCTTTTAGTCACCTAAGGTGATTTTCTGTTGGTAGTAACTTCCTGCCATCCCTCAATACAGTACTCCTGCTGCTGAGCCAAACCTGTCTCACTCCTGAGGGTGCTGAGCTGCACCAGCTGCGGTACTGCTGTGCAGAGCTCTGAAGTGGCCTTGCTCCCTTTTCTGACAAGGGCAAGAAGCTGTCACGGAGGATTGGGAGAAGATGTAGCACATTTCACTTCCTGAATGATTACAGGTATTTATTTCTGCTTCCTGACGTTTGCTGTCAGCTCTGCTTTTTATGAGGACTGGTGAGCTGTGGTAACCCATGTGAAATCTTGCTGTTGACTCCAGCAGGCTTCTATGCCAATGCAAGCAACCAACTAGGGTTTTGAGCTGCTTCAGAAAGCATTGCAGGGAAGTAAAGCTCACTGGATTGCCTTGTTGTGCTTGTGGGTTTTTTAAAAAGCCTTCCAGTGTTCTTTCCTCACATGTCAGGTTGAATTCTTAGGACCAGAAACTGAAATCATTCCTCTGGGCAGTGGACTGAGAAAGCAAATGACATTCCAGTGATGCTGAACATTAAAATCTATCCTGTCACGTGTGTGCTTTGGGCTGACTGCCCCATTCGCCTCTGTTCTCTTAAAGTATTTTGAATAACATTGGGATGGAAAGTGTTAATAGTCATGTTTTTCAGCCTGAGATTCAAAAATTTATTTTAAGAGGCACTACTGATATGAAAGAGCAGATTCTGTGCACATACTATGAAAGTAGATAAAAGTTGCTCCATGACATGCAGGGCAATGAACTTCAAGAAGAATGTGTGAAATATTCATGGCCTTTCAGTAGAAGAATTTCAGCCTTTCAGTACTTAAAAAGAGCTTATAAAAAAGAGGGAGAGCAACTTTTTACATTGGCAGATGGTGATCAGACAAGGGGGAATGCTTTTAAACTAGAGGAGGGATTTAGATTAGGTGTTATGAAGAAATTCTTTACTCAAGAGGTTGCTAGAACAGGTTCCCCAGAGAAGTTGTGGATGCCCCAGCCCTGGTAGTGTACAAGGCCAGGTTGGATGGGGTTTTGAACAACCTGGTCTAGTGGGTGGCATCCAAGCCCATGGAGATGGGCATGGAACTGGATGATCTTTGTGGTCCCTTCCAACCCAAACTATTCTATGATCCAATGAAGTATGAATCTCCACAGTGCAGGCCAGTTCCTAATGGCTTTCCCACTTCAACCTTGTTACCTGTGTTTATCTCTGGGAAATCTGTCAGAAAGGTGTTATGAATATGTTTAGGAGTGGAGTACCTCCAAAGTGACTGATCTGCCAAACTCTTCTTGAACCAGGAGATGCTACAGAGGAAATATAAGTTCTCTCCAGTCCACAGAGCAAATGACGCTTTCTTTTCACATGCCCGGTCCCATAAAAGATTATGCAAAATTACTCTGTGTAAAAGCTGGCCTACAGTCCTTCCAGTTCATATTCCAATATGGTATTGAAATCTGCCTTAAGTTGCAGTTGTCTTTATTCTGTTTAGATTTTCCTGCAGAGTAAACCTAGCTCTGGTAACAAAAGGTGGAAAAAGAGCCTTGCTGTCAAAGGGGAGGAACTGGTCACACCTGGAACAGAAGTAATGGGTGTGATGCTTTAACCTCATTCTTCTTTACCATAAGAGATGCCCTAGCACTCAGTCTTATCTTACTCAGCTCTCAATTTAAGGAGTTGGTTGTATTCCCTTCTACAGACTGTTTGGGATTCGAGACTCTACAGGGAACTGGATGAACTTCAGAAATGCCTTGAGGGTGATCTTTCATGTTTTTGTCCCCATTATATGAATATTTGGAAGGAAAGTATTCACATAATAAGCAGTTTTAGTAAATCAGCCTTTACCATGTAAAACCAGAAATCCATTTGATGCAACTATAGATAAAGAAATGCAGTACTTTGAAATAATTGTCCACATGATTGTCACACACTTGGTCTGAAGGACAAATTTCTTGCTAACTTATTTCCCATTCCCCTTCCTCAAAACGCAGCCAGTGGAAAAGACAGCTATTGGTAAAGGAAACCCAGAAGTTGCAGAACTGCAGATGAGTTAAAAACTCACTGTGGCTTCCAACTGGGAGAAGGGAGCAGAGAAGGCTGCAGACTTCTGACTACTGTGCAACCTAGCGAAGCAAGAAAGCACCAGCAGCTCAGTGTTAGAATGGAGCTAACTGGCTTGTGGCCCCCACAGAGGTGGTTTGATTGCACTGATTGCAGTCTGCTTCCTTAGGAGCTCCTAATGCATTCATGTAAACTTGATCCCTGCTCTTGGCATTGCAAGGTGATTCAATCACAGGAAAATATTCCAGTGGCAGGAACTTACTGGAGTTTGCCCCCCTACCTGCTCCCCATCCACAACCACAGGGAACACCCCTGATCACAACTTCCATTATTTCTTCCTTTGTTACTCAGGGTTAGATGAGTCCAGGGCATTTTATTCTGTTTGGGTCAGTGCTGTTCATGTAAAGATCCAAACAAACCAAACTTCTTACTCCAAGCATAGTGGGAGAGGGTAAACTGGTCCAACCTGCCACTACAATAACTTACCTTTACTAAGTTCCAGGCAACTGTGTTACAGGATGGACTATTGATCTTACCAGTCAATTAGTGCAGAAAAAAAAACATTACCAGGTAAGACGTAGATTAAATCCTGGAAAATATTTGCATTCAGTGTGGATTGAGACTGCTGAGGAGGGATATACTAGTTTGGCTAGAGCTTTAAACACCTGTTTATCAGTGATTTAGGAAGAAAGAACTTTCAATTGTTCGGGGTCCCCTCTGATGAAAAGGGAAGTGCATGTAATTGCTGGCAAGCTTGGTGTTTGCTTGCAGAGACTGATGCAGCAGGGTGGGAAGTACCCTAGGAAATATCCAGCATGGAAGCAAACAAGTAAAGAGGCCAAGGAGTGGGACAGTAGCAATTACAGGTTCTCAGTATCTGTCTGGATTAAAACCTTGCCCTGAGAGAGTGGTGAGGCAGAGTATGAGAGCTGGGAAGTGGGTTTGCTGTGACTAAGGAGTGGAACAGGAATGATGCTGTTCACAGGTCTAAGAAAGCAGCTAGGGTAGTGCTGTTCCTGGTAACTTGTATGTGTGCCTTCTTACTGAGCTGTCAGCTGCAGCTGCTAAACGCATAGACACAACATACACGCTTAAATTATTTCAGCAACCATTTTGAATAAAAATGGATATAGCCTGTTGCCCTGTTTGAGTATGGTACACAATGGTTCAGTGCTGACTTCTTCCCTCCTTCAGCTCTGTATTTGAGAAAATAATTTATTTTTTTTAATATAAAGAACAACTGGGGAAAAAATGTAACATGTACCTTGATAGTCCACTACATTCCTTCATTAATATTGTCTCATGCTGTCATGTTAACCAGAATGTTCCTGTAATATTGAAGATCCCCTACATCGTATTGGAAATTAGAGCAAATTTTTTTTCTTTTCTTGGTAAAACAATTTTTGCCTGGTAAAGCTTTGCCAGACAGGAATCTTAACCCCTAGATCAGCAGCAACGTATTAGTAGAAGCCTGTCTTGTAGCTGTGGCTGCTGACAGGGAATAGTTAATAAATTTATAAAAGGATTGAATACTGCATGAACACTTTGAAAACAGCTTGGGGTGGCACATGGGGAATGCCTGTCATTGGTACATTAGCTTGGTCTGAATGTGAAGACTAAGCTAAAGAAGCTGTGGTCTGGACTCAGGGGGTCAGCCTGTCAAGTGGAACAGGATCTTGTCTGTGTTTTAGTACTTTGGTACAATCATGGAGAATTTTGCTAGTGGACAGCCACACGATCTCTAGAGAATCATGGGCTGGGAGATGGGCTTGCAGAGAGCTAAAATGACCTTTGTGTGTAGTTACTGTTCTGCCTGGTGTCTCCCTGACCTTTCCCTGGCTGGAGAGATGAACTGAAATCTTGCTTGAAACTGTATTAGACAGCCCTGGCAGGCTTCAGTCCTTAGGGAGAGGCTGGGAAACACTGGCTTAGTCCCTTTCCCAGTCAGGTGACTGCTGAGGGCGTGACACTGAAATAAGATAAATACCTCTAAGGAAAGTTTTGGAGGATCTTCATGTTACTTGGCGTCCTTTCTAGCAGTAGACAAGAACTGTCCCCCCTTCAGAAAGGTGAGCATGCCTGTAAATACCAGACCTATATAATGGTAGTGGAGAGCACATTACTGGGTATCATCCCAGTTAGTGGTTCAGAGCTACTGGATGTGCAATTCCAGAGATGGTGAGTCTGGGAAGGACACTCTGTCCCATGCCCCGTTTCATTCTCTCTGTTGGGGACCTTCCTAGCTCTCCTGTACCAACAGCAATCAGGTTTGTTACACTGCTGGAGTGATGTTGAACCTCCTGGCTTCAGCTCTCTCATTTCATTCTGACAAGTTAAAAGGAAAAAACAAAAGGGATTTCATGCTTGTCATTCTGTAAGGAAAGGGGGGCTGCCATCTTTTTGTGTATTTGGATTGTTCAGGTTGAAATAGTTATCTGCAACCTATACCAGAGTGCCAGTGTTTTTGGAGGGAAAAGAATACCTTGACCACTGTGTGCTGTACAGAAAAGTGACCTGGGAATGAAACAAATTGGTTGCAGAAAGTATCAAATTCCTGCCTTCTGGTGGTAATTGTCTTGAGGTGGAAATTGGTTAGTAGCAACCTATTACTGATCAAAACTTTTGCTTAGCTTGGCTTTAACACCTATATAAAAATTAATCTGCAATAAAAATGTGTGTCCTCCAAAGCCTCAGTTACTAGATAAATGTAACTCAGTTTGTTCCTACATGTGTCTGCATCCAGCATTTGCTGTTGTAGTTGGGAAAGGGAGGAGGACTTGGGCAGAAGACCTTGTCTGGTGCAATATACAAGCTTTGGTTTTTGTGGATGAATTCCTGCAGGGCTGCAGCCCTTTGAGCCCTTGAGTAGAGTTGAAAGGCTTGGTCTTGGGGAACTTAGGAAAAGAAGTGCTCACAAGGATTCTCAGGAGGCAGTCAGGCAATGCATAGAAGTGGTGCCTTGGGCATTTGGAGGCTGGAAGTATTGGAATGTGGTGTAGATGGAAGAGAATTTCTGTGGTTTACCTGCCTGAGGGAAAGCTTTCAATGCAGAAGAGCTATTATTACCTTTGGATGTAGAAGTTTTCTTTGTGGATCAGGACCCTGTTGCACGGAGACTGTGAAAGCATGAAGCAACAAGGCACGCCCTACAATGCATAAAGGGTTTCACATGTTTTTGAAAGGGAAGGTTTTGGCCTGACACCTTGGTCTGAGGGCAGGGATCCGTAGTCTGAGATGCATCTCTGACTGGACCACAAGTAGGAATAGCAACAGGACTTAAAGGTAGGAACATCTCTATCACAATGAGCCCTCTGGTATTTTCCTGAGTGGAGCTCAGTACCAATGAGACAGTCATGAGCCATTCCACCTTTCTGCAGCTAAAGAACAAGAAGCATTTTTTGATAACTTAATAGGGAGTTGATAGCAGGTGTGGCCTAATAATTATCTTGGCTCCTAAGTGAGAGCAGGTATGTGGGGGAAGAAGGGAGGTATTTTTTTTAATACAGCAAGTGGAAATAGTTGTAGCTGTCATTTGCATGGTTCAGTTTGCCTGATGTTGCTGGTTGTAGTGGTGCCTTTATCCATAATCCTCTGGAGGTGTGAAATCAATAGCAATGTAGTCACTCTTTCCCTCTTCTACAGAGACCTCATCTTGCAGGAGCTACAGTGGGGTCTTAAGTAGCTCTTAACTGTGAGAGCTGATAAAGAAAAGTGGGAAGGTAGGGATAAGCATTCCTTTGCCCTGCAAATATGATTTGCTAGATAGCCTCCACTTAGCAGAGGTGACAGTGGCATCAGGAGTCGTCTTGTATGTGGTACTGGCCCGCATAAAACTCTAGTCAACCCGATATAACTCCAGCTCCGTTGCTCATACTATATAGGCTCTGCCAGCCCTCCTGAATCATTTGGTGGCTCTTGCTAAATCAGGGTGTCCACGAGGTATCCCTGTCATCTTTACTTTGCTGTAAAAAAATCTCCAGGCTTTGGCACATATATTTACTTTTCCCGTCAAATGTGGGTTTTCCCTGGTCTCAAACCCTTAGTGGCCCACACCACGTGGTATTTCATTAATAGATAGGCATGAAGGGGTGGACTGACAATCTACTTGCTCTTCTAGGGCTCACTCAGGGTGACAGCAGCAGCTGTTCTTTTCAGCCCCTCTGTGCAGTACTAAGTACCTTCCCTATGTCTGCATGCAGATCCAATTTGATCTGCTGACGAACATGGACTCATGAACTATGTAAAGTCCAGAAAAAGCCCAGCAGGAAAGGGTCCTTCTTGTTCTTTGACCTTTTTGTTTCTACCAAGATGGATTTTTCTGGATTTTTATAAAGGCTATACAACTGCTATGGAAATACGTACTCAACTGAGTGCTGCTCAGGTCATGGAGATTAACCTGTAGAAATATTATACTTCATTGTATTTTCCCCCCAGCTTCTGTGCTTATGACTACAGTAAAGCCTTAAGCTGTGGCATACTTTGCCACATGATCCTACAGATGCTGAAAAATCATTTGACTTTAAAAGCAGGTTGAAGAAATTAATGGAAGAGAAATCTGTTGAGTGCTCATTCATAGGTAGCACACCCAGCTCAGGGAAGTTCCTGTCAGCAAGTGGTTAGAGACTTGGAGAGCATGCAGGGAGGCATCACATATGCTTGCTCTGTTGTCAAAGCGAGGGAAGGTATCTCCTTTTGGCTGCTGTCTAGAAAGGCTATGAGGCCATGATAAACCTTAGTCTGATCCAGCAAAGCTACTATTATATTTCAGAGCCTGTTAGGGATAGTAAATCTGACTATTTGAGTTGGTAACTCCTGAGGAAGCAAGCAGATGTGACTCAAATTCTAACATGGAAATTGCAGAAAGAATGGATTCAAGTTTTGGGATGTTTGTTTAGCCTGACTGTCCCTCAAATGAGCAAGCACATACTGCCATGCAACAGCTTTCCACAGTTACCCCCCAAATTCTAGTACCATGCAGTCAGCCTGAATTGGAAACCAGAGATGAAAGGCATGTTTGTGATTCATTGCTTCCTGATAAAGTGGGGATGGGGGAGTAGCGTGGAAAAAGTGATGCAGCATTCATGTATTATGTATAATTGATCTATGTCTTCATCAGGAGAAAGAAAGGAAGGACGGGTTTTAAATACACTTTTACATATATTCATGACTTTTTTTTAATCGTAGCAATTTCAGGAATGTTTTGTCTGGTTTTATTGGGGACCACTGGAAAGTCTTAGAAGGTTTTTGATAAACTTTAACCTTGTATCCAGTGACCTGGACCACTCAAGAGTCACAACTCTTCCCCCTCAACCTCTTGCCCTCCCCTTCCTCACCAAAAGTCATTAGTTTGGAATAACCCAGTCTGCTTTTCTTTCCTTCCTTCTCTTTACCTACCTTCTTTCATTTCTTGTCAAAAATGGTCTTATCATCTGGCTAAAAATCCCACTTCCAGGTTTTGCAGTTTCTATTCTCAGCTGCCTTAACCTTCCAGCCTCAGCTGATTGCATATTGGTGACTCGGAAAGGATTTCTTTTGCTTGTCTGTAGTTGAGGTTTTTGTCAGGGTTTTTTTTAATAAATAAACTTTTTTATATTGAGGTAAATCCCATGGGATGTAAATGTGAGATAAACAAAAATGCCTTATTCTGCCCTTGCTTCTCTTAGCCTCTGCAGATCTTTTACTTCTCTTTGCTCTGTGGAAAGCTGATGACGGTTACCTGTACCATATAACAAAATAAAGTATTTCTGAGAATGTGATGGGAACAGCTTACAGAAGCAAGGGACAGAAAAGTTCTCCTGCTAGAGGGCCACATCCTACCAGTGCAGTGCCAGGTGTTCTGCTACTAAAGGGACTGTTGACCAGAATATGCATTCTGGTGAGTTTTGGTGGCTTCTTCTTCATGTAGAGTTATCAAGTTATTTGACTTGTGTATAAATCTTCTTTATCTTTAGTTAAAAGAGACTGGAGAAGGCATGTGTGTGTCCTTCTCTCTTTCTCCCAAAGGCAGCTGTGTGTAAAAGTATATGCAGCAGGGCATGGAGGTGGTGGGGTTTGCTAAACTGGACACTGTCCAGTGAGGGGGGACCAGGCCCCACGTGGGGTGCCTGGGGTCTGTGCTTATTTTAGGCCTTTCTGGCCCAGGCTGTTCCCTGTGCTCAGCTGTTGTGATGCTACCTTTCCTGCACAGTGCTGTCAGCCACCCCAGTGTTTCTATTTTAACTCTCTCTGGGGCTAGATCTTGTGACACAAGGATTTGGCATCTCCTCCTACGTGCTGGAACATGGCATCTTGGGAGGCACAGTGCCTGCAGCTGCTATATCAGAGGGTGCCCCTCCTAAGTGGTTGGTAGAAAAGGGACACCCCTAGGACTGCAGTGCATCAGAACAGGCATCATGCCTGCAAAGGAGTGTCTGACTGTCCACCTCTGTCTCCTCCAGTCTTTTTCCAGAGTCTGAAGAGCTTGAGACGCAGTTGCGGCTTCCCACTGCTCCCCTGCGGCGCCTCACTTTCAGCTTTCAGGTATGTGGTTACTGGGGCCAGGAGTAGAGCTGCATGCCCTGGAGGCTGTGAGATGGCTTTGCAGTCAGGTCACAAACTGTGGGGAGGGAGCACAGGGATAGCTGGTGGCGTGGTGGAGGAATTAATTTTTCAAGGTTCATGTACCTGAACGTCATATCCCATTTAACAACTTGCTTTAGTGACTGGAATTCAGCATTTTCAGCCTTCTGAAGAAGGCCAGAGGACCAGCATTAATATACTTCTGACACAACCCATGGGATGACACTGGGCAAACATAGCCAAATGTCAGAAATTCCTGAAGTCTGGGTTGGGGTGCTTCACTGTGTGGCTCCTGCCACCAAGAAGGATTTGCATGAGGTGGGAGATGCGGACTCTTGACCTGATCTTCATCTCTGCTGTGTGCTCTGTGGGCTGGCAGAATGAACAGATACCTCTCTGGGGTGTGAGGGAAGCTTTTTATAACTAGGAATGTGCAAGAGGAGAAGTGGCAGCAAAGGCCATGCACGCTGAATTAACCTGGGCTTGTCTGGAAAGAACTGGGTTTGTCAGCAAGTGACTGGGCTTGGGTCCTGTTACTCCTTCTCTCATTCTTGCACAAGAACAATCCTGAACCTCTCCCCAAGGAATTCATAGTGTTGTACCACATCAGGAACAAACTGGCAGTGCAGGCTAGCATGGGGGAATGGGCAAAAGTTCTAAGCAGAGAATGAGATGAACGTTTTACCTTCCAGCCTAGATTTTGAGCCTAATGCAGTGAGTGTAGTGAAAAGAGCAGCTGTGCAGGGATGTTTTGAGGGAAGCAGTGCTGCTGGGTACCAGGCTCATGTGATGCACTGCCATTTGGCTGGGTATGCCCCAGCATGTTTCTGTACCTCTGCTCAAGCCCAGCTCAGCTGGTGGGCAGCTTATAGGGCTCCTCCCCATTCAAGACATGCCTGCCTGCTGACTGTTCAGCCTTGTTTTCCCCAGTCAGTTGTTGTAATCCTGAGTCATACTGGGAAGCTGGAGTCATCTCCATTGACACAAGACTTATTTAAAATCTTTCAAGGCAGACTTTAAATAGCTTCAGCTACCTCAGTTTCTTGAGGGCCTTAGTTACGAAAGGAATCTCTGCAGAAGTATTTGGTGCTGCTGAAAAGTGTTTGATTCATGAGCATCTCCAATATGTGCACAAGGTTTGGCAAGATTGTCTTCCTTTTCTAATGTGTCACAGGCCTGCCAAGGAGGCCTCTTGTCTGCAGGAAGGGAGGAGGCCAGTTCAGTCCTGGGCATCTCTGCTGGATCTTGCCGCCTGCAGCTGGAGGGGCACTGATGGCAATACTTGACTGCAGGGCAGCACGTTGGGCTCCTCCAGCTCCAAGAGTCATGGAGAACTATGCTGTCTGCAAAGGCTCAGCCAGTGCTGTGTTTGAAATCACTTTTCTCTCTTCTCAGGTTAACTGAAATCTGCAAACATTCCCTGCTGCAAGAAAAAGAGGGTGATGTCATCAGAAGATGATGCTGGTGGGGAGGCTCCTGGGGGCAGTTTCTGGGAGGTAAGGAAGGATAATTGGAGTGTGAGGGAGGTAGGAGTGTCATCTTACCACCCACTGGTGGAATTAGAGGGTTGAGTTCCAGGTCTGTGGGTGACATGTTGCCCTTGTGGAGTGGAAGGGAGGAGCTGTGGGAAGGTTCAGTACCAACCTTTGTGTTACTGAAGGGAGTAGCGACTGTTTCTTCCATAGGTGCTGTGAAATGAGAGTTCCTTGTTCAGCTGACAGTGATCTGAGCTGTGAGAGAAGCAAGCAAAGCATCTCAGCTTCTTCCCTCCAGTGCTGCCTCTGCCTGAGGCTGCCAAAGGAGGGTCTGAGGCCAGATGCTGGCTTCAGAAGGGCCCGTGTTCCCTCCCCGTGCAATGATGGAGCTGCTGTTGTCTGTACAACATGCAAGTCAGTACAGTATAAACAATAATGCTGTGACATTTCAGGCTGGAAACTACAAGCGGACAGTGAAGCGTGTGGATGATGGGTACCGGCTCTGCAACGACCTCATCTCCTGCTTCCAGGAGAGAGCCAAGATAGAGAAGAACTATGCCCAGCAGCTAACGGAGTGGTCCCGTAAGTGGAGGACCAATGTGGAGAGAGGTAAAGTTGGCATATTAGACTGGGAACAGGAAGCAATCATTGCACTCCCCTCTCTGAGTGCTGCCTCTTACTGAGGTGATGCTGCTTCCTTGAGGGACAGGCTTTCCTTCCCCAGGAAAGGGGTGACTTTGTTGGGTGTCCTTTTTGTGTGTTTGCCTGGTTTTTGTAGTCAGTCCTCTGATTTGCTTGGAGAGGTGTTCTCTTGTCATGTGCTTGATTATTAAAAAAAATATATCTGCGTGTTTGGTTTGGCAAGTCGTTGGGCAGTCCATGTCTTAAATTAAGCTGGAAATACCCCCCCTTTTAAGGATGGCTTAGCTGTCTTCTCCTCCAGTCTGGGTCTAATTACTCATGCTGTGATTTAGTGGCAGTGTGCTCAAACGGATAGTGTCTTACAAAGTAACAGGAAACAATGGGATGGATGTCCCAAAGGACCTGCTGGTCTGTGGAGCAGAAGCCTAGCTTCAGTCATGAATTAATGTTGCTGTCTGCTCTGAAGCTCAGGCCAGATTTGGGAAGAGAATTTTCTACAGAAACCTTCTCCTAGCAGGCACCATCTGGAACAGCTGAGGCCGCCTAAAGAAATGCTCATCTCATCCAGCTCTAACAGCCAGTCTAGATGTTGCCTGGTGGGACTGTGGAGACCACTCACTGCTGGCTTGTTTGATGGGGCAGAGTTAGGGAAGTGACTCCATACTGGTAGATGTATTTAGGATGAAAAGAATCTGCATTCCCTTCTGTGGGCAGTAGGTATGAGAGCCCCTCCGGTGCTTGTTCCCGCAGGTCCGCAGTATGGTACTCTGGAAAAGGCCTGGCATGCCTTCCTGACAGCTGCAGACAAACTGAGTGAAATTCACTTGGCTGTCCGGAACCACCTGGCTGGTGAAGATTCCGATAAGATCAAGGCCTGGCAGAAGGAGGCCTACCACAAGCAGATGATTGGAGGCTTCAAGGAAACAAAGGATGCAGAGGAGGGGTTCCGCAAGGCCCAGAAACCCTGGGTGAAGAAGATGAAAGATGTAAGCAAAGTGTGAATGGGGAAAGAGAGAGAAGGGTAGTTGAGCTGGCTGCCTGATTTCAAGAGCCACGGGGCAAACAAACTAGATTAGCCAGAGTAGCAGAGAATTCCAGAGAGGGAGGCATGTCTCAGGGGTCTCTTGTTCTTGTGGTTTTGTAACTTCCTTCCCATATGGAAAGACTTTGGTAACGGGTTCTGTATTCCTGAACAGCAGGTGAGCACTGAAAAAGAGATCATTTGAAGGTACCTCTTCCCACTGGACCATTGTTTACTAAATGCCAAACTGGCGTTCTTGTTAGGCTGCTGCAGACTAAAAATGTTAACATGCCTCCTCTGAGTACTGGAGGATCAACGTGGGCAGGATCATGGCTTTTTCTGCATCCCTTTTCCTACAGGTGGAGACTTCTAAGAAAAACTATCACGCAGCCCGGAAGGAGGAGAAAACGGCCCATACAAGGGAGAACCATGCCAAGGCAGACTCGTCTGTCTCCCAGGAGCAGATGCGCAAGTTGCAGGAGCGTGTAGAGAAGTGTGCTCAGGAGGCTGAGAAGGTGCGTGTGCGCTGTATGGACCAGGACACCAGGGTACTCCTTTCAAGGGAAAAGCGTTGGTGGCAATGTCCCTCAGTGAAATGACTCAGCTGAAGCCTGGAAGAAGATGTGAAATCCCATCATCTGGGGTTTTAGTGAGCTAGACTGAGACTTCAGTAACTAAGGTCTCTGTCTTTGGAGTTGGTCAAGATCCTAATTTATAAATAAATTTAAAATGAAAAAGGAAAAAGTGTAGGGCATGTGGTGCAGGCTGTGGAACTTGTAGAGCTGAAGACTCGGCTACTAAAAATAGCTGATTTGTCTGTCCATAAGAGGGAAAAGTGTGGAAGGTCCTGTGTGGAAGAGAGTAGTGAGGAAGAACAGGAAACTTGCAAGAATATTAGGAGATCAATGGACTGGGACATCAGGTGTGGGATTTCTTCTCACTTCTCTGGTGTGTTTGTTTAGCAGTGCAGACAGGGAAAAAACTTGTTAGTCCCAAGCCAGAGTAGAAAGGGTTTTTACTTGTTTGCCATCAGGGCAGCACATCTCACCATTGCTGTGCTCCTGTTACAGTGCAAGGATCAGTATGAGAAGATGCTGGAAGAACTGAACCGCTACAATCCCCGCTACATGGAGGACATGGAGCAAGTGTTTGAGGGCTGTCAGGAGGCAGAGCGCAAGCGATTGTGCTTCTTTAAGGAGATGCTTCTGAATCTGCACCAGCACCTCAACCTCTCCACCAGTGAAAGGTACTGGCCCTGATGCAGAGGGGAATTCTGCCAGCCTGGAGTGCTTAGGCTCTGGTGAGAGGTGCCAATTCTGGTGTTGCTGGAAGCTGCTTGTTTGCATCAGCCAGATCTCGCTCCTTCCCCTTTCATGTGTATCTTAGAACTTAGATCCCAGTACCAGTCACTCTAAAGAGACTGTGATTGTAGACAGTGCCAGGCTCCCCACAGAGGGTTTTCTGCCTTCAAACCCTTTTTCACTACTTTCCAGTACTGTCCTGTGTGTGTACTTCTATCCTATGAAATGTCTCCATGTTGCTATATGTAATCCCAGGCTAAGGAATGTAGCTCTGTTGCCTTCTAGTATTGATGCTTATTCCACCCATTTTGCCCTTAGTAGAGAGACCTTTTGTGAAGTAGTGCCTGTAAGCCTGCAAGTTGCCCTAAGCAGAGGTTACACAGGGGTAGCAGGCACAGCCAAAAATTTTCTGTGCCCTTTTTATGGTAGAGGCAACAAATCTGAGCCACCTCCCTGTCCATGAGCAAGACTGTGCCAATTTATTTCAGTGCTCACCTAATGAGCTGTGCTGAGAGCTGGCATTTGTTAGGCACTGCCACACCAAACAAGCCTGTCCCGTTTGCCAGGCTGACTCTCCAGTAAGGGAGGCTGTGTTTTCCTAGGGCTGAATAGGTGCTGCTCTAGCATCCTTAATCCTGTGAGATTGAGGATGCTATGTAATTGTGCATGAAGTTAATCTCTTCCTTCCTACTTGGCTTTTGGGAAACTGCTGAGGGTTTGATTGACTGGTGGTTCTGTGTGTTCTGGTCGTAGCTTTCACGCGTTGTATCGGGATCTCCACCAAGTCATCATGGCTGCCGACAACCAGGAGGACCTGAAGTGGTGGCGCAACACTCACGGGCCGGGCATGGCGATGAACTGGCCTCAGTTTGAGGTGGGGTAACATTCTGGAGTGTGTTAATGCTATTTCCAAACAATCAGCTGCTTATCTGAAATTGGCCATTACTAGTCTTGTGTTGGAAAGACCCTGTCTTTGCTCAGCAGGCTCAGGATGTTGGGCTCTTCTGAAACTGTTGTACTGCAGGCTGTCTGCTGCCCAAGGGGGCACGCATAGGCTGCCAAGCTATACTCCAGCCATCCAGCTGTAAAGTCAAATAACAGGAGGTGGTGCTCAGAGCTGTGGGGCAGCTTTCTGTGATGATTTTCTCACAGCCTCTCTTGTTGCAACAGAATTGAGCCTGGGATTCAACAGAAATGAGCACACTATACTAGCAAGGCTATTGAGCTGACCAGTTCAGCTGCTACCAAAATACAACCTGGTCTTCTGTTGTTCTGTATTGGGCAGAAAAGATGCACAGAGCTTTTCTATCTGAGTGGCTTGATGGTATTACTGATTTTCCCTGGACAGGAATGGTCCCTCGAAACACAGAGGCAAATCACTAAGAAGGAGAAGAGTGACAAGATGGCTGATGATGTCACACTGACCAGCATTTTGCCTGCACGAGACGGTGTTGTCTCACAGACCCCTCTGCAGACAAGGTAAAGGCTGAATTCTGATACATCAGGTTAGGAAGAGTAGAGTCCTGCCTAGGCTCATGAATGAGTTGGATTGACAGGAGTAATCACTTCCTTAATTTCCTGTCTCTTGCCCATCACCTTACCTGTGGCACTCTGGAAAATGTAGAAAATGCAGTTTAGGCAAGCTGTTTGGTTTTGGGTTTGTTTTGTTGAGTTTTTTTGGGTTTTTTTGTCTAGCATATTCTGCCTCACAAAGTGCCCTCCTGGTAAAGATCCTTTTAGTGACAAGATTTAACCCAGTCTGACTAGTGCTGTCTGATTCTGCCATGCATTTCCCCAGTTCTTCCTCCCAGACAGGGTGAGAAGAGTTGGGAGTTATGTGTTTCCTAAATGAAGGCAACAAATTCTTATTGTTTTTCATTGGTATGGTGCTGAGTAGTACCTGACAAGTTTGGATATAGCTGCTTCCCTTGCCAGGAAGCAAGCCTGGAGAAGAGGGAGAGGCAGAACAGACTCATCCTACCGTTCCAGTAGCTGTCCTGCTTTAAAAGGTAGACTTTGGCCAAAGTGAACTGAGCAGAGAAGAATGGGGATATAGAGATTTTTCAAGGCCACTGCTGTATTTCACAGTCAATTGGATTCAGGGGCCCTATTTGCCAATCTACAGGTTCTCCTATCAAGAGGAGCAGAACAGCCTCTTCTATGACACCCTGAAGGCACCAACCCATGTGAAGTTAGTATGGAACATAGCCTCTGCAGGGGTTTTTGGGTTCCAGGTGTCTGTCCTCTGCTGTTCTTCCCCTCTGCTCTTGTCCCTGACTTGGAAAACAAAATTCCAGACATCATCTTTGCATCCTCTTCAGGATGCAAAACACAGCTTTTCCTTTTTGTCTTATTCTTGGCTGGAATAACTCTGGATGCAGCTGGGCTCTCCAGTTAGGACTGGACTTCCTTGTGTGAGAGGGTCTGCTAGAGTAGAAGGAGGTCATGAAGAGTGCTGCATGTGTGTGAAAATACTTTGAGAGTGAGTTATCCTCCTGGCCCCTAATGCTGGGCTGCTTTCAACAAAATCTAGAATCTCCTGGGATCTCTCTTTCCTGTTCGATCTCGCTTGACTTTTGGGCCTCTTGCACCCTGTCCTATAGCAGAGCAGTCTCAGGGGGACTCGGGGTGGTGCATGATTCAGGAGGAGGTGGGTGAAAGATCAATCTCCTAACAACCATCTTGTCCCCTCTCACCTTCCACACACACAGCGGAGGGAAGGAAGACATTTCGGAGTGGTCAGATGAGGACACTCCCAAGAAGTGCCTGGATGCCAACGGGCACGAGGAAGACCTGAAGGTACCAGGTGTACGGGTACGAGCACTCTATGATTACACAGGACAGGAGGCTGATGAACTGAGCTTTAAAGCAGGTACAGAAGCACTAATCTCTTACTAACCTTTCACTGTCCTCACTTGGGCTCACTGAATGATTGAAACACTCTGTAAGAATTGGATGTCCACTTGAAAACTGACATTTATTCTTCCTGTGGTCTGACCACTGCCAGCTCCTTTGAGGTGGATGACACAGTGGCAAATCCTGTTTTTTCTACACCAAAAGGTAGTGAGGCCACATGGAAAGAGACTGTCTAGGCCTTGGTCAGAGTGCAGGGAGAGCAGACCCCTGCCTCTTCTTAGGGAAATTATTCTGATTTGTGTCCGGAACCTTTATTAAATGCTTCTCCCTTGCACCATTGCTACAAAAATTACATGGGTGTTCTGGATTGTCTTTTCAAATAATATGAAGGTAGATCACCTGACTGACATGTACTACTGAAGGCAGAGGTCAGCTGGCAAAAAAGAGCTATGCAAGCTGTTGCTCAAAATGGGTATTTTGAGAATGGAGATCCTGGCTTGCAGCACAAGATTGAAGGCTGGAGCAAACAGACCTGTCCTCTTTTCTTCCTTCAGTTAAATTTAAGTTTGCATGTGCCCTCCTCTCATCTTCAAGTGGACATCGTGATCTTGGGAGTGTCTCTGATCTTGCTTGTTTTGAGTTTTACATGGTATCTGTGCTATACCTCTCCAAAACACACCCACTGAAAGTCACTGAAGTCCTTCAATAGCAGGGCATTGTGCCTGAGGCCAATATCTGTGCTGCAGTGTTACCATAATAGTAAACTTCCTAATGCTAACTTGATGCTTTAAAATATCCTGCACTATGTGTGCTCTAGAACCTGACTTTGTTCTTTCTTTCCGCTCAGCAGATGAAATGGGGTATGACTTGTTAGCTGTAGTCATCTCCTTTTTGAATCTGGTCTGAGCAATACATACCAGTAAGGCTTCAGCTTAACAGCAGTGGCTTTCTGAGACTCTGCCAGTGTGGGATGTGCCTATTGATGCAGTCAGACCTCCCCCTCTGGCAGAAGTATGACCTTCTACTGGTGGAGGAGGGGATCTTTCTGTCCCTTCCCAAAGCAGATGTGAGAGTGTTAAAAATCTTTCCTGGTCGTAGTCTGAGAAATCTGTTGATTTCATGCCTTACTGGCCAAACCAGACACTCCATCATGGAATAGGCATTTTGGGTCCTAACAGCCAGAGCTTAGCAGCTTCTTGGATTTCCTTCCCACTTGCCTATCAGAGGAGCCACTAAGAAAAGTTTCTCAGATCTGTCTGATCACTCTGGCTTGTAAGCATGTTTCTTAGGGAGAGAAAAGCAGGCAGAACTATAGGGCACAGAAGATTTCTGATGCTGAATAGAAGTGAAGGTCTGTTTAAGTTCGTTGGCCAAGGTGATAATACTGAATATAAATACTGAAGAAATCAGTGATTCTGGCTTTGATTAAACTGCATTATGAAAAGGGTGTTGATAAGGGGACAAGAGTGTGATGACTGAGACTAACAGTCTTGTTTTTTGTCAAGTCATCTTAGGTGGATAAAAATGCCATGCTACCTTTCTCAAGGCTGCCTTCTAATGACTGTTCTTACTTTTAGGTGAAGAACTAATGAAGATTAGTGAGGAAGATGAGCAGGGCTGGTGCAAGGGCCGACTTCTCACTGGTCACGTTGGACTCTATCCTGCTAATTACGTGGAGAAGGTTGGATCATGATTGCTGCTGCCCTGCCAGTGCCTCACAGCCATACCAGCATCTCCTGCAGAGGTCACTGGGTCACTCCTGGCCCCAACCCACCTTTGCAGTATATCCAGCAGCTTCTGGACTTTAAAGGCACATATTCCATGTAACTAATGCTTCATTTTGAACATCTAGATCTGTAGGGATTTTCTAAAAAATAAACAAGGATATGTAAAGGCTTTTCTGAGCACTACAGTAGTGTAGGAGTGCAGAAAGAAACAGATCCTTTTGATTTGCACTCAGTGACAGGAGACTTCATGGAGCTCTGTAAAGGACAGAAAGCACACTTCTTTGACTTCAATGCACATGCATCCATAGAGTGTTGAGGTGTGCCCTGCCTCCAGGCTTTCTGTTCAAGGAATTTTGGATATGCAGAGTAATAGGGAACTTTTGCTATTGTTTCCCCTTTTTAGTTCCATCAAGCTGACTGGCAGAAAGCTCTTTATTCTCCCATGTCTTTTATATGTTTTTGGTATCTCTCACTTGCAAGCTTGTTGGCTTCCCTGGTTAAGGCAGCTGGTACAAGTGATACAGCTCCAACCTGAACATCCCTTTTCACTGCCTTCATATTTATTGGGATTACCCCAGGAATGAATGATAGTATAGGTGAGGCAGAGGAGCAAGAAGCTTCTGTCTTGCATGGTGTGGCTGCTCAGGCTAATGAGTTGTCAACAGAATTGTGCAGCAAGTTGGAGTTGACTGAATGCTCCCTGAGCTAAAATGGACTTTGACACATGCTAAAGGCTGGTTTTAACAAAATGACAGCCACGTTCCAGTGCTCTTCTGCTTAGGATTGCAAAATTCACTTGTGTATGTTGGGGTTTCTAATGCATCTATGTTGGGGTTTCTAATGCATCTAAATTATTTTGGCTACACCTCTCTTCAAGAGCACTTAATGCACAGCAGAGACACTCTTTTCTTCCTTTCCAATACCTTCTTGACTTACACAGGGCTAGGAGTGCACTCCCTGCTTTGCCAAAGACCCCTGCACTGTGATGAGGCTTGCACTGTGGAAGCTGCCTGCTGGCTGCCACAAATTTTGTCCTGAGTTGCTGCAAGTGCACTTATGCCCAGTTGTTCAGTGCCATTCAGCAGGGAGGATGTATCAAACATCTTTGTCTCACCTGTTTTTCTGCCTTTGAAAGCCTCTGAGGCTGCTGGGAAGACCTGGCATCCTGATCCTAGTGCTCTGCATATTCCAACATTGGGACTGATAAGCCCAAGAGCTTGAGGGAACAAAAAACTGGAAAAGCTCCCATTGTTGGAGAAACAAAGGCAAACAAGCAGTTGCTTAAAAATTACTTACTTAGTACATCTGCTTGAAACTGCTGCTGAAATGCATTTTGAGTTTGTAGTGACATTCTTATTATGGCCTAGCAAGTGTGAGTGACCTGGCTAAGTCAGTCACAAAATTCAGTGAAGCCTCCACCAACCACTTGGGGTGAACTGCTTCAGAGCTGTTTGGAAAAAGGATGTTACACATAAGAAAATCTGAAATCATGGATGAACATTGGGATTAAATGGGCATTCTTGTGTTAACAGCAGCTAGTATGCCAAAATGTAGACTGAAACAGAGGAGGGGATGGACATATTCAAACTCTCTTAATTTATGGAGATTAAAGTATCACAAGCATCTCATTGCCTGGCTGACAACAGAAATAAACCTTTTACAGCATATTGGATGCCTTGAAATGTAGTCTGCCATGGACAGAGATGGGAGACTCTTTTAGTGCTTTTGTGAGACCACAGAAACTTATAGTTGAAAAGTTTTGCTCAAAATATCCCTAGCACTGTACTTCTTGAATGGGGAAGAAGGGTGCGAACCAAAAGAATAAGGCTAAAGCATGTTGCTCAGAGTCTATTATGTCATTTCTCAATAAAGAGAAGGTATTTCCAAAAGGCAATTAAATATCTAAGCAACAGACATTAATTAACAGACATGCCATGTAATTAGAGGTGGTGGTGTATAAGCACTTGGATTTACTTAAAGATCCAGTCTCTGCTTTCAGTTCTGTGTCCCAGGTAAAAGTATCATTAGTGTTGTGCAGTAATTGCAGGTGTTCCACTTGCTGACCCACAATGGAATGATTTGCTGCTCCTTTGTCCCAGCACATGTGAATGTGAAGAGAGCCAAGCCTGCCAGGCTTCTGAGAGAACTGAGACTAAAACAGCACTAAAATGAGCTGAGAGGTCCTATAAACAATACGGAAGTTTCCCTGATTAACCTGCATAGTTCAAACATTAATGCTGGACTTTCATGTAAGGTCAAAAAATGGCAGAAGGGAGCTACAGAGAATAATACGAAAAATTGACTTTAACTCCTCTTCTGATTTCTAGTCAGGCTGTAATTAGGGGTGGAGCTAGGTCTGGCCAGAATGTGCTAAAGGATAGAAATGTCCAGTGGACAGGATTTCTGATTACAGTACAAATAACCTGAAATTCCACAGGACAAAGTCTGAGCAGACTTGTTTGTTCTAGGAAAACATGACCACCTGATTATAGTGGGCTGCTTGAAGGTTTCCAGAAATACTGACATATTGCATCTCATGTGAACAAGTTCCCTAAGGAATGTTTGCACATCAGAAATTCCTGCCAAGAGCTGAAGTAATGGACAGCAGACACACTGAGAATGAAAAACTGCTTGGCTGGACTATACCTCACAAACAGGCATGTCACTTAGTCCTGGCTCCCCAAAACCATCTGGATTAGTAAAAGAGAGCCTGTGGTAAAGAGTAAAGATCCAGCCAGAGGGAAGAAGGAAGAAAAAACCCCAAACCAACCCCCATCTAATGCTCTTATATTAAAGTAATAGCTCTGCCTGGATGCTTGGTTTTCCACAGGAGCAAATGTGGTTTTGTTAACCACAAAGGTTCTAGTTGAAACTTGCCATCCATGCCATACCAAAAGCTTTGTGTGTGAACAGAGACATGTACACATAAACTAATTGCTGTGCCTGAATTCCAGAAGGCCAGTGAAGCCTGTTCTTCCCCCATGCTTTTTGTAAAAAAATACAAATGCATCTCTGTGCCTGATGGGCAACACAGTGAATAATTATCTAGTCATATTTTATTTTTTAATAAAGCCATTCCTTGTGGAAAGCCCATACGCCTGTGGTATTAGCAGATAATTCATTTGGTTCTGGCATCTTCCTGGAAGCGAATTTTGGAAGTATCATGCAAAGCTTGGATTTCCTGTTGAGGATGAATTTTTGAGGAAGAGGAAGTTAAAGCTTCTCTATGATGGATGACACCCATTTCCCCAAAGTAGCAGCTGAGCTTGCCTAACCCAGTAATAGTTTTGCCCTGTAGGCAAAATCCGGGTCACAGAGCGCAGGGGCCAGCTGTGCTGTGGGATGGCAGCTGAGTTGTGGTTAGCCTCCAGCTCTGGTGGCACTCCCACAGCCCTGCCTGGAGCTTGGGGCCATTGCTGCTTCAGTTTACTTTCCATCGCACTTCCCATCCCCTGTGTCCTTGTGGCTGTTTTGCTTGGCACTAAGCACCGAAGCAGGTGCAAGTATGTGGCAATCCTGCACAGAGATCCATCAGTGCTGTTAAAAATTGTCCTGCACTGCCTCTGCTCCTGCCCTGTTTGCAGGTCCAGCCCAAGGCCACAGCTGTGAGGCTGTGGAGCTCAGCTCTGTTGTCTCCCGCAGGCTCCCCTGACTGCAGAGCCGGCTCTGCGTGAACTGGAGCTGCCTTGGTTGCATTTGCGGAGCTGCTGGCATGCTTAGTGACAGCAGGCTGCAAAAACCCCTTCTGCTTGTGCAAAAAGCTGGTGCTGCAGCCAAAATGGGCTTGAACACTCCACATAGACCTGCAGGTGGTCATTTCTAGGGTAAGTGCACTGAGACCAGCTGCTGACAGATCATGGGGCTGAACGTGAGACAAAGCCAGTGCCACAAACCCCATCTCGACCCATGGAGATGTGGCTGGAAAACACCCACTGCAGGCTGGCAGCAAGAGCTGTGCAAAATAAACAAGAATAGTAAGGTGGCATGATACAAGGCAAAGTGTCTTCAGAGGGACCTTGCACCAAACCAACCCAAAATCAAAAAAGGAGAAACAGAAAAAACTTCCAACCACGTGTTGAACCACTGCCCAGGTCCAGGCTACAAGGAACTGAAAAACTCTGGGCTGCAAGAGAGTGAGACTTTACCAAGCTACCTAGATTCTCAGTAGATCAACGAGGATTAATATGAGATGATGAACAAATCCTTGCTGAAAGGGAGGGGAAGGGGGCAGTGGAGTAGGTTCTGTAACTAGGAGAAACTGGCTAGTTATCTTAAGAACGTCTTGACTAAGCAAATGGCTCCAGTGAACTTTTCCAAACTAAATTTCAGGCCAAATCACCTCAGCTGCTTTAAGCACATCCATTTTCTGGCCATGTCCTCCTGTTTTTCATCATTCAGTAACCCTGCTTGCAGAGGTTTCTGGTTTGTCAGTCTCTCAGCTTAAGGCAGTTACAGCTGCAGCTTGAGACACCTCAACAGGCAGTATAGTGCTCAGCACTTCTTCCCCCTTAGTGTGGGGGTCCATAAGCTCTCCTCTTCAGTTTTAGCACTTTCACTGGGTCCTTCTAGTTACACATCCTGTGGTCCCTTCCTCCCTGCATTTCCTCTCTGTCCAAGCAGCCGGAAATCTTCTTCCAGGTCCTCTACTCTCCCCCTTTGACTTCACTACCTCCTTCCTGAGTCTATTGTTCCTACTTCCAGCAGGAGGCTGACACTGAAACAATCACTGCCCCCAGCTGTGACCACAGTAGCCCTTTCTCTCAAATTCTCTTCAGGGCTTCCCCACAGGTGCCACACAGTTCCTAAGGAATGCTGTATCCATAATTCTATGGATGTCTGTTTCACCAACGGCTCTGTGTCCCCTCTACACATTGCAGCCACTTATGGAGCTGAAGCACTGCTACCTACTCTCCCTGCACCCAAATCCTTTATAGTGACCTGTTTGACAGTGATGATTCCACTATGAAAATCCTCTGTTTTCAACAGAGCTTTCTCATTTTTGCCTTGTTTATTACCTTGTCTTCTGGTCAGCTCTGCCTGCCTTTCTTTCATGGGTCACTGTCTTCTGCTTAAGGCACACTCCCGATGCTTGTAGGGGCTGCGGGCAACTACTCCCTGTACTACAGGGATTCAGTTTATTTAGGAAACTTCTGAGTGGGGTGATCTGCAAGGAAGAGAGATTACACACCTACTGGAAAATTTGGAAGAGTCATGTCTGATGGGTGGACAGCCCTGCTGGTTCTAACCTCAGGCAAGCTAGTGCCTGTGCTGTCAACTGCCCTTGAAAGAAGAGAGCTCAGGGTCTGCTCATTTCCCAGTTTTTCACCTTTCCATATGGTGTGATGTGTATGTCTTCCATCACTTGAGTGATGGTGCCCTGCTGAACAGCCTGCTTCTAGCAGGGACACCTGTAACATCTCCAAACAGACCACCACAGCAAGATCTAAAACAAGTCCTCAGATCCAGGAAACCCCAGGCCACATCGGCCGGCATACCCCTGCTTTCAGGTATGGCTAGAGCTTCCCAACTCCAAAGCACCTGCCAGGCCAGAGGTGATATTACCAGACATTTGCAAATCAACATTTCATTGTAATATTGGAAATGGAGTAACAAAAGAAAAGCCTGAAGATACACATGTATATACACACAGACACTCACTCAACAACTACGCAGGAGCAGCACGCTCCTGCCCTGGCCCGACCCTCCCGTCACCCTTTCCATCAAACCGCAGCAGTTTTGCCTGGCAGCCCAGCAATACTGTCTGGCACAGCTGAAAAGGACAATCCTCTCTTCTCCCTTCCAAGACTTCCTAGCCCTTGCCTTACTTATTCAGCACTGGCATGAGCAGGAGATCAGCTCAGCAATGCAATGACAATCGCTGTTTGAGCAGAGCCCACAGCTGCCACTTCTCAGAGTGGGGCAAGGGACAGTGCGTGCAGCAGGACCAGCCTTTTGGCTGCAACACAACCCCAAATCAGAGCAAGCCATCCATGACTACACTCTTCGATATCTCTCAAGTTACCCATCTGCTGTATTCCTGAAATTATGTGTTCCTCCAGCCTTTGCTGGCTTTTCTTCAAACCACAACATTCGCAAGACTGCAGTAAAATTATGCAAGTTGTAAACTTTATTCACTCTACACATACTGTATTAGCTCCTCATCTTAGATCTTGCTGGAAGCATTGCATGGAGCCAGTGAGTGACATGACTGCCTGCCTTGAGCCTATACTTTTTCCTAGGGAGGCAGCTACTAATTACACTCAGTCCAGAACACTGGCAGCCTGGTCAGCCACAACCCTCAGCCAGCTGCTTCCCTTGCATCAATCCAAGTGAATATATGGCAGGGCAGTTTGCTGACTTGACAGAAACCTAACCTAACCTAACCCAAGGAAAAGTTTTCCATATGATCCCTGAAACCACAGATAATTAGGAGCATCTTCTTACACACTGCCCCTTTCAACTGGGAAGGAGCATATCTGCTGATAATCTGTCTCTTGTTGTAGTGAGGAGAGTGCTTTCTACTCAATTTTCCTCCACTCATGGCTGTGTTTGTTCCTTCCACTACTGAAAATAGCCAAGCTGCCCTGAAATACTGAGCAGAGCTTTTTCCCAGAGATACTGGCTATCCCCAAGGGAAATCATGTGGATTAGTTAGTCTGTGAACTGCTTAGAAGAGAGGAGGAAAAACAAATTTAAAAAAAAAATTATGTTAGGAATTGTGTCTTTGCCCAAGGCATCATTGTAGAGTTCTGGCACTTCACCGCTCAGCATTGTGATCCATAGGAAACTACATCTCTGTTACTTCTGAGGTAGTCTACTGAATCTGCCAGCCCCTTTGCCAAAACTTCTCATTCAGCTAAAGTGTGAGAGGCCAATGGGTCTGAATAGGAGAGGAGGACTAAGCCACCTCATCTCTCTCCTGCACAGCCCCATCACCCACGTTCTTTGCTGGGCAGTGTGAAAACAGCAAGGTCCCTTTCTCCCTCTACCACCCTCCTTTTGGACAGACTCACATAGAAGCACTTTCTCTCACCTTTGGCTCAGGCCTGAAAGCGCAGGGCATGTTTTATCCCTGTCACAACACTTCCCTCCTGAATCTCTCCTGCTCCTTCACGGTAACCTCATGCCCTCAGATAACCAGACTTCTGTATTGAAAATGTGTGGTGGTGTGGCACACTCCAAGATTATCATCCTTTGCTTTTCTTTGGTCTCTTGGATAATGCTGGGAACTATCTTTTATTGACAGTGGTGGATAACAGAAAGGTGATCTCTGATTAGAAGGCTACATCAGGCTCAAGGTCTGGTGTCACAGCAATCAGCAGGAAAGAGGTAAATGTCAGATGGTATGTAGATGGATAGAGAAGCTGAGACCAAAGAGCAGGCTGCCAGATTGGAGCTCAGAAATTCCCCACAAAAGCACATGAGATGCAAAAGAAACAGATACAGGAAATAGCAAGAACAGTGCAGTGACAGCACTCATTCACAGGGAACAGTCAGCAGCAGGAGGCCTTTCCTGTACTGACAAAGGCAACAAAAAGAAGCTGATTATTTCTCAGACCAGCAGCATGCTCTCCCTGCTGCTTTTATGCAAAAGTGATGGACAGGATCAGCAGCCTTGCCAGGATCTGGAGCAACCAGCATGGGTTTGAAGGCCTGCAAGAGACCCTGCTGAGGTAGAGAAGCTGAAGTAACCCTGCTGCAGCAAGCATTCCCAGGACACAATGCAGTGAACGGAAACCGTGCTTCCTCCATGGAGGAGAGGAGCTTGCACTGTATCTCCCCATGTCTCCTAGCACAGACAGGCAGAGACAAAGTGTGACACTGACCTACTGGCCTCTGAGG
Source organism: Cyanoderma ruficeps (assembly GCA_008694505.1). NCBI lineage: Eukaryota > Metazoa > Chordata > Aves > Passeriformes > Timaliidae > Cyanoderma > Cyanoderma ruficeps. The sequence continues at coordinate 13,334,287 of VZDJ01007753.1, forward strand.
CTGCCTTGGCTCCTCCTGAGCATGTGCCATTTCTGTTATGATTTAACATTGCATCCAAGCATCACACAGCTCACTCCACCCACCCCACACCACCCACTGGCATGGGGAAGAGAATTGGAAAAGTGAAATTGGTGGGTGGAGATAAGAACAATTTAATAACTGAAATAAAGTAAAATATAATAATAATAGGAAAAAAGGAATTAAACCCAAGATAAACAAGTGATTCACAATACAATTGCTCACCACCTGCTGACTGATGCCCACCCCACTCCCAAACACAAGAAAGAAACAAGCAGAGGAGGGGAGCAGCACCACACAGCTGATGATGACAGGGCAGGAGCAAGCAACTCAGGTTGAGCCAGCTCCAGCCAACATGAACACAAACTCCCAATTCACCCTCATCACATGAACTCCCTCCTCTACACAAGATCCAGCTTACACAACCCAGCACCAGAGACTCCCTCTCCTGCCCTTCTGTAGCTTCAGCTGTCAGGCCCCTGAATGCACAAACAGCCCTTCACTGTCCAGAACAGCCTCACCTGCGGTTTTACCCAAAGCCCCTGCCCATGGGATTTGGGGAGGGTGTGTTTGCATTTAAGCTCAGCCCAGAGTTTCCCAGGCCCTGTCTGAGCTACATTAAAGGAGTAGAAGTCTCTGTGCTTTGTTGATCTTAACCTGTAGGCTGGTTTATCAGCTTGACCTCAGGCTTGCCTTGCCTTATCACCACAGGCACACCTGGCAATCACTGGGCCTGATCCCAACCCAGTTTGACTGCAGGCAACCTCATCACCATGAGCTTATCCAGCTAACTCAGTTCTTGGTCAAACCCAGACACCGTGCCAGGCCTGCCAGGCTCTCTGGGGTCAGCTACTGTGGGAATGGGCCATGCCCAACGAGGGCCCTGCCTGCTGGCCTCAGGAACAGCCCCTCACAGCTCTCCTTGTCCTAGTGTGCAGCCAGCCCTTACTGCACTCTGACATCAGCTCTCCTGGTATGACTGCCAGGACAGCTGCACCATGAATGGCATCAGGGAACTCAACTTGTTTAAAAATAGCTGTGAGGAAAATGCTATCAGTTACTTTTACCTGCATTGCTTCCCCAGCAAATGTGTGTGCAATCCCAGAAGTGGCATATAGGCACCATTAAGGTAGAATAAAAGCAACAGAAACCAGGGACTACTTAAGACAAGACTGCTGCCAAGAATGAGTTCCATTAGGTTAGATCAGGCTTCACTACCCAGCTCAGGAATTCATCTCAGAGCAGCTTCAATCAGATGTGTCAGCCAGAAGCCTCTCATCTTATTGCATGTGCCTACCATATCAGCTCTCACTGAGATCATACAGTTAGAGCTTTGCTGATTCCCAGAACACACGACTCTGCTAAACCTGCAAGGGTTTTTCTGCAGGGCTATTTTTTTTTCCTCAACAGCTCTGTTGCTCCTGATTCCATTTCTATGTCCCAATACTTTATGTATCTTCCTAAGACCATGGGTCCCAGGTTCTCATTACAAGGAATTCTATTGTCTACCTTAACATCTGTGGATAATGTGGAAATGAGTGAAGAAAGCCTTTAAATTTAAACTGGAAGTTGTCTTGTCCAGATATTAGCACATTTAAGAGTTTCTTTTAGTGACAAGCTGGTACTGCAGAGCAACCTCTTTTCAGAGGTAAGGAAATCCCAATGTATTCCATCTCTGTAATACCATGCTACTGATTAACTTTTGGTGTTGTTCTCATCCTCCTGAACCTCTCATTGCTCTGCAGTCACTTTTTTTTCTTTTTCCTAAAGCATGAAATGGACTATATGTCATTGACTTTTAGTTCACAGCACAACCATATTTTTTGCTATTTTTCTTGCATTATAACTGAATGACTTTCTAGCCAATACTGCTTCTAGGCAGGTAATACAACAGTTAAGGGCCCTGACATCATCTTTGCTCTGAAGGATCAACTTCCCTACCTTAATTACTGCCTCATGATGCCTTGATTACTGCAAAGCAAGTAACAGCTTCTTGAGAGGTCTCCCCATATTAAATCAGTCTGGGGGGAAGCCATACCAGGCATGGATGAAGTCACTCAGTCTTTTTTCCTGGAGGAAACTGAGGGGACCTCATCCCTCATCGTGATCTTCGATATCCTCACAAGGGGAGGCACAGGGGCAGGTACTCATCTCTTCTCTTTAATGACCGGTGTCAGGACCCGAGGGAATGGCCTAGAGTTGTGTCAGTGGAAATTAAGGTTTGATATTAGAAAAGAGTTCATCACCCAGAGGGTGTTTGGGCACTGGAACAGGCTGCCCAGGGAAGTGGTCACAGCACCAGCCTGACAGAGCTCAGGAGGTGTTAGGACAATGCTCTTGGGCACATGCTGAGACCCTCCTGTGCAGGATGATCTCTGTGGGTGCCTTCCAACTCAGGACATTCTGTGGCTCTGTAAATCATTTCCAAATCACCGTTCGTTTGTGCCAGTGTTCGAGGCCCGGTGCCCTGAGGTCGGCTGCTGGAGCAGGTGATGCCTGTAAAGGCTACTCTGAGCTTTTTCCCTGGTAGCGGACGACCCACGGCAGGCACTGCCCCATTGCCATTCTAAAGCGCCCTACTCTCGGTCCGGGCCCGCAGCGGCCCCAAACGGAGGGGCTCGGCCAGCAGGGCTCCCCGGCACGGCCGAGCAGGGCGCCGTGGGACCGCCGCAAGCGCTGCGAGCTCACGGGGGGCTGGGGGCGTGCAATGTCCCGTGTGCGTAAGGCGATGCCGTGACCCCCGCGAGGCGTCGGGCCGGCAGGCGACGCCGCGGCCGGGGTGACCCGCAGCTAACGCTGCCCCACATCCCGGGACAGGACGGAAACAGGGACCTTGCTCGCTTCGCGCCGTTCACACTCACAGGCACGGCGCGGGGGGCCGGCCCAGCACGGCTCTACCGCGGCCGCGGCGCCGATTGGGCCCGCCCGGCTGCCGTCCCCGCGGGGGTGGCTGGGAAGGAGAGATCATGGCGGCGGAGCCGAGCAAGACGGAGATCCAGACCCTCTTCAAGCGGCTTCGGGCAGCGCCGGCCAACAAGGTAGCGGGGAGCGGCCGGGGTCCGCCGGACTGTCCGTGCCGGGCCGGTGCCCTGCGGTCGCGGCCTGCGCTCTGACCGGGCCCCGGTGGGCGCCGGGCCGCGCTGCGGCGGCTGTAGGGGCGGCCGGGCAGGGGCCCTTGGGGAACGCCTGGGTAGAGCGGCCGAGGCCGCCGAGCTGTGGCAAGGGGGTGGCGGAGCGGCAGAGCCGTCCCCTCAACCTGGCCGTCCCTCTGCCTTCGCTTTAGTCGTGCTTCGACTGCGGCGCCAAGAACCCGAGCTGGGCCAGTATCACCTACGGGGTGTTCCTGTGCATCGACTGCTCCGGCGTCCACAGGTCCCTGGGCGTGCACCTCAGCTTCATCAGGTGCGTGGGGAGCGCGGCCCGCGGTACCGCCGGCAGGCCTGGAGCAGCCGTCCTGCCTTGGGGTGGGAGCATGCAGGGACTGGGAGAGAAACCTTATCACGGAGCGATCACCTCGGGGTTTATGTGGCTTGCTCGCTGGAGGTTCTGGGTCACTCAGCACTTCCAAATCCAAAATGGAGTGTGTAAAGCACCTCAAGTGGAATGTCGACATGTTGCTTTCGCTAACGTTGCAGAAACTCTGTCTGGACTTGGCATTGTAGGAGCAGAGACGAGAGTGTGGTGTGTGAATCTTGCCAGTAAGGCAGCAGTGTGGTGTATATAATTTTTTGTAATGTTAAGCAAGGCAAAAAGAGGACTATTTAATCTTTTTGCTATTAGCCTAGTAGGGAAGGTGGTGTTGGCTTTTCAGCCTAGTTCTTGTTTTCAGTACTTGTAAAAATTAGCATTTTAAGTTAACAGAACTGTGACCTTTACTTGTTAGGAGAAAAGTTGAGTAACTGGTATGAGACACTCTGCGTCCCTTAGCTTTACTTGGATTTATTCTCAGTTGCTTTGTCACATGTTTTGGCCTGACCTGTGGGACGGGCTGAATGAGTCTCTCAAGTTGTGATGAGATCATATGTAGAATGAAAGTTCTTGGCTGTGCTTTCCTAGCTCAAGCTCTGCCCTCTAAACAAGCAGTACGAGGGAGAGATCCTCAAAATTTGGATAAAAGCTGGTCTTTTTCCTCACTTTAAAAGTTGAAATTAATTATTTACAGGAGCAAAGAAATTCCCAAGGTGTTCTTTCCCACCTTTACCTCCTACACTTTGGGATAGTAATGGGATATCTGACCATTTTAGGCCAGAGCTTGGTTTTGCATTTGGTTTGCCTGGTCTTTATTAATAGAAATAATTTGTTCTCACACAGGTCCACAGAGTTGGATTCTAACTGGAACTGGTTCCAGCTGAGGTGTATGCAAGTGGGCAGTAATGCCAACGCGGTGAGGATCCTCTGTAGGCATTTTGCTTGCTTTCCCTCTTGCTAATCCACATCCTCTGTTTCTTGTCCCTTGCCTCTGTGTGGCTTTCTTGGTACCAGTCTCATCTGAAATGTGTAACGAAGGGGGGCATTTGACGAATGTGCTTGGAAGTCAGACTGTGACCTTTCAATGCTTTGTTTTCTGATGTGCAGATCTCTCATTTTCTTGCACTTCATTTAAATGATAGGAGTTAATAACACTGATGAGTTTGAAAGCTCATGCTCAGCGTTGTGACTGGGAATCATCCCTCTGTAGAGAAGAGGGATGATTTTCATAGGCCCCTGGAGTGAGACTTCTTGTAGAAAGCTGATCAATGAATGGTTGGTTCATGCCTTGTTCTCAGTTTTTCATCCTCTGTCTCTGGGAAGTTTTGTTTTTCTGTTGAGTTTGTCTAGTGCTTGCTGGAGTCTGATGTAGCAGTCAGGAGACTGATTATTCCTCTCTTTCCAGACTGCCTTCTTCCGCCAGCACGGCTGTACCACCACGGATGCCAATGCTAAATATAACAGCCGGGCTGCCCAGATGTACAGGGAGAAGATCCGGCAGCTGGCGAGCGCTGCCATGGCCAAGTACGGCACTGATGTAAGTCTGAGAGCTCTGGAGTGCCAGGTGGGTACTGCTGGATGCTGACTCTTGTAGAATACCTTCCTTTTTGCCTCTCTTCTCGTTAGTTGCTTATAGATGGACTGAGCGGAGCCCCTGGGCACTCCCCTGACAAGAGTGATGCTGATTTCTTCATGGAGCACACACAGGTGAGAAGAACTGCCTAAACCAGGCAGCCTTAATAGCTGTCCAATAGCCAGCTGTTCAGCCAGGAGCAGTCTCACTTAGCTTGGAAAGACTCTAAATTGTAAATTATTCAGTAGTAACGTGAAGGAAGTCAGATTCAGTCATCTGCCTGAGACATTGTCACAGATCTGAACAGCCCCTGTAATATCCATGTCCTTTGTTTTAGCTTCAAGAAGTACTCAAAGCTACCACCTATGCCCTGGAAGATGCTTTGTGTGCTGTGTTAATGCTTCGTTTCTTTGTACAGTTAAAGCAAGGACTAGCTATTACTTTGAACTTCTGGTTTAGGAGAAATTTTTCAGTGCATAGACCATGGTAAAGTGGATTTGGGCAACTGCACCATGCCAGGCAGACTTTATCAGGTAATGTAAGAATTGGCTGTATGGCAGATAGAGACAGTGGAAGTGGAGATTAATTTTTTCCAGGAAAACTAATTCACATTTTCTCCCAGATTTAAACTCATTTCCTTTAACCTGGGAACTCCTCACATTAGCCAGCTTGTCAAATGATTCTGTCATTCCTCCTGGCCTTCCATTCAGCTTAGCTTCCTTTTTGTTTGTTTCGGTGTTTTTTTTTTTTCATTTTTGTCCCTGCTAAGGGAACGTGGACTTGTCCATATGTTATGTTCAAGAAAGACATAGTCTGAAGTTTGGAATAAGTCTCCTTTGACCTAAAATTAAATACAGGTCACTAAACCTGTAGTAAATTCAGGACTGTTTGGTTCATTCATCTTCTGCAAATAACTGGAGTGAGTATCTCCTTGCAGTCTTCCAGTACCTGGGATGTAGCAGATGCCAGCCAGAATCCTGCACAGTCTTCTCCAGAGGTGGAAAAAGCAGCAAAGTCATCAGAAGGCAGCGAAGTTTCGAGTGAGTTCTTTACTGAATAATTTTTCCAAGAACCTGCCTTAATTTCCAGGAGAATACAGTTCTGTACCATTGTTGGAAGGGCTGAATTTGTCCTTTGGTTCAGGCCTGAAGGCCTGTGCACTCTTATGATGCTTAGTGAAATTAGTGGAGACTTCTAAAAACACTGCTCCATTTGGGGTCAGTTATTCACTTTTCCCAAAATGCACATAAAACTGTTTTGGGGATTAGCTGCCCCATTTCCCTGCTTTCAGACGTAATTATTTGTCTAAACATTCTTCTCTACCCCTTGAATTTGGTGGGTCTGAAAATGACATAGGACAGAAAACTTTCCAGGGTGAAGGACAAGGAGACCAAGAACCCAGGGGCACAGATGTAATTTGAAACAGCTTTGCATACTTCTCTGCAGAGTGTTTGCTTCCTTTCACTGTGTTAAGAACACTGCAGAAGGAATAATTTGCACTGTGGAGACATAAAGTTGTTTTGCTTGGGAAATTGCATATTTGGAGTTGTAACTGTATTTATTGGTGGGGACAGAGGAGCTAGGGAAGATGTAGTGGAACTGTGAACATACTGGAAAGAAAAGGGTTGAGAATTAATCTGCTAAATGTTCTCTCCTGGTTTTGTGCCCACAGATCCCAGCCAAGGTCCATCCATTGACTTGTTGAGCACATCTCCTAAAGCTCCTCTAGGTAAGACTCTTCACTCTGAAATCAGTTTTGCTCTTACACCCACTGCTCAACAGTAAGCTCAGAGAAGCTGGAAGCAATGAGCCAGTTTCTAGAATGTCTAAACAAGCTTATCTCCCCACTGAGCCAGTACTTAGGATGTTCCTGAAGCCCAAAACCAAGTCACAGTTTTCTGGGGGCTTCCTCCTCATTTGGATAATTGAGTTCAAAGCTGTTACTTTCCCAAAAGCATGTTTTCTTGGTTTTGAGCTTTGGACAAAACTCAGCACTTGCGTATCTAGAACTTGGGAGATCAAGGCCATGTGGCTGGTTTTTTTTTTTTTTTGTTTGCTTCCCCACAGAACCCTTGGAGGCAAATTAATTTTTAGCTTTCAGAATAATAGGGATTTGTATTTGATTCTCCCCTACCATTACTGTCCTGGCTGCACACAGAACACCTAGCTGGAGCTTCTTTCCTTATTGAGAGCATGCTCCTAGCCCACAGTGGGTTCATTCTGGGTGGAAGGCCTGTGTCCTCAAGTGTCTGTTCATTCCCCATGTTTTACATCTCTTCCTCAGACATGTCCATGTATCTGTCAACACAAGGGGCTGCTCCCGCTGGAGGTAACTGGCTAACAGCTGGCCTGCGCTGAGACAACTCTGCTTGCCCCTCCTGAGATTCTGCCTTCAATTCTAACTTTAGCTTCCTGTGCTTAGAGGGAGAGAACAAGACAAAGCTTAGATTGTTGTATTGAGATCTAAACCAGATATGTCATATCTGTAAAGAGACCTTATTAACATTTCTGTTAAATGTTTCCTGAAATATAAAAAACCCCAAACACGAAAAACCTTGAATCAAATGTTAGTAACAATGAGCAAAAAACAGTTTCAGATAGTGTGAGTGTTTTGAATCCCCTTATTTAAAAAGACTTATCGTAAGCCTAGAAAAGATAAAAAAAATGTCAAGAATAATTTTTGGGCTAACAAAAGTCATGTGGCTGTAGAAAGTCAGGAGACACACAGACACAAAAGCCCAACAAGGACAATAAAAGATTTCGGACTACTTGAAAGGAAGCTGGAAAATGTTTTGGGCAGTCCCTCTCTGCTTTGTTCTTACACTTTTCCCCAGACATGTGCTGCTTGGCTGGCCCTTGTCTGGTTTTACAAGTGTGGCATGCCCTTTAAGAGTGACAAGTGCAAGGTCTTGGGGAACCTGTTGCTTTTACAGCTTGCTGCACTTAAGGTCCATTTTTTTTTTTTTTTTGGTACGTTCATGTAAACACAACTTTAGGGTTCTTGCTGCTTTGTCCCTAAGGCATTGGTGAGGCTCTGACCTTCACATGCCACTGAAGCTGCGTTTTCTTGAGTTTGTGTATGGGATAAACAATCTTTCTCTAACTACCCTGATATGTACTGCATAATGCTCAGAGGAGTTGGTCACAGTTAATTCAATTATAAGTTGCTCCAGAAATGGACGTGCTTCTTTAGGCCACTAGCCTGCAACTGTGGAGCTTCTATATGCATCTTTCTTGCCTGGATGAAATCACCCAGGCTTCTGATGTGAAGCTGCATGGTGTGCCCTGGACACTACTGCAGCTGGACTGTGGTGGATGTTCATGTGGGTTGCTCTCTAATTTTGGCCTCTTAAATTAATTTCCTTCTGCTTATTTGCTGCTTCCCTTCTTTTGCAGAACTTAAATCCTCTCTCATTGGAAAGAAGAAGCCAGGAGCTGCCAAGAAAGGGGTATGAGTGACCTCTTTCATGGGGGGAAGTAAAGCATGTCTTGCATTTCTGCTGTCCTTTCCCTGATCCTTGCTTTCTCCTTAACAAAGCTGTTTGACAAAGCTTTAGAGATCTGTTTTGGGGAAAGGAGATCTTAAGCAGCCTGTATATTACTGCCAAAAAAATTATGTTCTGGATCGTTACTGGTTGTGGTCTGAAGCATATGTGGTTGATACCTAAGTGATGGCCACTGGTGGGTTAACTCCTGGGTGTTCTTTCATACTGTGTGGCAATCTCTTTTGGGTCTGTAGGCTGTGACTATACAGGGAGACTGAAGGACTCATTGGGGCAGCAATAAATAGGATTCAGGTTTTCTTCTACTATGAACAATCCAGGATGAGGAATTTACAGGATTTTGTTCTTGATTTTCCAAGCTGGGTGCAAAAAAAGGTCTTGGAGCCCAGAAAGTCAGCAGCCAGAGCTTCAGTGAGATTGAGCGGCAAGCCCAGGTGGCAGAACAGCTGAGGGAGCAGCAGGCAGCAGAGTCCAGAAAACAAGCCGAGGAGTCCATGTAAGTGCCCTGTTCGGGATGAGTACCTTGCATACCTAAGGCAGAAGTAGTGTGGGGTTAATGCTGTTCGCCCTAGGATCACCAAATGTGACTACAGAACATACTGCAAGAGAGGAAGAGCAGTAGCTATATGCCAGTATGGCCCTTGCATCAGGGCACAAGTTATAGTGCTGTATTTTATTGAAATTAGCATTCCTGGAAGAGTGTAGGGAGCAGATACTTCTGTATTGTGTGTTTCTGTTCACCTTTGGACAGGACTGAAAAAACCAAAGACTGAATGGGATGGATCATTCTGGGTGCAGGGGTGGGGAGAAGATAGACATTGTGATGCTTACCGTAAAGAAATCATGGCTAGCCAAAGAAGAGCTGAATCCCAGTGGAGGGGATGGGAAAACAAGCAATAGCTCCTGTGCAAGGATTTTTGGCAGAGCTGTTGTGTCTGTTTTGAAGGGTCGTCAGGGTTACTTAACCCCTTGTTCCTCTACAACATGGGCAGCGAGGGAGGGTAATGACCTGGCACCCACCATGGCTCTTTCCCTCAGAGTCACCTCAATGCGACTGGCGTATCAGGAGCTGCAGCTTGATCGGAAGAAGGAAGAGAAGAAACTCCAGAACCTTGAAGGGAAGAAACGTGAACAAGCAGAGAGGCTGGGCATGGGATTGGTGTCCAGAAGGTACTTGGCTGTGGATGACATAGGACAGACAGGTGTCATGGAAGTACCCTGCTCTGGAAAAATTTCTTGAAGGCAGTAGTTTGTTGTAATAGATCAGGAGATGAGTTAAAGTGCTCATATGCTGGTCTCTGACTGAAAATGCTTCAGGCCCCAGAAGGAATAGGGACTCTATTCAAAGGTTCTGGTTCTCATTTGAGCTTTTCCATAGATAGATGTGGCCTGTCAGTGTCTAGCACTAGAGCCCTACTGCTTGACAGGTGTGCCCCTGCAGAATCCTTCCTTTAAGAAGGTAGCTCAAGACTTCTGAAGATGCATAGATAAGTGGTGAAGGGGGCTGACATCCCACAACTCTCCCTCAAAACTTGTGTCACCTGCCCTGCCTGTGAAGTCCAGATTCAGTTTTGAGGCAGACTGGTCGTAGGGACTGGATGCTGTCAGACCCATCAGCCCTGACTCTGCCTGTTTGTTGTGCTAGTTCTGTTTCACACTCGGTGATGTCTGAGATGCAAGTAATCGAGCAGGAGACACCGCTGGTAGCAAAATCTTCCCGCTCCCAATTGGACTTGTTTGAAGATGGTGGAAGCTTCACATCTGGACCCCCCAAGTAAGACTTAGCTGCAGTGTAGTCTTTGCATATTTCTGAATTTTATGTCTGGTGTAAATTACCTATTTTTGGTACCTAGGTACAAATACAATCCCTTCTCATTCGAAGATGCATTTGGCTCACGATGGGAAACGGACTCTTCATGGGGTATGGACAAAGAGGAGGAACCAGAGGTGACTGTTTCCAGCATTCGTCCAGTTTCTGAGAGGTAAAGTGCTTGCCACTGCTACTGTACCTTGTGCCCCTTGTGTAGGGGACAAAGGATAAGTCTGGAGCTGTGGCATAGAAGCTGCTGTGTTATAGCAGGAGCCTTGTACTGCAGAAAATTACTTGCACAGGCACAGATGATTCCAAGGAAAAGAGCCTTGAGTGAAAGAGCCTTGGACACTTCTTTGCCTGTCATGTCCTTAATTTTATAAGCCTCTGTGGTCATCGAGTGCTGACTGTCCTGAGATGGGGAGAGGAGAGTCCCAGTGTAACTAACACTTAAGGATGATTTGCTTTCTTTGATTAGATGAGGTCTGAGACAGATGTCTGATTCTTCACTGTGTTGGTGAGCTTAATCTGAGATGTCTCCTCTTGTTTCCTCAGGCCCACCAGTAGGCGGGAGATTGAGAACAGGCCATCCATGGTGGAGTCCAATGAAGCTCGGCAGAAGTTTGCAGGAGCTAAAGCTATCTCTTCAGATATGTTTTTTGGCCGGGAGGCAGATGCTGAGGTAGATGCATTCTGCAGTGCTTATACTGGTACAGCTCTGGCTTTACCTCCTCCTATTTGCTCAGGTCCTACTTTGTTCCCTGCTTATATAACCTTTTTGTTTTGTCTTCTGCTATAGTATGAAGCCAGATCCCGACTGCAGCAGCTCTCGGGCAGCAGCGCCATCAGCTCTGCAGACCTGTTTGGAGAGACTGACAATGTGCACTCAGGTTTGTTGGCACTCTGTGGGTTGAGGAAGGGGGCAGCTTTGGAAGACCTGGACTGGAGGGGATCAGGGTGCTTTCTGGAGCTGAGGGACTGTGGGTTAACTCTTCCTGGTTCTTGTAGGTGGTGTGTCTATTGGAAATGTCCTGCCTGCAGCTGACATTGCACAATTCAAGCAAGGAGTGAAATCAGTTGCCGGCAAGATGGCTGTCCTGGCCAATGGGGTGATGAACTCCCTTCAGGTGAGTTTATATTATGGCACCTTCAGAAAGGCTGTGTCATGTTCAGGGACTTTCACCATAAACTGGCTTTCATTGGAGTTACCACTATCTTCTCAAACTATGTGGAAAGTCCCAGGTAGACACCTGTCTTATATAGCTGTTGACTGCAGTACAATAGCTGAGCAATTGCAGGTGGCCAGTGAATTCTCCTTGGCCAGCCTTACCCTCCTGCTGCACATGACACCTTGTTATGTAAGATACACCTTCTCCCACAAATTCCAGGCAGAATTTTAAAAGTCAAGGTAATTTTACCTTCTGTCTTTTTATAGCATCCTGTCTAGATAACCTCACACGGTATTAAAATAGCAAATCCCCCAGTTTCTTGTTATCTGATTCTGGATTTTGCACAAAGGTGTTGTAGCAAGGTGTCTCTGTTTCCTCCTTAGGATCGTTATGGTTCATATTGATGACCCAGGGACTGCAAAGGGAAGCCAGCAAGAGACACTGATGCCACCTTTGCCTGGAGTAAACTCTGCGAGATTGTCTTATTTGTCTGGGTTGGGTGGGGAGGGGAGAAGGTAAGCGGAGGGGGTCAGGACATGGCTGCACCCAGGATGCTTTCTGAATATCTCTGGATTCCACTCTATTAAAATTCAATGTGCCCTCATACCCACTGCTATCTACTAGCCAGTGGAGACAGGCCATCTTACAGGGTTAACCTCATTGCTGTAAAAGATACGACAGGAACTCCTGGGCTGCCCTCATCAGTGCTCCTCTCCTTCTTTGCCCCATACCTTAGTTCACCAAGTGACAGAGAAAAGGAGAATGCTATTTTTCTGAACATCATGTGACATGACTGTTTTTTGTTCTGATCACTGCTCCCAATCCATGGTGCTGTGGAGTCCTTTGTATTTGCAGGGTTTGCCTTTTACCATGATCTAGTCCTTTTTACTGTCTTCTAAACCAGCATATATGAAGGTGGGAGAAAAAAAATCAAAGATTATTTTTTTAGCTTCTAACTACATCATCAGAAAAAAGGCCCAGGTAAAGAAGTAAAGAAATTTACTGGATCCCTGGTTTATTTTGTTGCCCAGCATTTGATCAGATCAAAGCACTGAGCCTCTGACTTAACCATGAGGTGCAGCAGCAGACCTGTGATTTTAGTCCTGTTCAACTTGGTCTCTGGTTTTAACAAGAGTGTGTTCCTCTTCCTTGGACTCTGCTGTTAAGGACTAGTAGTAAGAGGAAGGGTGGGAAAGGGCTAGTTAGATGCAGTTAGCAAAAGGGAGGCTGGGGCTTTTGTTCTGGAGCCTTCTGTCTGGGACTGGGAGGAGGCTTGCACGGGATTCATCTCTCCTGTCCAGCTGAGGGGCTGCGGCAGCTGTGGGCGGGAGGGGAAGGGTTTTACTCGGCTGCTCTATGCTGATGTTTCACCTTGGTGGGGCATGAGCGGCGTAAGGGTCAGGTCTTCTGTTCCTGTGCTCTGACGCAGTTGTGTCAATGTCGCAGTACCCCCAGCAGGCTGGGGCTGCAGGGAGCCGTGGTGCGGTTACAGGGTGGGGGGGTGGCGGTCCAGGCACTCGGGGGTGAGGCTGGCGCCTTCCCTGGCCGAGGCGAGGGGGTTCCTGGAGCCCTGGAAGAGGAGCCCTGGAGCCTTGCACTGGTCCTGCCCACCAGATACCACTCCCCCTGAGGAGGGGCCAGGGCAGCCCAGAAGACCCGAAGACCCAGACGCAGCAGAAGCCTGACACAGCGTGCTTTATTGCCAGGCTGTCACAGCCACTCACCAAGCTGGGAGAGAATGCACAGATCATAAATAATTTAACTTACAATAAATAAATAACCCTGCCAGCACTCTGCTACAAGTTTTGGGTTACCAGCTCCTGGTGGCCCGTGCTACAGCACTTTATGACCAGGAGGAGCAAGGAGGCTCCCAAAGAAGCATAAGAAACTGAAGTTCCCCAAGAAATAACGAGTCTATGCAAGCTGGGGCACAGGAGCTGGGCTAGACAAAGCATTTGGGTCTGTGGAGGTTTAAACTGCTGAGTTGGTTGCCATTAATGCAATGTGATGCTACTTATTTTTGTAGTTTTAAGGGCTACACTGCTACTCCAACAACACCAATATTTACAAAAAAAACCCCAACTGGATCTTATTTGAGGACTGCTTCCTCTTCCCTTAGTGCTTCTGCCCACCCAGCCCCAGCAGGTGCTCTACATGCTTGCAAGCCATACCACCTGTGGTCAAGGAACTGAACAACCCCATCCCTCTCTTCCAAATCCTCTGAAATTCACTTTTCCAAATGACCCTAATATGCTGTTGGAGGGCTGGGTAGACCTCACAGAAGGGCACTCAGTACAGCAGCAGAACCAGACAGCACCATGCAGTACTTACTGCAATCTAGCTTATTTGCTGTATTTGCTTTGGCAAGTCTTGGACACGTGGAGGAGAAAGCACAAAGCAGAGACAGGTTGCATGGCAATATCTAAGCTGTCCTTTTTTAGGAACTTCAGGAATTTCCTTACCTTTGATCATATGCAGATGCAGCTTTACTGGGAATAATAATGGAACGCAAGTGCAGAGCTGCTGCTGGCGCTTTAACCACTGTTATCTGGGCCAAATCTGAACAGAGCTACACAACAAAACACTGGTAAGCGGCCTGTACTAGTGCTCCTGCTGCTTCAGCACCTGCTGAACTGCGGAACTGCGAGGGAGCGCCCCGGTGAGAGCACACCTGGCTGGTTCCAAGCCGTAGCAGAGCTGGCGGCTGCTGCCTTGTCTTGCCTGCCAGCAGAGGGAAGCATAACTCTGTAGCTGTAAATGGTTCCTGCAGAGGCGCTATTCCTGCACGGATTTGGAGCTAAGAAAAAGGCAAGTTGTTCCTGGGGAAAAGATGAGTGAACCCGGCACTGGGGATTAGCACAGCCACACAACACACTGCTGATGCAGCCAGAACCCACTGTTAGAGCAGATGCTCTGGGAGGAGGTGCTGTTCCTCCAGTGAGTTCTGGAGATACCCAAGATGGGAATGGTGCCCACCCTCAAAACCTTCAGTTTTCAGAGGAGTCTGTCTCTTCGTTGGAGCCTTCACTCTCAGCATCCATTTTTCGACGATGGTGTAGAGGTTTCCAAGGTGAGTTAATCCTGGGTGAGTTACGAACGGGCATATTTGCTGTGTCTGCACTGGAGCTGGCAGGACCAGAGACAGAAAGTCCTGAAACCTGAGCTACCCTGAAAGAAAAAAGACAAATGCTAGGCAGCATGTTGCAAAAACTTCCACTGTAACACTCTTGGAGTGAACCTTGGAGAAAGACTTAAAACTAGCACAGGGATGGAAAGGTGTTCGTGGCTTAGAGGGAGAACACATTGTACTGGTACCTCCCAGACTCCCGTGTGAGTCTTCTCCTATTTAAACGTATCTTCTGGGCTGACCTCTTTCTTTCCAACACTCCTACTTTTCACCATCCAAACAAAATTTCCCTGTTCATTAGAGACTGCTGCTTCCTCTAAATCCCTCTTTGAGCCACACTCTTCCCCTCTATTTCTGAAGACTTGCAAGGATTTTGTTAATTACACTGAGGCACCACAAAGAAGGAAGCCCTTCTTGTTCAGGCTGCTCTTTCAGCTCCTCTATTGTTGCGGAGTAGAGCAGAGGAATAGGACAGTACTTTATTACAGTCTTCTTTAGCATGCTACTCTTAATCTGTTGCTTTACTTCCTAGTTTAGGCAATTCCACTTACAATTTCTCAAGTTCCTGATCCATGGCAGGGTCCAGAAACAAGTCTCCTTTATCTGGCAGAGCCCCTGGGAAAAAAAAACAAACAAACAACCAATGAAAGTATCAGCAGAGTTGAGCTATTCATTCTTCAAGAAAAGTGTTCAAGCCATAGCAGCATCCGAAATCTGGCCTGCAAGACAGAGAACACTTTTCCTTATACCTACTGGAGAAATGGACACAATGTTGAGGATCATAAACAGATAAAGATGATGATCCATTTTCTGTGTCTTTCATACATGCTATAGCTGAGTTCAGATTAAATGGGAGGCATCCTCAGTAGTCTCACTTCCTACAGCCCTGAGGATTGACAGTTTTCATTTACTGTACGAAATCAGAGTACTGACTGTCAGGGAGATGGCAGTCTGTTAACTTTGGGCCTCTGTTCATTGCCCAGTATAGTCACCAGTACCAGATATAATAGATGTGGTGTTATCAGTGCCACAGCCTGAAACATGCACTACAGAACTCAGGGTTATTTATGTTTTTGTGCCACCTGCCTTTCTTGTAGTGCACTGATCTTGGGGATCAAAACGCTCCACAAATTTAAGGCTTTTGCTTTCCTTGCAACTCAGGAAAGTCAGGCCTGACTCATGCACATTGTCTACAAGAGTTGTAGATGTGTGGATGAACTGTGCTCTAGCATTTCTTGCTGTCTGACTGTGAGCAAGGAAGGCTGGGCCAGTACTGGGGTACCCTCTCAGCATAAGATCAACATGCTCCTTTTCACTTTAGAAACCTTACTCCAGATGAAGGGCACGGTATAGTTCAGGACTGGAACAGCTCATTGATAATCCTTGCTCTTCTCTGAAAACACCGGGACCTTAGCAGAGCCAGAAAGGAAAATGGGGATCTTAAGAAAGACCTCCTTCCTAATTCTTTAACAAAGGCCACCTTGTATAGGGGTCATGGGAGAGTGTGATCAGCCAGCACAGAAATGACAGAGAACAGCAGAGATTGCCTGCCGGAGCCTGAAGAGTACCACTGCACACCACGACAAAAAACCCATTTGATAATCTATAGCAACAGTACAGTGAGGAATGCTCTTTCTAAGGTTTTTCAGGAGACTTGGGTGCTACACTCAATACCTTTGGGAAGAGGCTTTGTGTTCCTTGTGGGGACACAAATCTGTTTGCTGTCTCTGTTACCTTGCTCTTGCAGGAGAGGCTGGAGAGCCAGCTGTCCCACAGAGGCAGGCTGGCAGCAGTCATCAAAAATGAAGCAATGAGTGCCTGAAAACTAGAGTAAGTTTAGACCAGAACCGATTCCCCCATAGATTTGGGTTCTGGTCTATTCCTACTGTAAATGAGCAGGAAATCTGGCACTGTGAAACTGTGTCAGAAGACCCATGGACGTGTCCCAGTCTGCTTCTTTTTGTGGACTTAATTAAAAGAATAAGCAACTAAAACTTAACTTGTTTCTGTAGTTGCAGAGTGCACAGTGAAGTCTCTGGGGCACAAGATTTACTTGGGAGAGTTGATAAATGGCACTTGAAGAATTCACAAATCAACACTGACATTGGAGATACATTACAGATTCCAGTTTGCCTGGCAAACTCAGAGGCACTGTACCAGCCTGAACAAGCTGCTTTAATCCCTATCCTTGTTCCTCAAGAGGAGCTGCTGGCTTTGTGAGGCCAAAACCTCCTCTGCCTGAAACTGCTCTTGCTGAAGGGCTTTGGGGAGCTTGTGATCCCCTACAGACCAAAGACTATTGAAATCACCCTTCAGGAGAGATTAAAAGACACCAGGAAAAGAATCCTCCTTTCCTTGCCAAAAACGCTAGCACCTGTCAGACTTGTGGTTGCTGCCCCTCCTCTGAGAGAGGCCTCAGCAGGAGGCTGGCAGAGGGCCAGAGGACGGGCCTACATTAATGGAAACGAAAACCCACTCACTTTGTAGATGGCACAATGGAGGCTGTGGGCAGGATTTTTTTTTTCTTTTCTTTTCATCTGTTTTCTTTATGCTTGACTAGAAGTGGATTTCATAGGGCAAGGGGAAAAAAGATTTTGATTGCTGCCATCCAGGCATCACCTTCCTCGAAGTGAATACACTGCTTTCTAAGCCTGTTTTCAGAGGGGATTGCAGGGCTGTATTCATGCACCTTTGATATATAATCTGCCCTGCCCCAGAGGAGCATTAGCAGCTTAAATCGTTTGCTGTAAGAAGGGGCTCAGCCAGGGAAGACACACTTTTACTGTACCATGACACACACCTGTGCAAAAGAAACAGCCCTCAGGCAAGGTACACCTTTTCATTGAGTTGTGTCTTTGCAGTTAGGGACTGGCAGATACTCAGGCACAGAAGTAGAGGAAGAGGATACTTACCCAAAGAGAGAGAGACATCTACCTTTAATGGCCAGGTGATTTGCTTCACTCATTGAGTGGAGATGAGTGAAGGTGAGTGTTTGGGAACACCCCCACGCACAGCCCTCCCTCCCTGCTCCTGCCATTTAAATTTATCTCCTGGATACAATCTTGTCAAACAGAGAAGCCATTTCTGTTCCTCTTCGTGGGAGGAGGAAGAGCACAAGCAAGGCACATGGGGGAAACATGAAACTGTGAGTGAATTATGGATGGATTACATACTGTCCTTTGCCAATGTAACACTGCTTCCTTGCTCCAAACCAGCACAACATAGAAACAAGCAGTAAGATGCTGCCTGGTAATACCTGTGGTTCCCACAGCAGTGTGATACAGATTTTTGTAGCAGTTTGTGTTTTATGACTGGATTTTCAGCAGGCCAAAGATAGCTACTAGCAAGATCACACTGCCTTGAGGGAAGATGGGGAAGAGCTGGGAAAGACTGGGCTTTTAACCTTTGAGCCAAGGAGACAGCAGAGGTTTTCCATTAGGTGTGCCTTCTTTTCTTATAGATGAGAGCAGCCATTTAAAATCTGTGGGAGCGCCAAGGGCTAAAACATAGGATGGAACCTCAGTTCAAAGTAATCCTTGAGGAAGCTCTATAGCTTCAGGCAGACAGTAAGGCACAGTGTTATGTTTTCAAAGTTAATCCATCAACAAAAAGATTAAAAACTTCCCTCACTCTCTTCCTGACTGTAAAATGCGGATTATAATTACAAAGGAAATTCAGCAGAAATAGAATGACTGAAAATCTAGAGCTGTATCATTTAGAGAAGTCTTACCTAAGGCTCGATTGATGCCCTGATCCTTTGCAAGAGCCATAAGGAATCCATAGAAGGTCATTCTCTGCACACTACTCAGCATTTCCTTCACAAGAGCAGAAGGTGGGCAGCTAGGAAGAGAGATGGAGATCATCTTGTCTTTTAAATGTCTTCTAAATTATAATCTTTTTTTTTTCCTAAGACCCAGCTCAAAATCAAGAAATAAACCCTTTTACCTGTTCTAACACTGTCAGGTTGCCCTGAGTCAGTTTAAAACTAACAGCCACCAACTTGTTCATTGAGCACTGGATCTGCCCCCCATTTGCCAAGCAAGATCTTTGAGCTGAGGGACATCTCTAGGAGCAGTCTTACCTGTCTTCATTCCAAGGAGAGTGAGAAAAGCCTAGATTCACTCAGAGGCATACACATCCCAACTCTTAGCATGTTTTTTTCAAAAATCCTCTGGGAAATTCTTTCAGAAGTCAATGAACTTTCATAGAAGTGTTAAGTTTGGAAAAGACTAAGACCACTGAGTCCAGTGGTTAATGGAACACCACTGTGTTCACCACTAAACCATGTTCCTAACTACCACATCTACACATTTTTGAACACTTTCAGCAATGCTGTTATCACACTATTATCAGTGATAGTCATCCAAGAGGCAAGAAAACCTCTCCAATGACAGCCTAAATATATCAGAGAACACTATTTAGGTGAGGACTAAATTAGCATATTCCCTTCTTCTACACTCACCTTGACCCCTCGTCCTGAGTTCTAAGCAGTATCTTCATGGTGATTCTTGCTCTTGACCAATACTCCTTGAAGGATTTCATGCAAAATCAAACTGTCTCATAAAGAGGAAGTGTTGAACAATGAATGATGTAGTGGTACCCCTGGGAGATGTGGGGGTGGGCTGGTGATCCCTCAGGCAGAAGTGGTTACCAAAGCCTGACTGAGTATTGAGCTACGGCACGAAAGGCTGGGAATGGCTCCCCTCACAGTGCTGTGAAAAGCCTGACCTACCAGATGGGCCCACAGTACTCTTCCCATCTGAAATTTTCAGGACACACAGGAAAAGTAGAGCTGTTGTTGTTTAAAAGAACAAAAACCTATCAACTCCATGCTTAGCTCTATAGCACTGGACAGCAGTTCAGCAGTAATTTTGTGGATCACAAATCTGAATTTGGAAACCTAAAGTAGAAATCAGGTGGAACTTGTTACGAGTTATTGTCCTGAGTTATTTTGTGTTTCTAGACCACGACCTTCTAGGAGGGCACATTCTCACTATGTGCAAGAAACTATGATGAAAGTGTCTGTCAAAGCTATACAGTAAGGCTTGGTGTTGCTCTGTAGCTGGAGACCAGCTCCAACACAGGCTCAGGTACAGACTGACAGTGTGAACTCACCGAGGTACTAAGGCTTCATACTCCATCCACCCAGTGGGCTCTTTCAGCTCCCAAGAACGCAACTGCACTTGTTTATCCCCTCCAGCTAACTCATGTACCTCTCCTTAATGCAAGTGTCAATGCAGAAGTGAGATGGAGAGCAGAGACCCAAATCCATCTATTACTTCAAGAATCAGTTCAAACCCCATGTTTCTTTGATCCATGAAATTGTTTCTCTCATTCGGTTAAAGCTGTTCAGCTATGATGTTTCCCTTCCTACTTCTTCAGTGAGAGCCATGTGGGAATATCAACTTGTTCAAAGTCCTCTCTTTCTTCACAGCTCCAACCTTACAAAGGGTCTCCAGAGACAGAGACTTCAAATTTGTATTTGAGACTCCACTCGTACCTGTATTTTGATCTGTCACACAAGGACTCCAGGCACTGGTAGAAGAGAGATGCCTCTACTCCTTCGAGTGGGTTGCAGTCATTTGGGGGCTGGCGCTGCCGATGTTGCCCAGAGGATGAAGTTGGCACAATCACAGTATTTGGATTCTTACCAGCCAGCAGGTCTTGATAAATGGCAGCCACACTTTCCAGGAACTCTAAAAGAACAGAATGCAATTTAAAACTCAGGGCTGTAACCAGCAAAACATCCTACTGACCTACCAGACTGTGGCTTAAACTGTTGTTCTGTATTGTACATAGTACTAACTGGAAATAAGCACAACTCTACAGCATCCTGCATGTTCAGAACAGATATTATGCATGCCCATACTGCCATTTCCATAGAAGTTGCTGTCTTCTTCTTGTTAGGATGATTATGAGAGGTCACTCACTCTGTTGAGAAGATTCATCTCAAGAGAACAAAGGCTAGCTAGCCCACTGATAGAACAGTGAAGCATGAAAGCTGATGTCAAACACAAAACTACTTTGTGATGTCTAAAATGTTTTCCTTGTGCACCTCTTGCCACTGATTAAGAGCTCATCCAAGTTGGGAGCAAACTCTATTGAAGTGCAAGAGGAGGAAAGGGAGCATGTTGGTTAGGGCTCCAGGCTGTATCCCAGCTTGCCTCTGTGCTGCTCCAAAGTAAATATAACACAGGATCTAGAAGAAGGGCCAGGGCAGGTCAGGGCTAGAGTTGGCAGAAAGCCTCTCCCCAGGCTCCTCACACTACCCACTGTTTACTGCAGGAGTCTAATTTTAAACAAGTTTGTTTATGGATGTGGTCAGCAGTTTACAAATCTAGATTCCATTTGGAGTGGTTTGCATGTGTGTGGGTTGGTGGGAGAGTGTATGACAGGCTGTGTGTGTGCACTGTGCCTGGGTGAACAGAACAGGGATGGGATCTTTGAGTGTGTGTACACGAGAATGAGCTTGCCAGGACTGCAGTGGCATTTAATTTCTGAGTGAATGGAAGTGCAATGCTGTGCGTGAGGCGGGTGGAGAGGAAAGTCAGGATGTCAGCAGGCCCTGAGGCTGTGCTGAGGTTCTGCAGCTCCATGGAAGTATTTGTTTTATCAGAGAAAACTTTCCAAACACATTTTCTGTCCCTGACTAAAGGCATTGTAAGCCTGGTTCTGCCCAACTCAAAATCAAAATTTTGCACTGTTTTTTTACAATGACTTATAATGGATAAAGTTGTGATATGGCACAGCAGAGTTACAAGGGAAGTATATACAGAGAAGTATTGAGGAAAAGAGATTTTTGTATTAGGGATAGCAGTGGACTCCTACGTGCTGGTAAGATGGGAACTCACAGGTTGGATCAGATCAGAGAGCCACCCAAGTTTACTCTCTGACCACAGACTCTCCTCACAACAGCTTCTAGCCAGTGTTTCTGAGTATCCAAACTGGGCCCATATCGCCTGATTGAGGCCAATTGTGAGCTGCGTCCATCAGAGGGAGCCATTTCAGTGTGAGTGAACAAAAATCCATGAGCTTTATGTTCGAAAGTGCTGTGTGCCAGGAGGTGAGGAAGTGGCACGCTAGCTAGTGCTTGGAAGCATATCTAATGCTTCCCTCTTTTTGTCCTGAATGAGATTCTCGTTCCTCAATCACAATTTAGAGGGGTTAGGGCGGCAGGATGATGTATTTTAAAGCCGTCTTCCCATACAGGACAAGCACCTGAATGCTCATCCAAGTTTCTCCACTTTGCCTCCTGAAGTTTAAAAATACCTGGGGATTTTACAGAAGTATATGGGTGAGCATGAGAAAACACACACACACAAACCAATATAATTTGATTTGTACTTTTCCTGCCAAGAAATTTAGAAATATCTCATCCAGTTAAAACTCAGACTGGGGAAGTGGGATAGAATACAAAAAATGACCAACAATATGAAGACTGTTCAGATGGATTATCTGTTCCTTTTGCTTTCCAATTAGGGGATCTCAAATCAAACAAAAGAGGTGGTTCTTCACAGGACAGGTGTCAAACCTGTGCAACTCTTTGCCAAAAGGTGTGGAGGTTACAATTTTATGTGATTTCAAGGGGAGGCTGGAGAAGTTCTTGGAAGTGGAGTTCACGGAGGGTTCCTAAACCCACAGGAATTTCACCCAGTTCAGAAACTGTGAGCTGAAACCAGCTCATAGTTGAGCAAATATTAAGGGGAAGAATTACATTGATTTGCCCAGCTGCTTTTCCTTTAAAGGCACCAGCTGGTGGGCTTTTCCTATCCTGTCTCCCGCAGGATTGAATAATTTCCTTAAAGAAAGGGAAAAAAATGTTCCTAGTAAAAGCTAATTGTTAGCTGCTAACATAATCTAGATAAAGCTGGAAATTTATGTCTCAAGGCCAAGACAAATAAAGGCATCAGACACAGCAGTTGCAGGTATGTCGTCATTCACAACAATTTGGAATCTTCTTATTAAATCTCCTAATCTCTTGACATCTATGATGCTTTTCATCAGTACAGTCCATTAGCTATATATTTTCTGTGAAAAAACATAGCCTTTCAAGTTTCAAAAAAGTGCAAAGATTGGGAAGCTGTAAAGTTGTAATGCTACAAGTGGGAGAAGTCAACAGCTTCCCGGCATTTACCTGAGTAGTAGAACTGGATCTGGAAAGCAAAGAGGAAATCAGAAAAAGACATCAGGCAATCCATTGCATCATCCATCAGCACAATCCTATGATAAGATGAGAGAAACAGTTTAGCATCTACAAAAAAACTAAAGCCTGTAACCAGGAACCCCAGACCTTGTGAAAGTGCAACCAAGGCACTGTGTGCGACTGAGGATTGCTAGTGGCCCAGTATAAGAAGTTAGGAAAGAGAAATGGGAACACCCATTGCTGCATGGATAATATCAAATGAAGGCAGCTTAAGAAGCTGAAGCAAGGGGAAGATCCTGAATGTCAATCACACACTTCAGCTACAGTGCGAACAGAGCAGTGCGACATTCAAAGCCTGGTGGACACGATGGAACAAACACTGGCACAAAAAACTGCAAGGCTGGTTCACATTGCTGTACAGAATTTAGAACATCCTGAGTTGGAGGGGATCCATAAAGATCATCAAAGTCCAGCTTCTAAATGTGACCACAGACAGGACAGTTACACAAGTAGTAAACTGCTTCCTCTGTTTTAAGTAGGAGTAAGTTCCTCTGTTATAATAGTAGTAAGCTATTCCACTGTTTATCGGAATTCATCAAACTGGGACATTTTTCAGATTTATAAAGGTCATAACGTTGCAGTTCACCATCTATACCCAAACAAACTCTATTTAACTACAGAGGAAATAACATTGCACCAGCAGTCACCTTCCTAACTGCACTCTGTGAACATCTTCCCTTCCTGATAAAACAATCGGTCTCCTTTCATATTAGGTCTATTATTTGACTATCAAGTCAAATTTCATGGCAACTGAAGACTTCTTGGGCCAGGGACAGTCTTCTTTGTCTCTGCTAAGTCCTAGGTGCATGTAGGGAGCTACATGAATCCCCATTTTGAAGCATATTTCCTGAATATGGAAAATACCAGGCACAGGCCATAAAGATGAAATATAAGTGATAGCAAAGTCCAATTCTTCCTTTCAGGAAAAAAACCTGTGGATTTTAGGGCAAAAATTAAAATTAAACCAAAAACAATGCTCTGGTCCCTGTCACCACTACCTAAAGATAAAAAGGTCAGTCTCTGAAGTGGGGAAAATCAAACTCATCTAATCAATGACAGCTGAGACTGTAAAACAGAAGAAAATACTCCACTTTGATGGGAAAAAAACACAGACTATTCAGGCAATGCTGAAGAAAGGCAATTGCATGTAGGTCTACTGAACCTGCACAGTCAGCATCTGGCATACTGTGCCATATGAGGATTGTCAGTTCATTACAGCCAAAGTATGGGTCATCCAGTAGGACCCTTTTAACACAGGGCCCGATGCAATCTGCACACCAACTCCTGCAGCATCAATTGTCTAAACACATTGCTGGGGAAACACTGTTCTGTCTCATGTAAAAGACTCCAGGGAGCTGTGTGGGAGGCTGACCTAGAAGAACATAGGATCTTGCAAGACTTCCCCGTCACTCAGACCAGTTCTGTTCACTGTGGCAAAATCAAACATGTAGAGCAGCTTGAATTAATTATCTCAAAGAAGAAAGACTGGGGCTAAGAGGGTCCCCAGGAGAAAAGCCAGTATTTAAAACAAAACCCTTTGAAGATGTCAAAGTGCTTCTGATTTATTTATTACATTCCAGAAGCCTCCTCTCCTCCTGTCTAAAGAAGCAGTAGCTTCAGTTCTTAATTCTCACTAATAAGCATGTTACTGAGATTGTCAGTGGCCACATCAAGGAAATGGCTTTGAAGCTGGCAGGCAGAGCATCTTCATCTCTCAGGCAATACTGCTCAGCCACTGGCATTTCCAACCACTATTTAAACACTGGAAATGCGATTGGCCACATCACTGATGAGCTGCACTCCCTCCTTTGAAATGACGGTCTGTCTCCCAGATACCCTCAAAGCACCAAAGCTTTCTTTTCAAAGATGCAAGAAAACAACAGTGGAGAGTGGTTTTACATATTTGTTATGCAGAGAGACAATATTACACCACCTTCATAACAAGAAAATCATTTCACTTGTTAAATCTAAAACTCTGGTCAATGGCAGTGCTCTGCAACACCAAGTTCCAGTCTCTTACTTAGAGGAGAGCATGAGGAAGTATGAAGAAGTATGAGAATTTGCTGGATAGTTTTTCCTGTTAAAGACAGCAAAGAGCCTCTGAGGAAGCCTGTACAGCACATATGTGACAGAGGAGCATCTAAACAGAAGCAGGTGCACTCTGGTGCTGGGTTACTGACTCCGCTTGGCCCAGGGGTTTGCACGCCGGAAATGTTGAGAAGTCTTTAAATCCCATACAATCATTTATGAGGAGATTGACTGCAGCTGGCAATTCCCGTACACAGCCAGCTGACTGAGCACTCAAGGAAGCTGAGAGAGCATCATATGCAACATATCTGTACCTCTTCCTTGAAATATCTGGCAAGGAGAAAAACCTAGCTATGGACTGTAACCTAGACAGTGGGACCAAAATTGAGGACAAAATCTGAAAGTCTGAACTGCAATTCAAAAGAGTTTGTCAGGTGTCTCATATTTCAAGGGATTTTTTTTTTCTTGTTCAAATTAAACTTTAAACCCTGAGGCCACAGATGTATTTAGAAAGTTAATAGTTGGCACTCAGTGAATAATGAAAATCAGGGAGGAACTTTGGAAAGGAGTGAAGAAAAAGGCCAACACTTGAGGCATTCTGGTAGAGGGTATAGTGGTCTCTCAGGGTTCAAGTGGGTTTGGCTGGCAGGAAAGCCTTACTATTGTGCCAATGGGGAAACTTTATGGTCTCCTGATTATGGTTAAAATCTCAGAAATCCAGACTAGACAGGATGTTCCCAGGACAAACTCTAGACCAGGCAAGTTGAAAGGACTTTTACCATTTTCCATTACCATTAAAGGCTAACTGACACAATCTGTTTTAAAGCCAGGCTGGCTCAAATGAGTTTTTGGTTTATTTAGAGAGACATGGAGGCAAAAATAAGCAAAACATACAAAACAGTCTGCACTCTTAAGCAATCTTTTACCAACAGGGGTACTGAATTGCAAGCCCCAGTTCCATTAGTACTGATCAGTGCAACATGAGCTCACACACCAAATAAAACAGCATAGAAGCTGTGAACTACTTGGCTGTCACTACTCAAATGTGGGCAGTGAGTTCCTTGTGTTTTTCTTACAATAGAAAAAGCAGTGCTCAGGTGCAGATCTTAAAATCATGGCATCCAACCAGAAAAAATTCCTTAATTTTCTGTTCTGCAATTTCAAGATTCAGAAAGCCAAAAGGTGTCTCTAAAAATCAAACCTATCTCTGTAGATTAATGTCTTTAATCTGCTAATGTCTATTACCATTTGGAAAAAAAAATCCAAGAAATCTCACAGAGACAGATATCCTAGGTCATTTTTTGGGTATGACTTCTGCATTTGTGTAGCACCAGGAACAGGAAAATAGAGCTCTCTGATGTCATGTGACTAAAACCTATATTGTTGTCGTCTCTGTTCTTATATTCTGACATACCTTGATCTTAGTCCTGTTGTTTGTTATCAGAGCATAGCAACAGCTCCTGCACGAGTGGACTGCTCTGTGCTGTGAGATCATCTCAGTCATGCAGCACTGAGGCTACAGCTATGACTGCCCTCTTCCCAGCAGCACCAGTGCAGGTCCTGGCTGTATCACTGAATGTTGTGGCTACTCCCACTGCTACTTTATTTAATTCCTTTCTGAAGAAAATTAGCAACAAACTGTTGGGGGTATGCAGACTGAAGAAGGATCAATGTCTCTAGGTTTGCATATGACACTCACGTTTTGCAAAGACTAGGTCTACTGGTCCTGTCAGAAAGTCTGCAGAGCTCACCCTTCTAACAGGCAGAGACCAAGGAGGACAATAGGAAATGTAGAGCAGAAAAAGGACAAGAGAGTGAGCAGCAGTTGTAAGCAAAGAGAAAAATGGTTTAGAAATATGACAGATTTTATTAAAATTGTTCAAATAGATTAGCTTGTTACAGAGCTAGCAATGTGCAAGTAAATCTCTAGCCAGCCAAAAGTAGGAGTGAGGTCACCCCCACCTGAGCCTGGATGCCTCTGACAGAGATCTCATATCTCTCCAACACCTGCTCCTAGAGCCAGCTTGTCTGTCTCTGTGGCACATGCACAACAGTGCAGCAGGCCCTGAACGGGGCCTCTAGTTTACAGCAGCCTTGTGGACTAAATTCCTTGACACAAACATCACAACATGTGTAGATGTGCTGAAGTCTCCTTCATTACATGCACCATCACAAATTCCTGCTCAGTTCAGCTGGAGCCCTATGAAATACACACCAGCACACAGGACTGGTGCTTTCTGTGCACCTCCATGAAAGGAAGTAGCAGATACATCTCTGCTACAGGGGGGCTAGTGTTTTTTCTTAGTCTGGCATTGGGGGACAAGCAACTGAACAGATGTGTGTAACTTACTACATTTTCAATATCAGATAGTTAATAATCAGCTGCCTGGGCTGGACTGGAATCAGCAAGCACTATCAGTAAAATATTCCATATCACATTATCAATGCCCTGAGCCAACTACCGGCTTTTTGACTTGTCTAGATTAAAATAAAATTTCAAACAGATTAGCTGCCGTGTTCTTACCAAACATACTTTAAACACTGGCAATCCTTCAGAGGTTAGCGTGTTTAAATGTGATCAGCCACAGAAGCTGGGGCAAGGGGGAACACATTTTAGAATGGTAAACAGTATTTGAAATAGAGTTTAAAAATCATGTCAGTTAAAAACATATTAGCTAACATTATTTTATCTGCAACTCATCTGAACCAACAAAAAGCCAACAGCAGCATTCTGCATTGATATTTCAGTTTTCGTATATCTTAAATATATACTCTTTCACATTGCCAGAGAAATATCCTGGTCTTAGCCTCAAAAGATGGTGTCTCTTTTCCCCAAAACCTTAAAAGCTGAAGGTTCCTGCTCATACCTTTACCCACAGGTCTAGTTACTGAGTCCATGCACGTAGGACTAATCTTGCCTTTAAAGAGAGAATGAGGACCCACCTTGCTGCTTTTTGAGTGAGTTCCATTGGGAAGTCAGGGCAGAGCAACTGCAGCAGGCAGTGGTATTCCTGTGCTGTCAGCAAATCTGCAGGAAAAGAGAGGTGAGAACATTGTAATTCTTTTATAGGCTGTTCCCTCCCCTTGCTTCCTCTCTAGGAAAAAAGCCTCATATTTCCCTTAGTCCCAACTCAAGTAGCCTGAGTATTAAAGACAATATAACTGTTCCCCAGACTTTCAGAGCTGGGGTCTTCAGATGGAATTTCCAGCACCATCTGAAAAGAGGCCAGATGAAGGGGCAATCCTGTTGAACAGGCTCCTGCAGAGAAACTGGTAACAGGTAGGGATTCAGTGTGAAAAAGGGGTAGGTAACCAAAACAGGGCAGCTTCAAGTGAGAACACAGTTTGGTTTGACTTGAATATAACCATGTGGAAAAAGGAATAATTTCAAAGTTGCTTAAATTTGCTGAAATTCACTGGCAGGGTGACATTCCCCACAATACATTTGAAAATCATCCACAGAACATCTGGCAGCAGTAACAAAGGCAAACAAGGTTTTTGGGTTGTGTATGGAAGGCAACAGAGTATAAACCACAGACGTTATTACTTTGGCATTCAGTAAGGCAGCTGGATGGTCTCTTTTGGGATAATGTGTACAAATCTGGTCACTGTATTATAGGAAGCACAGAACACTAAGATCCAAAAAACACAAGAAAACCAATCAAATGATTCATGTTTGAGAGAGCAGCTTTGTGAAAGACTGGTCAAGAAGGAACTCTGTGGCTCAGCAGAAGCAGTCTAAAAGAGGTGACTCTTAGGGAAGCTTATAGGATCTCAAGGGAATGGAAACATCCAGATGTCAAAAAGCCCTACATGATTGTATGTTCACAGTCCAAAAGGCTGTGGACTAGAGTTAAGAAGAAGACTAGCTGAACAGCAGCAATTTTGCAGTACTTCTATATACAGAAGAATGCAAAGTATGGAAGAAAGAGCCAGAGGTGGAAGTAGAGCCAAGCAGTAGTCAGGGAGGGGATCTCAAGGGCACTGGCAGTGGGACTGAGGTACAAAGCATAAGTTCTTTTGCCATAAACACGTTAGTCTTCATTAGGCTCTCATCCAAATAATTAACCTTGTTTCAGATGATAGCCACAACTTAGAATTACAGAATCATTAACATCCAACCATTAACCAACACTGTCAAGTCCACCATGTGATGCCCTAAGCATCACATCTACATGTGTTTTGAACACTTCCAAGGATGGTGATTCTATCACTTTCCGGGGGGGAAGAGGGGGCGCGGGGCACGGGAGGAGGGGGGATACCAATGTTTGACCACACTTTCAGTGAAGAAATTTTTCCTAATATCCAATCTAAACTTTCCCTAGTACAACTGGAGGCCATTTTCTCTAACCTTGTTACTTGGGAGGAGAGACTGAACCCCATCTCTCTACAACCTCTTTTCAGGTAAATGTAGAGAGCAGTAAGGTTCCCCCTGAGCCTCCTTTTCTCCAGGGTAAAAAACACCAGCTTCCCTCGCCATTTCTCCCAAGACTTGTGCTCCAGACCCTTCACCAGATCCGTTGCCCTTCTCTGGACATGCTCCAGCACCTCAATGTCTTTCTTGCAGTGAGGGGCCCAAAACTGGATGCAGAGTTCAAGGTGTGGCCTCACCACTGCTGAGTACAGGGAGACAATCACTGCCCTGGTCCTGCTGGCCACACTATTGCTGATACAGGCCAGGCCATTGGCCTTCTTGGACACCTAGGTGCAAACAGAAAGACCTCAACAGGTTGAAGAGATGGACAGAGAGGAACCAACTGAAATTTAACAAAGGCAAATGTAGGGCCCTGCACATGGGAAAGAACAACCCCATGCACCAGCACAGGTTGGGGGCTGACCTGCTGGAAAGCAGCTCTGCAGAGAAGGACCTGGGGGTCCTGATGGACAACAAGCTGTCCTTGAGCCAGGAGTGCCCTTGTGGCCAAGAAGGCCAATGGTATCCTGGGGTGCACTAGGAAGAGCATTGCCAGCAGGTGCAGGGATGTGATCCTGCCCCTCTACTCAGCCCTGGTGAGGCCTCATCCGGAGCACTGTGTCCAGTTCTGGGATCCTCAGGACAAGAGAGACCTGGAACTCCTGGAGCAGCTCCAGTGGAGGCTTACAAAGACTGTTAAGGGTCTGGAGAATCTCTCTTATAAGCACAGGCTGAGTGACTTGGGCCTGTTCAGCCTTGAGAAGAGACAACTGAGGGTGTCACCAATGTCTATCAGTATCTGAAGGGAGGGTGCCAAGAGGATGGAGCCAGGCTCTTTTTGATAGTGTCAGGCAGTAGGACAAGAAGCAACAGGGGGAAACAGATGCACAGGAATTTCCACATGGATATGAGGAAGAACTCCTTTACTGTGGAAGTGACCACACACTATGCTGTCCAACAAGGTTGTGGAGTCTCTCTCACTGGAGATACTCAAGAACCATCTGGATGCAATCCAGTGTCATGTGCTCTAGGATGACCTTGCTTGTGCAGGAAGGTTGGACCAAATGACCCACTGTGGTCAGTGACCCATTCTGTGATTTTCCACAGGCCCAGGAAGCAGGTTACATGAAAACAGAGAATTCGGGCACATAAAAGCTCC
The DNA here is from genome assembly GCA_008694505.1 of Cyanoderma ruficeps. Taxonomy (NCBI): domain Eukaryota; kingdom Metazoa; phylum Chordata; class Aves; order Passeriformes; family Timaliidae; genus Cyanoderma; species Cyanoderma ruficeps. The sequence goes on from VZDJ01007753.1 coordinate 13,364,759, forward strand.
TGTTGAAACAGACACTTTCTCCTAAGTGAACAGGATAGTATGGACCTCTTACTCTTCAAGGATTTCTAAATCTAGCTTTAAATAATGCTGGGCAATAAATTTCTGATTTTTTCTAAAAAGTCTAGATGTTGATCTAAAGGAATCACATCAATTAGAAGCTTTATGCAGTATTCAATTTCCATTTTTTATTTACTTAAATTAAAATTCCTATCTATGCATCCTTACACTGTAACAGTGTGTCTTTTTCAGAGTGTAGCTAAGGCCTTTCTAGATCCCAGTCAGCCTCTCTAGTGGAGAAACTGCCTGAGAAGAATTCAGTCAGCAATTCAAGCTCACACATGCACACATGTTACAAGGCTAGCTCAGCTGAGAGGCAGAAGGCTCCCAGCCCCAGATCGATTTCCAGAGAGCGTTTATTCCATGTGCCAAAGGTGAATCCGGAGCAAAAAAGAGGAGGAACGTGGTTTTTGTAGTTCTATAGGGTCTCAGGTTCATGGGTGGTACAAGGGGCAGGGCAGGGGACAAGTGGCCATAGGGAAGACAGTAAACTGGACACCAGGCCCCATAGCCAATGGGGAAACAGGGAAAGGGGATACCATGGGAGAAGTGATGGACTTGCAAAACCCAGAGAGAAGAATGCACAATGTCTGCAAGGATCCATGGGGGAGAAGCCTTTTTTTACACCTGGGAGGGGTATCTTTAATCTTCGCCTTTCCAAGGCAAGGCCCTTGGAAATTCCTTTAATGGCACGAGGGACTCCACATTACACCTCTTGCTTGTTATTGTTTTTTCTTTCATTTGTCAACAGCCCATTATAATTACCCTTTCTTCATACTGTATCATATTCAATCTGTTTAACAGCTACTTTTAACTAAAGTTAAATCTGTTTACCTTACCCTCTACTTCTTTCCCTACTTAGTCCAGTTATCTCTGTTTCTCTGTTTTGATCCCCTTTAGATTTTCACAGTGTGGTGTCCAGCAGTGCACAAAGCATCCTTCATGCATTCAGAACAGACAGGCTCTAGGAGGATAATCTGCCTGCTTTAATCAGCTAAGGCACTTTTCATTAATTTTGGTTTTTAGTCTCTTCTTTTCTCTCTGAAGGTGAAGGAGTTTGAGGCTGGGTTGTTTTTTTTTTTTAAAGGATGAGGTTTCCAAAGAAAGTTGCACTTTTTTCTCAGTCCCTGTCTGATTGAAAGACAAAATCAGCTTGAGAAGGTAACTGAGCCCTAAGAGAGCCTAAGTTTTGAGGCATAAATAGAGATCTCTCACTTGGCAGAAATAACATAGTTCAAAAACTTATAATAATTTATGCTGTCTTTTTCTTCTCTCTCTTCTTACCAAATCACAGCATCATCCTTACTCCTCTACCATAAAACAACAAAACAATATAGAATAAAAGCAGAAGTCTGCTCAGAAAGAATTTGGGAAAAGGTGGCAGAGATCCTCTCCAAACCAGCACATTAGAGAATGAAGTTTATTGTCAATAAAAGTGTAATTAATTACAGTTTCAGTCTTTGGGCAAATGGTCCATTTAGACTAGAAACTGCCCATAAAGCTGAAGTGCTGCAGAGAAGCTCCTGCTCTAAAGAAACGCTTTGTTTCTAATGCCTGGGGAAATGGCACCAAATTATTCACTGAAGTACACAGGCAGGTTTTTTTAGGCTGTAACACAACTCAGCCCGTAGATACCCCAGGCGCCTGACCAACAAATCATACCAATTTTTCAGACTATAGTTGGGTACCTTTTATACAGGAAGTGGGATCACCACAGACCTTAGGAGGTGTCTTCAGCTTGCTGTGATCACTGTTTTCCTATCCCCTACAGCAAGGTCAGTGAAGACCATGCAGAAAATTACATTTGCCCATGTACCACATGGACTGCCAAGAGCTGCTTGGAATAAACAAAGGCAGTTTTGGTGCATGACCACGTTGCTCCTTCCTGTCTCCAGGCCACAGCTGAGTAAATAGAGCTCAATGTTGCATGATGAAGAAAAAAAGAAAAGAAGGAAGGTACCAGTCAGAATGAGTGAAAACTGGAATCCACAACTGCCACTTTGGTTGCTACCACAAATTACTGCATCTCAAGTTCCAGTAACAAATGAAGCAAATCATGGACTGTTTAAATCTGACCCCACAGCACAGGGCAGTGAGATACACACACTCTAGTGTGCCCTTGCAGTGGAACAAACTTGCTCATAACCATATGCTTAAGGATGGAGATTGCAGTCTCCATGTTAATCATGTTCATTTACAGCTGAACTAACACTTTGCTCTTCTACTAAAAGAAACTAATACTGAATTCCAAAGTCATTTTAAAACAACATCTCACTATGAAGGAGCTTAACAGGAAGTACTTCGACCATTCAGCATAATTTTTGCTCTACTAGACTTCAAATTCTTGCCTAGCTTGTACTGCTACTGAGCCCATGCCACTAGCAAAATCCTAACCCTTTCCTACAGATTGGATTGTCCTGTGAGTAGTTTATTGTCTTTTGGTGCCTGATGCTGATTGTTTTTCATGTTTCAGAGGTATAGTGGAGAAAGAATTTTGTCCATGTGGTACAGTCTTAGAAGGTACCATTTTCTGGATTAAAATGGCCTACCTTGAGAAACATGGAGGCAGCTGCTTTGTACTTCCCTGGCTTTTAAAGCACATATTAAAGCTGTTTCTGGTTTGTATGTGGCTAACAGATGGCAGACAATCTGGAGTGATGCAAACTCCAGGAATACTAAATGATGTGTTAATGCTGCTGTCAGTGTTGTGCATGAAGTGTAGACACACCTGAATTACCTTAAAACTAGTTATCTTTCATAATGACAGCAGCCTAGACCGAGAAGCCTGGAGCTCAGTGAAGGCTGTAAAATCTACCCAGGAAGCCAATAAATATTTAGGACTTGGCCTGAATTGCAGTCATTGCTACTGTATCTAGGCTGCTTTCAGCACAAGAGGTAGCTATCTACAACATTGTCACAACATTGTGACAGCTATAAAAATGCCCAAAGCACTAGGAGAATATTTACTGCAGCTGGTGTATGAGATCTGCCCCAAAAAGTCACATTATTAGCTTCTTAGAAACACAAGGACTGCCTTGATGAATATACATTAAAGTTCCCTATTTCCATATTTTTTTATGTACAACCAGTATCCAAGCAGACTGGAGCCCTGAGCAATGTAGCTGTCCCCTTTGAATTATGGTAGGACACACAATTTCCACAGGTTGTTTTTCTACCACATGAAGTCATTCAAGAGTCATAAAGACATAGAGCTGTAAATCAGTCTCATGAAAATATAACAGAGAACAGCCAATTTTTTTTTAAAGTGCTGGAAGAGTCTTTGCTTTAGTTTTTTAGTGTTTCTGGTGTAAGCACACATATTTAGGATTCTCTCCATATCCATGAAGGATTACAACCTTGTAGAAAGAAAACAAAAGCCCCCCAAAATGAAAGTCTATGTGTTCCCTTGCTGTCTACAGGAATTACAATTTTACCAAAAAAATTAACATAAACATGAGCATTGATAATGTTACAACTTCACAAGTATCATCTAGCTAGTAGGCTAAAGCCTGCACATGCCTTGTTCACGGGATACCTATGGCCTAATTTCCTCCATACATCTAGTGCTAATAACAATTGGAAAGCCAAGAATTCTAGGGAAATTAATCCATGGATAGTCTGAGCATGTTCATGTAAGACATGTACAGCAGGATTCATTTTGCTCTTGAAATCTACAGACAGCTTCTACAGTCATTAAATCATAGTTTAAAGAGTGTAGGAAAATCAGAACGAAATTGAGAGAGACCCGCTTGTTACTTCTAAGCAATAGGAAAATGCTCTAAAAGCCAAAGATTGATGCCAGGTTAGATAAAAACAACTTAATTTTTTAAAGGAAGATTTTCTAGTGAATATTTTAAAGAGGATAATAGTAAATTCTATATCATGGATCAACATAAGAACCTGTTCTTTACATTAAGTCTTGGACATAAGTAGCTTTAAACACTGTGGCTTTGTACCAAGGTCTGGCTCAATCTCATTATTTACTAGCATATATTATTTCTATAATTTGTACACTTTTATAAATTACTAGCATATGTTTTCTTATTTTAACAACTGCAGGCATTAACTCTGTCTTCCTGATGATGAAGTTCAACATGCTCCTAAGCCAACCTAAACTTTTACTCCTGCTGAAAGGGACGGGTTCACTCCTCTTTCTCCTTTCCCATCAGTTGCTGGTGGCCACATGGTTCTGAACCACCCCTTTATCAGCTCTGGCACTCGGCAGGCCCCTTGCTGAGAAAATTCAACTTTTTCCCTGGGCTAGTGAATTGCACTGGCTCTCAGAAAACATCTGATGAAGGCTCATGCAAAGCAAGCTGTGGAAGAGCACAGCCAGGTGCAGGGAAGAGGGAAGGAGGTGGAGAAGAACAGCAGATTCACCCCTCCTCAGCAGAGAAAAACTGTTAGATAGGCTTAAGTAGTTCCCTGCTTAAGATGTTTTAATCCTTAAAGTCCAGGATGTATGCAAGGCAATGTCATAGGATTAGTGATCCTCCTAATCAAAAGCAGGTTCAGCTTTACCTGCTGTACTTGCACCCTGCCTGCTGTGATGGTTTGTGAACACTCTCGTATCAGACACATTTAAGACAGAACTTTTGGCATCCTTACTATCCAAGCAGGCAGAAAAATTCAGGTTACTCACAAACCTATTCTTTCCACTGATACTGTTTAGGTCCTCCCAGATGGGATCCCAGGACAGCCTCAGGAAAGGACCTCAGAAGCCTTTGTGTCTGACATGACATGAGAGCAAAACCAGACAGGGTAACTGAAGAATGCACAGAATCCCTACAGTTTGGCTCAGATAGAAAGGGACCTGCAGTAACTGGCTGCTCCCTGGATTGCCTCTCCTAACCTGTGAGAACACAACCAAAATCCTGCCAGACACAAGGGAAGGGTGCTGCTCCAGGTGAGCAGTCTTCACAAACAAGCTGTTTTGCACTCTGCAAAAGGAGCATGGCTGCAAACAGCAGACTTAGGTGACTCTTGTTCACAACAGGTAAAAAGAGCCAGTTTATGATGTGAAAAAACAAAGACTAAAAGACATTTAGTGAGATTTGCCTGGAACAAGCTCTGTCCAACTCAGGACAAATATAGTGGAGAGCTAAGCAGACTGGCCTAAAAAGATTGGTTGGGGGAGTGCTGCAAGAGAGAACAAGGAGAGAGGATTAGCATTGGGATCGAGCAGGAAGCTAGTTTTGAAGTACTCGGGTCAGAAGGAAAAGATTTGGCTGCAGCTGATATGAAGAATGAAGTCATTTATTCTGGAGGTAGCCCAGACAGTTCATATGAACTGAGAAAAGGGTCCATGATGGGCAAAGCTTGTAGCACCCTACTTTGAGCAAGCTAAAAGTTTTTTAAAAAGTTAAATCTTCTAGATGGTGTGATTGTTTTCCTGCAGTTTGTTCTTGAGCCCTCTTATCAATAAACCACTTGCCAGATTAACAAAAACAGAAAATGAATTTATACAGAACTGCTCCAATTCTATCCCCAGAACCCAGATTCTTTCTGTTTATACAAATGTTAATCATTCAAATGTCTCTTTCAAATGCCCCATAATTACCCTTTAGTATGAAGTGTTTCATGTGGCAGCATTACTTCAGCTTTGAGCGAATGTTACTCAGGGCACCATGAACTGTGCCAAAGGTATAGTCCAAGGCTATCATTTGGTGTGCTTATGTGGCTAACATGGCACATCCACAAACTGAAAAATTCAAACTTTCATTAGAAACACAGAGAAAGTTTTCAGCTCTCATGGTTGTAAAGAAAACATTCCAATATTGGAAGAGTTTAACCGATGCAGTGTGATATTCCTGAATCCACAGAAAATCTGAACCATGACTGAAGTTTGATCTTTTCCCTTTAGGAACCTAAACACTATATCTAATATAACACTAAAGACAAGGTTAACTCTTTAATTTCTTGTTTTAAGTCTAGAATGGGACTTTGAATGTGGTTTGGGCTTAAAGAATTCAGAGTTCCTAAAGTGCAAGAACAGCAAACAATAAGAAAAGAGAAGCAGCCACAACTTCTGGCAATATTTCCAGAAGCAGAAAAAGAAGATAGAAGATGACAAACAAAAGAGTCTGGTTTAAATTTTACAGTACATAGTTGACTACAGGAACCAGATGGTGACTTAAATGGACAATCAATTTTTTCCATGCAATGTTCTTTAACATTTACTAAGATAAATCCATGCATATTCCAAAGCACGTATAATCCTAAAGATATGCTCAGCTCATTGAGTATGATCTCTAAGGACATTCAGCTTTCTCTAAAGGACACAGGCCTAGTTTTGTGGACTACAGTATAAGAATGTATGACAACCCATCATGTTTCAGAGGCATAGCAAACCCAGACCAAAATAATGCAAGACAGATGAACAGCTTTAAAGACAGATAAACTAGAAAACTAGAAGTAAGGTACCATTTAGAGTGAAAGTAACTTATAACTGAAATGCCATAACATTTGACATGTTTTGTATGTGTCCACTATGAAATTATTTTTTTCCTTTCACTATAATGTTACTAAAGACATAACTAGCAGATCTCCCCAGCTATAGGTGATTTAGTCTGCATCTTGTTCAACAGCTGACTTTTCCTCACTTTGAGAAGTTTTCAGTCACTGGTGTAGCAAATAATGAATCCAATGCCAGAGCTAATTGGTCTTGTAAACAATAAGGAGAAAACATTCCTGTTGAAGTTCTGGCCATCTGGGGGGCAGACTGCTCAACCACTTGAAACAGGACCCACAGCACTCATAATAGTGAAGTACAGGAATGCCGGCAACACTTCACGGAAGGGGACCATCAACGTTTCCCCAAGCTCTCAAACAGCAGCAGTAATCTTTAGACAAGATGTGGATCAGCCTCTACTCAAGAAAACAAGTTGTCATTAAGCTTAAGATCTTCAAAACAACTGAAGAATTCATGGCTACACATCACGAGATGGGCAGAGTAAATGGGCAGGTGGTATGCAGCTGTATTTCATTCAGTGTAGGACTGTACATACAACCCCTCCTCCCTCGGATATGTACTAGGACTAGGGACAATATGGCCAGTCTTCAATTAGTGTTTGGTATTTCCTTTCTGCTTTGGGAGCCCCAAGAAATACAGTTAGCTGGCAGACAGCTCATCTGTCTCACGTACACAGGGTTAGGAAGCAGAAGAAAGCTACAACATTGACCTAAAACAAAAGGAGGTAGTGGATAAGGAGGACACACAATGAACTGAGGAAATGCTGCAGATTGCTGTAGCAGTGTAAGATCAAAGATTTCCTTGATTTCCAGTTTCTTTCTAGATAACTTTTCCGGGAAACATAAGTGAAAGGTTCCAATGAACCAGTGCTGGTAGAATCAGGTATTTCCAAATACGTGTTCATATGGCACAAGGTGCCATGTAAAAGCATGAGGTGCAACAGTCTACAATTTTCTCAGAACAATAAATAACACAGGAATGTTTTGGACTTTCCTCTTTTAGTGACTTCTTTGGAAGAAGCATTCAAAGAACAGTCCAGCTGCTACAAGCGCCTAGTGCAAGAGAGACAAATCATTTCAGCATAATTTATAACACGACTAGGGATAGCCTTGGTGTCTCTTTCTGACGCTGCTCCACATCAACTCTTAACTAATCCACTACAAACTTTTGAGCAGTTAACTGCAACTTCACAAACAGCTGTCATCACAGCAGGCCTTCTGGTACTGCTTCTCTGAAACACATCCATCATGAGCCCAGCCATGAAGGAGACAAGTTCAGGCACATGAAGAATGGAGAATTCCACATGCCACCAAGAGTGCCACCAGTATGCAATTACACAAAGCAGTCAACTCACTGTGGTTGAAACTCGAGAAGCTGGTTGTGATCCACAAAGCACTGAAGGATCTAGAACATCCTTCTCTGTGCATTTGTGTTCACCTGGAACCATTTGACTAAACATGCATCTTCCAAGAACTGAAAGCCACCAGCAGGCCTGGCCATTTTTTTACTTTACTGCACAGTGTATGTACTAGAGGTTTACATTCAGGCTATGCAGTATAATCCCAAGCACCCAGACTGTGGGCTAGTTTTCTCCAATTTTCTTTCACAAATTATAATGCTTAAAATAACAGTCTGAAAGGAAAGGGCATTGTTTTTAGGAGCCTCCGAGTCAACAGTTAAGGTCTCTATTCATAAAAATAAGTGTGATATCTAGACCCATGCTTGGGCAGTGTTGTTCAGTCATGTAAAATGCTCTTAAACACACCAATATTGAGTCTCTTTTATGAGTGTGAAAACTTTAAAAGAAAATGAACCTCAAACAAAATGAACCTATAAGACAACTGGCTGGAGAAAGGTAATCTGGTTAATGACAAGACTGAAGAAGTCATCATTAGTTATTTAGAAGGAAATGCAGTGGAGCATGTAAGCTTCACAGAGAATGCTTGAAGCCCATTACAATATCAATGAGCTAGATTAATGATTGTAAATGACCACCACTACAGAACTGGTCTGAATACAGAACAGAATGAATGCACTAAGAGAAACCTGAAACAACAAGGCATCCAACTGCCCCTTTTAAGGGTATGCATTTGGCTAAGGTTCTGTAGTGTCCCTTGATTTTAACTCTTACAATACTCTAGTGAGCTATGTGTCAAAAAAAAAAAAAAATTAGGATTGAAAAGTGAGACACAGTTTTCTCTGTATTTCACATGGAGAAGTACATATTTAGTAAGAATTCAACACAGATATTAATTTTTAAAAAATTAAACAAAGCTTTTTTTTTTAAATGCTTCTTTAAGAAATTCTAAACTTTTCCATTAATCCTGTAAGCTTTTTATGGGCAACATGCATCTTTGTCAAAGTTTAACTTTAATGCCACCTATTTTACAGCTAACTAAACTTCCATGGACCATCTACCATGAACCACAAGTTAAGAATATTTTGCTGGAAGAAAGTTCAGGCAAATGTCCTAAATATTGAAGCATTATGCCCTGACACTGATGCTATGCATATATTATGGTAATCAGAGAAATGTAAGAAACTAGACAAAAGAGCAAGTTATTGCAGAAAGAGAAAGGGACACTTTCTTGTTGCACAGTGCTTTCTAGAGGGGGATAAAAGGCCATCTACTGGAAGACAAGTGTAGAGAGGAATCCATACTGTAAGCCTGGCTTGTTGAAGCTGAAAACAGAATTCAGTTGTGTAATCTTCTTCAGCCTCATAACAAGGTCAAGCTCTTCAAGATCTTTGTAAGGATCTTTATAGTAAGAGCAATAAAAAGGAATATCACCTAACTGATTAGTTGTGGGATGACAACTTAGCATAGTGAGCAAATGATTTTTACTAGATATGATAAGCAAGTGATTTCTCCTAAAGGAAGCATGATCAGTTTTATGTAGAATCCTGGATGGATTGCTACTGTGATGCAGGCTACTGAGAAGGCAATAAAAAAAAGAGAAACAAAACACCATCTCTAAAAGATGTAGGACTGTCCTTAGTTGGAACAGAAGATGGCAGGAGTACTAAAAACCCACAGTTACTATTAACCCATTAATTAATAGCAACAGTCAATGAGATGGGCCATCCACAGTGAGCAACACTGGATTAATCTCTACCAGCAGCTGGGGTCTCAGCTCTAACATTGCTCTAACACAACTGCACTCTTTGTGGTTTCATTCACATTTTTTCATCTCCCAAGCAACAATATCCTGACTGTTCAGCAAAAAAACCATCATGGAAATGTAAGTATGGTAAACCCTCAGAGGAGGAGTGAGATGAAAGCTGCTCTTTAAGCATCTCCAGCCATTGAAGACTTAGAACACACATGTTCCTTTTATTTCCTGCAACATTTGCCCTTTTTTTCCCATTCGATGTTAAGACTTATGGAGCAAGTCTGAAAATCAGATGGTGCAAATCGTACAGCAATAGAGCTGTAAGAAGTACTTAAATGTAATATATTTCAGCATGTCTTCTTGACTCAAAGGAAATGGGCTGCATCTTTCAAAGCCAAGCTTGAAAGCTGAGGTCCTATTTGCTCCCTGCAATTAGAAATATTTCTTAATACTGCCCTGATGGGAAAAAAAATTGCTTCCTGGTGTTTCTGGCAAATCTCAATTCACTGCATCAGATGTAGCTGTATTTTAGTAGTACTTTATGTGAAGTGGATGGTAAAAAGGGGGATGCTATCCGAATGTATTAATTCATACTCCTCTCACTTTCATGCCATGTTTAAAGGTAGCATCCATCCTTTCAGTTGTCTTTCACATGAGTTATCTTCTGTCTGGATCTGTTTCAGGCTTTGCTGTGCCAAGTCCCAACCAAACACAGTACTAAGGGCTCCAAAACTAGTAGTGCTAGCTCTTGAGAGATTCAAGATCAAATGTAATTATTAACACATAGGGGATCCAAAAGGAAAGCAAAAAATATCTCATCTCTAAGAATCCTCAGAGGCGCTCCGCAGACAAATACAAGACACAGTTCCTCAGTTACTGGAAAAATACAGAAAGTGACTCTTTAGACTGGAGAACATGGGCCCATGTGCCAAAACAAGACTTAACTAATCCTGGAACTGGAAACAGGAAGAATAGGGGCCTTTAGGATTCATGCTTGTGGGCAGCAAACAATGATGAAGTTCAAGGTTCCTAAATTATCTCCACTAAATGGGATATGTTTGGTAAGTCACTTTGCATGACATGTTTATCAAGGGAAAAAACAAATCTTCTCTCTATTTACTTTTGTGCTTTCCTTTTAGGAGGATGTTTTCTGGGGTTTGGTAAAGAACAAACAGATGAGTGCTACAAAGGGAAATAGACTGAGAGCCTTTATGTGTACATCTCATTTTCACTTGCAGCTTTGTATACACAGCTGTGACCAGAACAGACTTTTGCTGAATGACGGACACACAGTTCTGCAGCCACTGCCATGGCAAACGGAAGACGATCATTACTTGCTTTGCAGTTAAGGTTTGAAATAACAAATCAGTGAATTATTTGGAAATTTACTTAGTTTTTCTTCTTATTTCCTTTTCTTTTTGAACTGCTGTCTGCATCACTTTAAAGTCCTTCCATAAATACAGTGTGGATTTGAAAGCTTTCAGAGTTAGACAGATTAGATTCTAATTTCAATGTCTGAGTAAAAATGTTAACTATTCCAGATGTTAAAAGGAAGCACTGAAAATAATTTCTATTATACCTATTAGGAAGCAAAAAGAAAACCATAAACCTGCTAGAAGTGTCTTGTATAACAGGAATATGTGGAGATGGAGGAGCAAATTTGTTGCTGCAGTAATGTGCCTTCAGATGCAAAATAGGAATAGGGACAGAAGAGTTCTGACTAGATAATATAACATATTTCAAAAACTTGAACAAGAAGTTCAAAAACTTCTTTTCAGTTTTCAGTATTTCTAAGTGTGAATACTACTGGTCACCAACACAAGATTAATGATATATCACCAAACAGTCATATCTGACTCAAAAATGTCCAAAAGCTATAAGGAAAAAAAAAAAAAGAAAAGAAGAATTGAGGAGTAAATTTAAGCAGGTAAAATAGTATCTAGAATGTTTAAGCAGAAAGATAAAAAGCATTTATGATTTTCTTAAAAGAGTGATGATGTGCAGCTCGGTGATTGTCATATTTGTCACAGACGAAACACATAGCTGCACATATGATGTTTGGGGTCCAGTCACATTTTCTCCCCTGCCTAGGAATACAGGAGAAGAACATAGTGGTCTAATTATTCATATTTAGGCATTTTATAACAGGTTAAAAGTTGATATGTAACATTATAAACAGAGATCTGTAATTCTTTTACGAACTTGGCTATCATGGCTTACAAGCATTAATAGGAATAGAAAACATGGCGTGAATGAACAATCTAGAGAATTGAAAAGTTATAAAAAGACCAAAATTGATACTGTCCCCAGAAATCGGATACAATTACAAGACACTACTACATTTCCATGTTTCAGGTAGAAAAGCCTCATCGCTTTTCTATGCAAAAATTGAAAACAAACAAACCCATCCCTAAAAAACCAAGTACTGGCACCCTCAATTCCCCAGAAAGGCAGAGATCCCTTGGAGAAAGAAAATGGTTACCTGACAGGAAAAACCCAGTGATCTGTGATACAAAAACTAACATAGAGAAGTGAAATAAGAAAGTGGCTGAAGAAATTCTACATGATCCTCAGGTGGAAGATGACAGTGTACCTTATAAACAAGCCTATATAACATTCATTTTGAACTCTTTTCTCTAGGGAGACTTGGAGAACCTAGCACTGGTATCTCAGAGAGAATGCACATTTCAGTCACACCAACTAGAGGATTCTAATTTAGGAAAAGGGACTGCAGAATCAGGAACACAGCAGACAATAAGAAAAATCATGATCACTTCATCCTGCAGCAGGTCTGACACTGAAGAATACCTGATATTACACGAGGAAAGGTCAGAGGTTCAGCCAGTCTGGTAATTGTGACACTGCTTATTTCCCGCTGTGCACCTGCCCATACTGGTGTGTTGCACACAGAAGCCTTGCCATTTAATAAGAGAATGAATGTACTGCTTTCTTGCTCTGAACATTAGCTAGAGCTGAAGTAGAAAAATAATAGGCACAATCTCCTCCTACTCTTAAATTATGTCCCCCAGACTTTGCACTTTGTAAGCAAAAGGCCTTGGGTCAGGAGAGACTCTGCTGTCACAGAATGAAAAAGGAATTAGTGTACTTAATGTATTCAGAGACGCAGAGATACACTGCTGCCTGTTCAGTATAGAACATCCACAGGACAGAGTCATGCATTTAAGTCAGCTACCCAACACTAGCTAGATCTTTCCGTTATGGGTCTGGTCTCAAAATGCTGAAAATTATCTTCATTAATTTGACTGGGTAGATTATTGCTAAAAGCCTAAATTAATCATTATTGCTAAGTGAACGGATGAGAAACAAGTGAACTGAATCCTCAATGAAGAGATCTAAAAGCACAGCAAAGCAGACAGTCACTAGTGTTCTGAACAAAACCTCTGTTTATTAAACTGGTTAGTATTTAAATTTTTAAAATTTAAGGACATATGTATTTCTATTTCTAGGGTTTTCCTTGTCTGTTCCAAGACAGATCATCCTGTGAAACTGGAGCCCAACATTAACTGTACAGAAGGAAGGTCTTTAAGTGATAGTACATGATACCACATTTAACAGTGTTCCTGTGCCAATCTGCATAATGAGTGGGGGATGAAAAGCAATAGTTTTTCTTCATGTAAAGCTCAGTGAGGACAGTTCCAAGCCTGCCACACAAAACTGCTTTAATAATGCAATCCAGTGCCTTTGATTTGAGGAACACGCAAAAGAATAAACAACATATTAATCTAAATTTTCTCGTTTGCTTGAAAGTACAAAGCAGCAATGAACAAACCTCTTGGCTACTTTAAGTGTACTGAAATGCAAAACTGCTTCTTTTCTCACCCTACAGTTACTCAGGAAAAAGAAAGATATACAAGAGGGGAAGAAGAGAATAGGCAAGGGAAGCAGAAATGGTTTTAATAAAAACTGCTCAGTTAAAACACAGGGCACAACAAATTCTTTAGGAGGGCTTTCAAGTATTGCCACACGAAGGCACTTTAATACAAGTGGATATGCTCAGAAGACGTGTGCTAGAGATAACACCACTTAGTAAAGAGAAAGAATCCTCAGGCTAACCAGCTCTGAATTGAGCTGGTACTGTCAAGACTAAGGAACCACTGGTAATAGCCTGAATAATGTTTTCAGTGGTTTTGTTTGTTTTGGGAAGTTTCAATACAAAATACAGGTGAATACTTTGATTAATATTAGTCTCCTGACTGTCTGCAGTGGTGTGTTTTGCTCTGTTATTCTAATGTACTTGCAGTCAGCAGAGGTACTTTCATTATCCATCCACTAATTTTAACATCTGAAACAGAATTATTCTAGAAACACTGTCAGTCTGACTCAGTCCAAGTCTGCTGTGCTCAAGCACTATGAGTGTGGTTGGAGGATATGTTTAGGCATTTGGCTAAGCAGTTTTGGCAAACATTCTTGGTTCCCCTAGAGCCTTTTTCACAGTTTGAGAAGGGCAGAGATATATATTAAAGTTGCTTGTCAAAGCAACTTCATTACATCTATGGTCTGAGTAAAACATGCATAGTTTTGTTCAAAGTCTTTTCTGTATGTATAGAAAATTATAACATGGATCAGAGAGTTAGGAAAAAGAATAAAGCTACTTCACTGGCTGTAGCACCAGTGGGCTTTAGGAAAAAAATAGAAAAAAAATTCTGACAACTTTGGGATGAACAGAAGAACCATGAACTGAAAAATGCCAGTACCTATACCATAGAGGATTTAATATCTGTCAGTTAAGCATCCGTAATATTTCTTATATGGAAAGTTCAGGAAAACACTAGAAATACCTGCAACCGGGATGTTTTCAGTAAAATGTTATCTGAGCCAATAAACAAGTCATCTTTCTGCTTTGCCTTCCACTCTTCCACATGGAGTTAAAGCTAGACAAGACAGATTTAACAAGCTGCTGATAGCTTATGCTACAATTGCAAACAAGAGATCTAAAGTTATATATAAATTGTTTTCTGAGGAAGAGAATTTCAATGGTGTTAAGAGCAGGTCTGGCCTACCAGGCCCTTTATAACACCATCAGACAAAGCTGTAATACAAGCATAGATTTTATACAGTGCTTTCTACTGCAAAGGGAAGTCTTATTCTCCCTTACATTTCATTCCCATGCTCTCCATTATTCCAGCACAGCTGCCTATACAGCCTGATTATGAACAGGACAAGAACTAATGAAACTGAGAAGGAATTTCTTTTTTACAGGTTATTTTTTGTTTGGAGCAGCTTTGTGCTGTCTTCACTCCCCAGCCAACTGCACCCCCACAAAGAAAAGGAAAAAAATCAGTAGTAGAGACGAAAGCAAGGACTACTCCTTCTTCCACCATGCCAACCCAACAGTCCTTATCTGGCCACAGGCTCAGTTGCCTTCCTTGGGAAGAAGCAGTTTCCTTGCAAGCTACCTTGCAGCACAGCTGACCACAGGACACCCAGCCAAACTTTTCTCCAGTGTCTGAAAGCAATGAATCACCTTCTTCAGAACACTATCCAAAAAAGTCCTTACCTCCAAAGCACACAGGAGAGATTGACAGACAACACTTTATAAATTATAGTACCTGCAATTAGAAAGCATGACTGAAATCCATAATATTCCTGTTTAAAAAAAAAGAAGTCAATGCCAGTGCAAAAGCAGGAAATTAATCTCTTGGAGAGTAAGCCAAACTCTCTCCTGCATCACACAGTTCTAAATCATTAAGGAAATAGCTTATGGTTATTAGAGCTAGAGCATTAAAGGGATAAATCATTCTGAATTTATCTACTGAAGAATCTCTTACAAGAGTAAAATCTTAAACTAAAGTTAGTGAATAAGTGTCAGGTGCCTCCAATTATATCCTCCAGTAGCCACCATGTGAAGAAATTTAAGGTCATCTTAATTAAGGACAAATGAATCTTTAACCAGTCATTTTAGCACTTAGCAGTGGTGTATGAGCCTCTATTTTGTAGCATCAGAGATTCCATTTTATTAAACAGCACTGGAACATCCCTTGCTCTGGGCAAAAAAGTCATTAGTGCAGCTAGTTCCGCCCCCTCTTATGCGTTTATGTATTTGACTTGGAAAGGTGCATCTTCTTCAGAAGTGCCATGTTTGCCTTAAGGTATTCCAGACAAGTCAACTTTCTTTCCTAGTAATGGGAGTACATACCCTTTTGAAGTTTTGGAGTTTGTTGGTTTGGGTGGATTTTTTTTCAAGAGTTACTCATGACTGTCAGGTGGTTGAAAGTGTGATAATTAATTTTGAAATTACCAGATTAGATTTCTCTGCAGAGAGTGGGTTATTAATAGCTAAAGAGTTCAAAATTCTGAAAATCCACCCACAGTTGAACTGACATACCAACATAACACTTATTTTGCCCTTGCTGTCATCCTCTATCATTTAGAAGACTTATTATTCAGCTTCATATATGGCAAACATCATTCCAGCAAACCACTCTAACTTGAGTAAACTGAAAAACCTGCTTTTGGATCTTCACAGTTTAAAAAAAAATCTTATTTTCCACTCAATAGAATAAGACAAGGATGACTAGAGATAAATCCGTTTATAGAAAATAACCCTTTTAGAAACTTTATAGCATTGCCTAAGCACTGAATTTTTCATCTTATGTTACAAATTCCTGTACCTGAAACTTAAATTTTCCCATTTACTCCTTCAGATGTTTTGGAAGTCATGCAAAGAATAGAATAAGGCTTTGTCCAGGCTGTTACCTAATTTTATGCACAAGTTATAAGATGAACAAAGAAGAACCACCTGCTATGGAATTTGTTCAGTACATGGAATACATGGCAGTACATGGAGTAAGAAGGCTGTTAGTATTCATCAATTATTTCAGTAATGTAAGACCTTGTTTATATCAAAAAACCTCAAGGAAAAGCCATTTAAAAACATGACAGTAATACAACATTGTAAATGTCAAAAAATGCTAAAATCAGGAATGTGCAAAAAACTACCTCATGTCTGTATAAATTGTATCAACACTTCCTCCATTATGCAAACACTATTTTGAAGCATGCTATTATAGGTTTTCTCCTAGCTTCTTCATTATATTTATCATTCTTGCATATTTCATACAAATTCCATTGTCACAGTGGTGCCAAACATCTTTATTGACACATTTTTGTATTATACTTTATTTGGATGAAGTATCACACATTTCCTTGCAAGGGGAAGAGGAGGGGCAGGATGTCTTCTCTATGCTGACCAGAGACAGGATCCGTGAGAATGGCCTGAAGTTTTTTCAGGGGAGGTTTAGGTTGGATATTAGGAAAAGATTCTTCACCCAGGGGGTGGTTGAGCAGTGGAACAGGCTGCCAGGGAAGTGGTCCCAGCACCAGCCTGACAGAGTTCTAGAGATGTTTGGACAATACACTTGGACACAGGATGTGACTCTTGGGGCTGATCCTGAGCAGGGCCAGGATTTGGACTCAATGATCCTTATAGGTCCCTTCCAGTTCAGCATATTCTGTGATACATTCCTTTCCCAAAGGTGCATAGCCTACCCAAGATGAAATTCAGATAGTGGGAGAGATTAAGTTCTCTGCCAAACATTGACAATATTTTAACTTTGACTACCTTTCTGTTATATTTCAAGTAGAAGATTCAAGTAAAATTCATCTAATATTAGCATATATCTTTCATAGATTCCTAAGCAGTATAAAAATAAATAATACAATGTAAAAAAAAAAAATCTGACAGCAGTAAACAATACTGAGAAGCCAGGAATTTGTAGAAAACTGGGAAGAGAAACAAAATGAAGCTGGTAAAAAAAAAAAAGGGGGTAAAAAGACAAAGATAATGATATGCATATCAGGAGAAAACTGTAGTAATGATAGTCCTCTTGACATTTTGCTACATGGGGGGAAAAATAAGGTAGTGTTGAGAAAAAGCATGTGCTTTTAATCTGATACATATCATTCTTCTTTTTCTGCAGAATCCAAAACATTTTCCATTTCAATGATAATTTGCGAGGATGTCAGTAATGGAGTGGTACTTAACATATTAAAAAATTAAAAGCAGATGTTCATAATTTCAGTGAGAATTTTGAAGAGGGTTGGCTGACAACCTCTCAGCACTACTGAGAAGTGATTTTCAAAGCCTGAAACACCTGGGAAATTTTACAGAACTAGAAAAAAGCTGAAATCATTTCAGCACTTAAAAATTCTAAGACTGGGACATACTCTGAGTGAAGTGCCTACCCAATAAGAGCACACAGTATACTGATGAGAGCAAGAATGAGGTCAAAATAACACTTAAAGTACTGCCACCAGTTGAGATAACCTGGGCGTCTGTGCCACGGCCACTTTGATAGCACTCCCAAACAAAACATTCAAACAGGAAATATTGCATTTTATCAGTAAATAACTCATAGCTATGAAACACGAAGAAATGTTTCTTGGTGAATTAAGCAATATTTTCAAAGGGGAACACAAGTCTAGGTGTAAAAAAGCATCAAAAACCAGATTCTATGAAATATTACACTTCATACAGACAGTGCTGTGATTAAAATGAGTTACTTAAAACAACAACTAGCTACGTTAACTGTTACGTCTCAAAATAAGGATGAGGAATCACTACTTAGGAGATGTACTTCTCTTGTGAACCCCAAGAATACCTCCTGAGGTCTACATTTTAAAGCAATATTTCAATTAATGGCCTAGAAGAGAAAAAGAATTAATTATGACATCTGTGAGTCATATACAAACTGAGAAAACTAAAAATGTAAAAGGAGTGAAAACACTTTTGACATGGAAAAACATCATGGGCATGGTCAGCTCACATGTAGCTTAGAGCCTCATACGTGAAACACTGTATCTAGACACAAAAAATGCAGAGAGCTCCACCCAGGTAAATGGTTTCTACAAGGACAGGTGAAGAAGGTGGTCACGAGAAATACTCAGAAAAATCGTATCAGGTGAATAATATGGTCCTGAGATGAGTGAACACAGCAACGTCAAATGGAGAGGCTCAGTTACCAGCATTTGACCAATCTGAAATATCCACAACTTTGGAATGATGGTTGAATTGAAAAGGAGTCAGAAGCGCAGCAGGAATGATCACGTGCTTACAACACATGCCTCACAGAGAGAGGCTCAAGGTGATAATTTACTTAGCTTGTCAAAAACAAGAATATGGAATTGACTTTAACGTACAATTGAAACACCTAAAACCCCATAATGTTCATAAAGTTAAAAAAAATCAGGTGAAGATAATCACACTGTTAAAGACTGCCACAAGTTGAGATTGTAGTAGTGTGCTCAGGAATCTGATTTTACAGGCCCCCAAAGAGATGTTTCAGTTCAAAATCAAGTAAGTCTTAGTAAATTCTGACCTCCAACAAAACACACAAGTCACCAATAAACAACCTTCCTCCCCTGTGAGGACAACTTCTTTCTCACCTGGCCCTTCTATCTTCACAAGCAACTGTCCTCTGAGCAGCAGCAGTGCAGAGTGTGCGCAAGGGCCACCCCACTGCATGTCTGCAGGACAAGGACACACGGCTCAGCCTTCCTGAGGAAGGTGTCCCAGAGCAGGCAGTTTGCAGAAGTGCTCCTTCCCATGAAAACTCAGTACTTCATGGGGACCGGGCTGCAGGCCAGCCTAATTGCTCTGGCAGCACCGGCAGCTGACTGCTTCCTCCTGCTATTTTTCCCAGGGGCCCTTCGGCCCCTTCAGGCTCACATGACTTAATCAAACCTGAATGCCCTTCTGGAAGATATGCAAATTATTTTACAGTCAGACAAAAGTGTTTTGGCTCAATACTGGTGTTACTAAGTGAAGTTTAATGATGTGCTATACAGGTCAAACTTCATGGCCTAATGGTACTTTCTGGCTATAAACGCAACAAGTCTATTACTCTCTAAAGGATGTTTTAAAGCAAAATATTAATATATTCAGTACATTACCTAATTAGACTAGACTAAACATTAATACAAAGCAATAGGACCTGTATTTTAAGGTCAGGTTTGTCAACACTGGGATTATTGCATTTAGGAATTGTTGGTAGTTTGATTTTAGCCATGGGTGCAGAGTACCACACTCAGCATTCCACCTCTCTGTGACCTTGTACTGGCACATTTCAATGTGCTGTGCTGGGAGAAAACTAACTCAAGCAGCAGAAGTACTGAATAGTTTGCTGCCAGTTTAGCATGCTGAGACAGAT
Source organism: Cyanoderma ruficeps (assembly GCA_008694505.1). Lineage (NCBI taxonomy): Eukaryota > Metazoa > Chordata > Aves > Passeriformes > Timaliidae > Cyanoderma > Cyanoderma ruficeps. The sequence continues at coordinate 13,384,570 of VZDJ01007753.1, forward strand.
CAACACAAGATGGAACAAGTGCTGGAGCTGCCACGAGAAGGATGGAAGAAGGCAGTACCTCACCAGCCAGCAATTAGATCAGGTTATGCTGACATGGTACTGCAGATTTAATTAAGGCATTAGTAAAGTCTCAGACACATTCAATTCTGAGAAGACAACACCTTCAGTTTCCAATTTATCTTAGGCATATGACCAGAATAGGTCTCTTTTTCCTGTCTAGCTCTTACCACAAGAAACTGAATCACTAGAATATCTTACATGCTGAGCCTTTTTCCAGTGCAAAAGAGAATAAACCAACTATAAATGTTTCATAGCCACGTGAAGCATGGTGGTTTGGTTTGAAAGCCATTTTAAAAACTTATTGTGAAGAAAGAAAAATTATATTGCTTCCAAGGTAATGAAAGTACAATTTCTAAAAGAACAGGTTTCAACTTGCAGTATTCCTGAGCAACCCATTTGCACTGCGGGGTGGAACATACAGACTTGTGTATTTCCTTTATTTACATTAAAGATACAGTGTGGGATCATAACATGCACTACTGGCAACAGCACTTAACTGAATATGGGACAACCCTACAGGACATACAGATGCACTTTCTTGGTTCTCTTTCACCTGGTAAGATCAACTGAAAAAAAAGCAAGGACACCAGAAATAATGCTAGGATAATGATAGTGTAAGTTGTTCTCCTTACAATAAGGCTTCTGGGATAAAGTGCCAGGCATTTAACTGGATGCAGGGATCAGTTCTTTCTAAACAATAATGGTATCTCTACCTTATCCAGTCAGCTGCATGTCCTTGCATACATTACTAGAATTAATACATTACTAGAATTAATACATTAATTACTAGAATTAATCTAGTAATTAATACATACATTATCAGAATTAATACTACACAGAACTCAAAATAATTTGTTGTTTATTTACAGTCACCCTTCTCACATACTAATGAGTGACACCAGCTCTTCAGAGGGAGAATTTGCTTTTCTTGCCAATGCATCTTTGGCAGACTCTGCCCTCAAAATAGAAGATTTCAGGGAGGGACTGAAGCAAATGAGAGGGAATGCATGGGAGGATAGTATGATATGAGAAGAATGCTTGCAATTTTACATGGAGAAAACCCAGCTGCCAGTTATTCAGACATTCGAACTCAGAGAGATACTCTGCTGTTTTATCAACAAAAAGTATACACTTTGATACTCAGTGGCCAGGGAAGAGATGCTCCTCTGTACCCTAACCTGCTTATGCACTTCTAATCAAAAATGGCTGCATCAACAAATAATGCAATATCTCATGCTTCATCCCACTCCCTAAAAACATCTCTATACAACACCTTCACCTCCATATTAGACAAAGCCCACACAGACAATGTAGTTACTGGGCAGCTTCTTCAAACTCACCTGTGACTCAGGTAAATCATTGTGGAATTGGGACTTTTAAACAAGCAAAAATTTAAAATACTTCAGAACTTTGAAACTCCTTCAAAACCAGTGAACTAATTTGCCTTTCTTTTGTTGTCTTGCAAGCTCCTGTCATGGTGCTTGTGGCCCTTTCCTAATCACTTGCCAGTACTTGGAAGCAAGGGGATTGCATGCAGTAGTTGTATCAGAATTTGTCTATTCAGTGAATCTAAAGCCTGCAACAACATGCAGCACAAAGCAACTGAACTATCACAATGTTTTAGTGATCTCTAGATGTCTTCTGGCTCCCAGGCGTGGAAGTCACATGCTAAAACTGTAGAAGATAACCAAAGGATATTTTGTAGCGGTACCATCCAGACCAGGCTAAAACTGCAGAACACAGTATCGCTTCAGGTTCTTACCTGTACCTTAACATAATTGGACAAAAATGATATCATTACACATGCAGAAATGGGAGAACAAATTCTGCAACAACTTTCAAAGATATTAACTCTAGTAGAATTTGAAGTAGTTCACTTAAAGCCAAAACTGAATTCTGTGAAAAATCACCGAATTGATCCCCAGATCATCCCACTGAGATAATCCAATGTCAAGATTTCAGAGAAATCTAATTATGAAAGTGATCTGAGTTAAAAATAAGCTTTAAAAAAATTCAGTACAAGTAGTGAAATGATAGCAGAACACTGTACTGAGTATATCTGGAGAATTCCCCAGTTAGCAAAGGGAAAATAAATTCTTGTGTAGAAAAATTGGCAGCCTACATGCTGCTCTGACTGCATTCGAGTCCCAAGAAGTTCTGGGACTTCCAATTACAGCAGATGGGAGTCAGTCTCAGAGGCTTAATTGAAGGTATGATCTGTGAGATGTTTTCCTTAACGATTTTTTCTCAGTGTGGTCACTTTTGCTTATTTGGTTTTGTTTCTCCTCAAATTCATCAAAGAAGATAAATAAAATGGTATTTTTTCTTTAAGGCTCAAGGATAATAGTATCTGTCAAATCTGCATTTACTTTGAAACCATTTTAAGTTCAAAGTGATCTGAACAAGGTTCCTGAAGAGCAGAAAAGTCACTTCTGGATACTTCAATAACTGAAAACTGCAGTATTTTGAAGGAAACTCTCTTGATATTTTCTTTAAATCATCTCTTCTGCAGAGGTACAATCTATTTAAGTCTTTATTTTTTTCTTCTGTATTTTTAAATTTTTGCTTGTATTTCCTCACAAAGCTACTATAGTCTGAAAACAAGATTTTAGAATAACTTCTGGCTATAACTTGAATAATTACGTTCCTAGGTTATAAGGAATATGTTTGATGACACAATTAACTCCTTAAGGATTCAGGCTCCTCCACAATCAATTACCACTTCGCTTCAGCTTCAAAATGAAGACTATTGTCTAACTTTAGGAGTTATGATGTAAATTCCTTTTGCTATGGTGCCTGTAAAAGATCTTAAAAGACAAATAAATAATTTTCTAAGGTGATTTAACTTAGTAGCAAGCAAATATCCAGCATTTTGAGGCTGCTTAAAATATTAGATTAACTTAACACTTACTTAAGCTTCTTCTAAAAATACCTTAGAACCATTGTTTAGAACTGACATAACAGTGAGGTCTCTGCCCTGCAGAGGAGTCATAAGTGAGTAAAAAGTAAAATTCTTCTCTAATGGTATCTCCAGCACATAAAAAATGCTCACAAAAATAAAAGGTAATTAAGACAGATTTGCTTGTATGATGATACTTTCCTAATCTGAATTTTTACATTTTTTATATGTTCAGTTTGTACCAATTAGAACCATACAAATATCCACAAATTAAGTATTGGATGTGTTTGACCAACACCTAATTTTTTATTAAACATTTAGCAAATGCTTAAATACAAAGAGAGTAAGAAACGGCAAAGGAGCAAATGTTACATTTGGACTAAGAAGAAAGGTACACCTCACACTCTTCTGAAACTGTTTCAGGCCTGAAAGATTTCAAGATGATTCTGTACATAGTGTGTGACAATCCTGTGCAACCAAACCACAACAAACAGAGCCGCCACTTTCATATTTACTCTCTGCAGGTTTGGTTAGTTTTCACATGAATAGACATAACTCTAGAAATCCAGTTCTAGCTATCATAAAGCCTTTCCTCCCTTCCTCCAGAATTGATTTTAATATCACCAAAGAACTGTTAAAAGGCAGGAAAATTCCCATAGGAAAAAACTTTGAGTCTGAACTGGGGGAGGGGGGGAAAAAAGAAGAGAAGAAAGTCTGATATTAAAGGCTTTTTTATGTTAAAGGTTTTTCATTTCAAATGTTTATAATGTTTTACTCTTTTTCTGTATTCAAAAAAGAGTTGAATTATTTTAATGGAAATAAGCTGCATGTTTAAATGCATCTGTCTAAAATTAACTGGTTTTCCCTAACAAAAAAGTAAGAGTTAATTAAGGCCTTGATTCGATAAAATTTGATCTATACAAATAGCTAAATACTCCTAGTTTTGCCAATTCAGCCAACATTTGTATGTCCAAAGATTACTCAATTCAATCCAACAGGTGTAACTCCAGGTTATAAATAGAAAAATGAAGGCACAGTGAGATTAAGGGATTTGCCAAAGATACGGATTAACAGGATTAGGATTCAGGAGTTGCCAGTTTGAATTTCCTTGCTTATCCCATATTTGTTCCAGCAAACTAAGCACAACAAGGACAGCAGAGAACAGAGGAAAATGCTGACATCTTCCACTTGGCACCAAGAAAACGAAAGTTCAAAGCCCTACTCAGTATCAGCTGTCTGACTAGGAATTGCCTTTATGTACACCCAAAGCATGCCTATTATCAGAAATAATATTTTGAGTACACAAGAACTAATTTAATTTATTTCATAGCAGCACAAGACCTTATAAAACAAAGCTCCAGGCTCTGTGTGTGTATAGGAATGTTCCAGATACATTCCTCTAACAGAGGAAGACAAAAGAAATAACAAACAAAGCTTTCAGTAGCTGTATTACTTCTTTAAAAACTGCTTCCCTTAGTAACCTGTTTATTTGCTGCATCTGTGTATTGGATTTGTGTGGCAAGGTTTTGGGTGGTGGGTGAAGATGCTGAGATGGTTTATGTGAGAAGTTTTAAGAAGCTTCACCCTCAGGTGTGACAGAGCTAATGCCAGCCTGGACCAAGATCAACCCACCACCGGCCAAGGCTGAGCCCATCAGTGAGGGTGGTAGTCTCTGGGGTAACATATTTAAGAAGGGGCAAAAAACCCCAAACCCCAAACTGCAGAGCTGCAGCTGGAGAGAGAAGTGAGACTGTGCAAGAAACAGCTCTCACACAAAGGTCAGTGCACAGGAGGGGCAGGAGGTGCTCTGGACACCAGAGCAGAAATACCCCTGTAGCTCTAGTGGGGCAAGGAGGTACAGAAATCCAGAGTGAGGCTGAGCCTAGGAAGAAGGGAGGGCTGGCTGGAAGGCGTTTTTAAGATCTGGTCTTTTCTTTATCCTACTCATGATTTCATTCGTAATAAATTCAATTAATTTCTACAAGTCGTGTCAGTTTTGCCTTTGACAGTAACTGGTGAGTGATCTCTCCCCATCCTCATCTTGACCTGCAAGCCTTTAGTTATACTTTTTTCTTGATTCTCCAGCTAAAGAGGGGAAGTGAGAAAGCAGCTTTGGTGGGTACCTGGCATCCAGTTAGAGTCAACCCACCACAATCTGCTGAAGCTAGCAGTGTTTCCTTATCAAGAAACAAATAAAGAACATTTTACTAGACTTTTTTTTCTTTAATATTAGTTTTGCAAGATATCTTAGCTGGGGTTCAAAGGAAATACTTGAAGAGATTACAAATTTGATTTCAGTGACCATTGATTTGTTTCTTAAATCCTCTAGTCTAGTAAGACGTAATATAGTATTCACTTACCTTTGCTTTGCTTATGGGATACTTTACATACAAAAGCTGGGGAAGATTTATAAGGGACAAAAATCATAATGGAATAAAAAATCTTTCCTGAAATTATTCATGAACTTTACAGAATAGTGAGTGCCAGAATAAATTAACACAGCATCATTAGAAAGACACATTTTGTTAAGGGTTTAACATGCTGATCTGGAAAACAGAAAATGTTTGAAATGCAGAGTGAAATGTAATTTTTATGTTGCCTTTCCTCAAGCTCCGACCTTAGAGCCTCAATGAAAAGGCTGCTCTACCTAAACTCCTAGTGTGAACAACAGGAAAAGGACAATGATCAGAAGCCCATCTGAACTATTCAAAACTACCCTATGGATCAGACATTCTCTGCTGACTACCAAAGAAGTGCATTAGATTTTGAGTTTGAGCATCAAACTTGTATACTCACAGGACAAGACATGATGGACACAACCTGCAACAAGGGGCAAGCTCCAGCAGGTATTCTTTAGTTTTGGCTTTAGCTACACCATGCACATACTCAACTTTCCCATGGAGCAGCCTCCTCAGAGCAAATGCCAAAATCCCACTTTGCTGGGTTTGAGACCTAGAGTTCAGCTTTCAAGCCTGTTTTTCCAGATAAACAGCAAGACATGACATAGCCAGATCAGGTTCTAAGCTTCATTGTTTTACTCTTTAAATGAAAGAACTCAGAAAATGGCCCTTCACAGAACAGATATGTTTAACAAATCTTTCACTAGACATTGTATGCAACTTGCCTATTAGACTGGACCTAAGGGGAAAGAAGAGTCTGCTATTTCATAAGGTGGTCCCTTGAAGAATGACATGCTTGAACAAGATCCTACTAGTTAGTACTTTGAAGCTAAGCAAAAACAACAAAAGACAGCAATCTCTGTATAAAAGGGAAATAGTATGAATTTACAATGAGGGAAGATGAATAAAGAATATACTTCGGCATATAAAGCAGTTTCTATTTTGAGCTGCTTCGAAAGGGAAATTCTCTTGCTAATTTTACTTTAGAAGCCAGCAACTTCTGTACACCAAGACTGGCTTTCTAAGTGATACAGTTACCATCTAAGCACTGGACTGCTTATGAGCCAAGGCACTCTCAGACAGGGGACACATTGGTATTGCACGCACATGAAATAACCTTCTGCTCCTCAAGAGCGAGGAATTGTCAGGAAAGTAATACTGAGCATGTGGTTCTACAACAGGATGATGAACTTGATGACGTATGTTAATTAAACTGATTTCTATCTTGCTCTAAAGACTCTGTTGAGAAAAGCATGTAGGAAAGGGGGCTATAACATCAAACTTGAAAACGGCTACAAATACATCCTGCATCATCCCACACAGCTCATACACAGTGATCTACTATTCTGAGTAAGAAAAGTACTCTCAAAACATTTAAAAAGGAAAAAAAGATGACAGATTCTTACAATTTATGTAGACAAAGTTGCTTCATACTAACATATGTGTGTTTTCTTACTTGTTTCACAGTAAAACAATCCTGTACCTGTAAAAAATACAACTTCAGTACATAAAATTGAATTAATATATCAAAAGGCCAAACATCCTGAACTCTGACTATGCGAACTTCAGCTAATTAGTTCATTTCCTTGTCTCACTTTCTGGAACTGTGAAGTGAAAATAGTATTGTCAAGAATTTTGGGAAGATTCATTCCTTAATGCCTGTAAAATACCTGGAGATCCTTAGAGAGCAGATACAGAAAAGTGTTATCAATAATCATCATTCTGAAATTAAGATATCACATTTGAGGTCCTGTCCATCACAGAAGAAAGCCATGAAACACTTCTCAGCACCTTAAAGACAATTACATTTGCTCAGTCATTTCAAGGGTTTGATAAGAGAAGTTTCCAATCAAAGTAGATAGAAAAAATTAATTTCTTTCAGGAATAAGCTGCAATATTAACTGCTTGTTTTCCTAACCATGCTAACTAGCATTTGCTTTGCATTGTAACTTTTCACGGCACACCTATCCCTCTGCCTCTGCCAGCAGAATGAAGAAATACCTAATAGCAGCATGGGGAATGGGGATGAGAATAAGGAAATAAAGAAAAAGCTTTGTTTCTGACATTAGATAGTGATGCAGAGACAGCTTCACACTAAAAGCACTGACAGCTTGACTTCTTTTCAGATAATGTTAAAGTTATTCTGGGAATTATATAAGGGAAATTTGACTGAAGAGTAGAGAAGCACTTTGAATATGCAATACCTTAACTCCAGCAGAAAGAAGAGGGAGAAAAGTAGTAACAGAAAAGCAGATACCATAGCTGGAAGGAAACAAATATTTGACAAACAGATGATCAAAACAGAGATAAATAATAAAAAAATGGGCAGGTAAAGAGCTGACTAGAGAAGGGGATGAATATAGTTTACAATGGAGTTTGTCCTACAACAGAAAGGAACTAAAGCGGACGAGTTAAAATTCTATTCAGGACAATATTGCCTTTCCTGACATCTCTCCCCATCCCCTATGAAAATCAACACTAGAAACACTTTGGAACCTCGCATACTTGCATTTCCAAACAGAAAAAAAAATCTTTTCAAATGTTCAGTTTCCTTTAGGTTTATTGTGTACTCATGTACTCTCCAGCTGCCCTTGATGCTATGGCTTCTGCTGTTGAGAAACATCAGGTTACTGCATTACAAATATTACCCCAGTTCTACTGGAGAATATATACAAATTCATTAAATTAGCTGATGTAAATTTTGACCATTTCTGGGTCTGAACCTTAATGCAGGAAAACCTCAGAGAAGACAAGTTTTGATAAGTATCTACGTGAGCACTAGAATTAGCAAAGCTTTTATCCTACAGATTTTTGGGTTTTGGCTAACTGACATTGCAGTCTAGGAAAGTGTGAACTTCTGTGTAAGCTTTTCTTGTGCTTGAAGCATTTCTAACGTCTTTTTCTCTATACCTGAAAAACCATTTTATAAAAGTTTCAGAAATGTATCTACCTGGCAATTAGAAGGACCACAGACCTGGATTTCAGGAAAGCAGACTTTAATGACTTCAGAGATCTCCTTGGAAGAATCCTAGGGGATATGGCTCTAAAGAGAAAAGGGGGTCAAGAAGAGATGGATATTTAAATATCTCTTCATCTAAGAAAAAGAAAGGTCCATTTTTCCAATAGAAGTTATGAGATTCACACTTAGTAGGAGCATAGAATGCAAATCACTCTCAGATCAGCTTATGAAGGAGGGTATCACAGACTGTACATTACCACAATCAAGTCCTGTGGCAAATTTAAAACCAAGCTTAACTTAGAACTATTATTGACTACATTTCATAACTCATTTGCAGATTACAGGTTTTCCATAGTAGTATCTTATCCCCATTTCACAGAGTAGTAGTACCATATCAAAGTACTAATCATGCATGCAGATCACTTCTACTGATACTCATCTAGGATCCCTGAAAGAGGCATAACAAAGTATAAGCCAACAATCCTTTTCATCATATACAACAATTCTATACATTATCATATTGATTTAAACCAGACTTAGAGATGTTTACTGAGGTAAGGCTGCAAGAATTTCTGTACTTAATTCAACATCACACTTTAGTCAAACATGGACATACTGAATGGAACCAAGGCCTCAAAAGAAAGTGAAAAGTAGGGACTTCCTGAAAGGTTTTCATTTTCTAGGACTGAATTATCTTGCCTAACAGGAAAAGGCTTACTGGAAGAGTTCAGTATTACAGTTACAGAAACAGAAATTCAGTCAGTCCTTTTAACAACACAGGGAAAAATCAGTTCCTCAAAAGAACTAATTGGCACCCGCAAGCTTCTTTTATCAAAATAACTGAATGTAAAGCTTTTGTGAGTATAACTAATAGATAGAGTGGAAGAACAGAGGACTAGAAATTATTGTGCAAATTCCCAATGAACTAACAGAAAAAAAACTTGCAGGTATAGGTCAAATCTGCTCAATCCAAGGAGAGATACATATTTTAGAGTCAGGAGCACACTATATAAATCAGTTGGGTTAATTTAGGAAAGCTAGGAAGTGAATGTGTAGTGATGGAAACTATAAATAACAAGACAATGAGAGAGAAAAAGCTGAAGAAGAATAGGGAATGATAAAAGCACAAAAATTATTTGTTCGGAGATTTTTTGTGCAGCCGGACAAAAAGGTATTTATCTCTTCACTTAAAACGATAACTCCTCGTACCAAGGCTACATCAAAGACTTAATGGCATGTGTGTAAAGGAGAGTCTTTACTCTTCTGTTTATGCTAAACACATATTCCTCCTTCACAGTCTTCTTCCTCAGATTGCACCTACACTGCTCACAGCAGCTCAACCCACAGATGCCAGAGTTTATTCCACAGAAATGAGTGCAGACACACCATATCAACACTTCCCATACGTCAGCTCATCTGCTGAGACAGATCAACTAGGCTCAGGCTGTTGTCAAAGCAATACAGCTCTGCAACTTCCAGATCCCTAAGCTAGTATCTTGAGATAGTGCTGAATTGTACCACATGGAAATACGAACCCTGAGCTTAGTTGTCTAGGTAAACATTGCATTACACAGCATAGACACACACTTGAGGCCAACAGCATGGGCAGAACTATGCTTTAGGGTTCACAGAGAAGGGATGAAGATAATGTGTTCCTCAGTTTAGGCACTTTCATCTCTCAGGGCAGACTAAAAGCCAACACTGGGCTGAAAGTAGATGTGGGCTTCACAGAGACTCTTCTCTTAAAACCTCTTTGCAGAAAGTCACAGTATAAGGAATTGAGATAAAACAAGATTTTCATCTACTTTCTCTACCTCTCTCTCCCTTTCAGCATCTCTGCTGCTGAAGAATAGGTCAACAATATCATGAAACATACTAATTAATGAAACTAAGGCTTCATAGACATTCTACTGGACAATCACCTATGCATATGAAGAGTGCAGATCATCTTTCAAGACGTCACAAGTGAGAGAAGAGACAGATCAAGTTTATTTAATATAAGAAACATGGAGCATTCAGAATCCCCAGCCAGGTCAAACAATCGAGAACTAGTTTTGTTCCAGGGAACTTCCCCACAATTTGTAATACTAACTCTTCAAGACTATATTGGAACCTAAAAAGTCTTAATTAAAAAAATCTATTTCAGTTGGTTTGAATAGGAATGCTGTCATAGGGATGGGAAACTTGCCAGAAGACTGCAAAACAAATAGTAATAATAATTACCAGTTGAATTTTAGATAATTGCTTAGCAGAATGCAACAACAATCATTGCTTATTTAAATGTTTCATTCAACTGGGACAAAAAGTAAGGAACATATTAATTTAATTTGTCAATGACACAACCAGTGAAGAAGTGTCAAAAGACACAAAACAGCCAAAAAACATTAGAAAACAAACACAAAAGTTTATTGCTTTAAAAAAAAATCTGGAGAGACATACATCTGGAATATGAAGTTGAACAAAACCATTTGAATATTAAGAAGAGCTGATGTATGCTCAGAGACAGTTGAAAAGGAAATATAATACTGGGGCAAAAAATAAACCCCAAACCAGATTAGACTAGGAGGATTTTCAGTGTAGTACATTCAATTTCACAAACTGCCTTGACAGAATGGCATGAACTGAATTCAGGGAGAGACTAGCTGAAGACTCCATCACTGACCCACTTCTACAAACGATTACTGCAACGCATTTTAAATCTATGTAATGCAGATGTTTTAACTTACAGTGGCTTGTAGATATATCTCCCCATCTCTAAAACGTAATCCTCCACTTATTTCTCCCCAGCTTCAGAAATCTTTTGTCCTGATACTCCAGAGTCATGAGTGCTTCCAGGCAGAGCCACATTGATAAATCATAAATACCAGCAGCTGTAACTGTAGCATGAAAAAACTGACATAAGGCTGGAGATCAATCATTTTAGCCAAGGCTATTTCACTGCAGAATGAATTTCCAGAAAACACTGCATTAAAATTCACAGCTTACTTATCTTTAGGACATGCTGTGAGACCTCACTGATTCATAAAAGATTTCCCACAATAACATGGTGTAAAAATCCGATTTGGTTTTAATAACAAAAAGGAAAAGGATATTTACTGTGATTGTCCCCATACTGTTCTAAACATCTCATTTAACAGAGATTGGTTAAGATAAAAATGGAGATAGTCTAAAAGCTTACAAGGGAGGAAGTTAAAAAGGACAGCAATTTAATGTAAGGAATAACATGTGGAAGCATTAGGATGACACTAGCAAAGGAAGGGATTTTATAACCTCAGGAAAGTAATTTTGTCAGCAAAAATGCATTAAAATAGCATCTTTCAAAACTGAGCTGATAGAACAGCGGTCCATTTAGCTCTTCTCCATCTCCAAGTTACATGAATTATACAGATAAGACATTTCTTTAATTTTTATAAGGAATCTAGCCTTCCTGGCAAACTCAAGTAGAGCTATTCATAAAGGCTCTTCTCATTTCATGACATAGTTTGTGTGCTTGGTTGTGGTAAACCTCCCTTTCCACAAGCTCCAGAGACAGCTAGGCTTCCAGTTTACTAATTCAAGTGTACAGAAGCAAAGAGGTAGCCATCACACCATGTGATGAATGTGAAAGAAACATGGTCATTTTATAAGATTTTATTTCAATATGAACAGTAACAGTACCTTTTGTCTGACAGGGAGGCAAGTGTCTACAAAAAGGATTCTCAGGCAACATAGTCTAACATACTTTCTGCAGCAGTTTCACATTTCAATGCTATATCTAAGGTATCAAACAACAGCTATTTTTGCTGGAAGCAGTTCTAAATTGGGAGGGGGGGGAGGTGCAAAGAAAGAAAAAAGAGAAAAGCTGTTGAAAAGCACCAAAGAAAGCTGGGGCTCTAGAAAAGAAGTGCCAATGATTCTGACTGAGCTTTCTGTTCACTTCTCAGTACATCAGGCCTGGAACAAGTTTCTCAGTGCAAAATTTCTCTAATTGGCTGGAAAGCATTTAAGGAAAAATCTTTTTAATTAAAAACAGAGAGCCAACAAGACATGAAAGCCATGGGGGTTGGGAGAGGCATATGTTGACCTTATGAAGCTTCACAGCAGAACTCTGCAGGGGCCGTTTAAACTGAGAAAGCACAGTTTTAATTAAAGAGTCCTGAGGAACAGACAATTCAAAAGAGCAGGTCAGATAGATTCCAAGAGGTCAATTTAAGCACAAGCAGAGGGAAAACAAGACTTCTGGCCATTCTGCCTTCCTCTGGGAGAAATCTGTTGCTAACTGATCATTATGCTTCAACAAACACTAGCTGTCCTCTAACCACCTCTGTGAGTGTTGTGTACCATTGGTACAAGTTAAAAGGAGGGCACAAAGGGTTGTAGTGAATGGGGTAACAAACTGCTGACCTCGCACTACTGGGGTTCTGCAGGGCTCCACCTTAGGCCCAGTTGTCAACGTCTTCATAAATGACCTGGATGTGGGACTCAAAGGAATACTAAGTAAGTTTGTCAATAACACTCAGTTGGGTGGAGATATTGACTTTATCAAGGGCAGAATGGCCCTGCAGAGAGACCTTAACAAATCAGAGGCTGAGGCTGGGCATTCACCAGCCATATGAAATTTAACAAGGGCAAGTGCTGGATTTTGCACCTGGTTTGGGGCAACCCTGGATGTGTGGACAGACTGGGGAACAAAAGGCTGGAGAGCAGTGCCACAGGAAAGGGACATGGGGGTGCTGGCTGACAGAAAGTGGATTATGAGTCAGCAGTGCCCTGGCAGCCAGGAGGGCCAAGCATGTCCAGGGGTGCATCAGGCCCAGCATCACCAGCTGGGCAAGGGAGGGGATTGTCCTGCTCTGCATGGGGACGGCCTCACCTGCAGTCCTGTGGGCAGTCTTGGGAGCCACAATGTAAGAAAGACACAAAACTATTATCGGTTGTTCAAAGGAGGGCTACAACGATGGTGAAGGGTCTGGAGGAAAAATCATATGAGGAGCAGCTGAGGTCACTTGCTCTGTTCAGCCTGGAGAAGGAACTGAGGTCTTCAGCATGCTCACAAGGGGAAGCAGAGGGGCAGGCACTGAGCTTTCTCGTGTCCAGGGGCAAGACTCGAGGAAGACATGAGGAAGACGTGAAGCTGTGTCAGGGGAGGTTTGGGCTGTGTATTAGGAAAAGGGCTCTTCACCCAGAGGGTGGTTGGGCACTGAAACATGCTCCCCAGGGAGGTGGTAACAGCACCAGCCTGACAGAGGTCAAGAAGCATCTAAAAAAAAGACTCTCAGGCACATGGCGTGATTCTTGGGGTGGTCCTGTGCAGGGCCAGGGACAGGATTCAGCGATCATGATGGGTCCCTTCCGACTCAGCATATTCTGTGATTCTATCATAAGAAATTTTGTGAAGATGTTTTTTCACCAAGAAACCTCAGTTTCTTGACACTGGATCACATTCGTCCGTTTGCTTCTAGTCCTGGTATCACATTCCCAATGCATGGAATCCCAGATATGCTTATGCATACTTGAAAATAGAACTCTGCATCTTACTAAGCTTTTAAAACCACTGGAAAATCCTGTAAAATGGATCCAGCATATCACCAAAAAGAAATCCTCTTAAGAAAAAATAAAGAAACAAACAACTCCCCCAAACAACAAACTTTTCTTTACTTTTTGAAGTGTTACCATCATATTTATTGAAGCCAGTAATTTTCCCTGGCTATTCAGAGACAAAAGAAAAAATAAATCTAGTCTCCAAACAAAAGGACTTTAAAAGGTCACTGTAACCAGAGCCCATCAAGTAACAAAGCTAACACCATAGAAAAATAACATAAAATCTGCTATATTTCTCCAAGAGGAGCTATTTCCCAGTAATTCAAAAGGATAAGGAATTAAGCAGAAAAGTAACATCTACAGGAATTTCCCAAGAGAAACAGTAATGTTAGTGCATTTCAATTACTGTATACATGGTTCTGCACACACACACACACACATTGTTACATTTAAGCACAGCTTGTGTTCAGACAGATTTCTCTATTACTGGCCACCTGAGAACTCATGGCTACATGCATCTGCTTGGGTGAAAGACATGCACATTCCAAGTCCAGGCATGGTCACGACTGACAGACAAAGCAGGAAATTTCTCTGCATCAAGGAGGAACAGCTAGCAGCCGGATTAAGCAATCACTTAACTGATTTGTGGGATTTTGTCTACTTTTCTAAAATCCCACTTACACATTCAGACGTGAAAATATGGGGGTTTTGTTTGTTTGGGGTTTTGTGAGTTTGTATAAACTTGGAAATTATCTTACATCTTTAATATTCTCCCTTGCTTCCCTCCAGCCAGGGCACAAACTTTGATGTCAGTTATTTATTAGGTGGGCTTATATCCTCATAGGGTTGGCATTTATGTCGTTTATCTGGGATACACTCCACAGATGGAGAAAATTAAGAAAAAGCCACCACTCACTCCTAAAACATGAAATTCAAATCTGGAGTGAAATTTAGAGTAAATAAGAGAGGGAGAAATAGCAGTAAACACTTTTATGACAAAGGAATAAATAAAACCAAGAACACCCTAGAAGACATGGAAGTTAGTGGATGTAATACTTTTGACACAGGAAAACAAAAGATGCTTTCATAGTCCTTCACAGACATAAATCAATGACAAAGAATGGAGCAATCCCTGCCCAGACACAAACCCAGAGAGAAAACTGGGGCAGATCAGAATCGTGCTGTAGAAAACAAAGAGTTTCTGCACACAGAAATTCCATTGACATAAAGCAGCCATTTGATGAATAACACTCCATACACCTGACAGAGGGCATCAAATGCAAAAATTCTAGTTCAAGTCTCAAAAGCAATATTCCTATGTTAGCCCAAGCTATATTGCTACTAATTTCAGAAACAGCAGGTTGGTTGTACCATGCTCTGTTGCACAGTATATAACCATAAGCAGAATTTCTTACCAGGACTCCATAACTTACCTACTGTTCCCTGTGGTGGTTTGACCCTGGCTGGACACCAGGTGCTCACCAAAGTTGTTTTGTCACTGTATCCCCTCACCAAAGTTGCTTTGTCACTGTCTCCCCTCAACTGAACAATCAAGAGAAAATGCAATGAAGTCCTCATGGGGCAAGAGTAGGACAGGGAGAGACCAGTTACCATCACAGGCAAAACACACTCAACTTGGGGAAATGAAATTGAATTTATTACCAATTAAATCAGAGTAGGATAGTAAGAAATAAAACCAAATCTTAAATCCTCCACTCAGCCCTAGTTTATTTCTCGGCTCAACCTTAGTCCTGATTTCTTTACCACCTTCCCATCCTCAAGTGACACAGGGAGATGAGGAAGCTTGTCACACATTGTCTCTGTCATTCCTATCTCTTTGCTTTCTTCTCCAGCTCTAGTATGGCATTCCACCCATGGCAGACACTCCTCCACAAACTTCTGCAGCATAAAACCCTCCTAAGGGCTGCAGCTCAACACAAACTGCCCAGAGCAGGTCCCTTCCTGGAATACAGTCCTTCAGGAATGCACTGTACCAACTCGAGTCCCCCATGGAGTCACAAGTCCTGCCAACAAAGCTGCTCCAGCATGGGCTCCTGTCTCCATGGATCCACAGGTCCTTCCAGGAGTCTGCTCCAGCATAGGTTTCCCATGCAAACACAGCCAAGAAAAAAGTCTAGGTCTAGTCTATGCCCGAGTGTGGTAATGACCATATTTCACCCATCACATCACACAGGTTCAGCTTCTCAGTAAATGAGTTTAATTCTTAAGTGGCCATGAATGTTGTATGTTCCCCTACACACACACATACAGAAAAAAAAAAAAAAAGCCAGAGCAAATAAAACTGAAATGAAAAATATCAAGGCTCTGGTCCATAATTGTGGCTAGAGAATCAGAGAAATTGGACTAAGTGGATGAAAATATTGACAGTAATTTATCTAAAGTGATGCATTTCTGTCTCTAGTGTAAAAAGAAAATGTATGCAGATGTATAAACATACAGTTAAATATGTAATATTTACTCAGATTAAAAGTGAAGCTACTGGACTTCAAAGTTAGCAAAATATACACTAGACTCCTTTTAGGCCACAACCAGAGCTTAGCAACATCCACCTAATCTTTTATTCCTGTGCTTGTTACCCTTTCTCTTCAGAGTACCTTGGTGATTACGCTTTCATCCATGGCCTTTTCAACATTCACATAAAACTATCACAAGTTAAAGAGAAAGGAGATACTACGCAGCTAAAACTTTCCCATTCTTTTCAACAAATCCAGGTGCCCTTCATCTGGCTGAGGTTGGTGCTGGATAAATGAAGCCTGATGAAAAGTTGCACTGAAAGTACTGCAGTAGATACTTTGCACCAGAGAGCCTCTTCTCAATTTTTCAATATGGTTTACCATTAACAGCTGTAGTTCTGGTGGATGACTTCACTTTCATCTCTGTAACTCCCCCACAGAAATATGTTCTAGAGTCTACATTTTATTTTTTCCTGTTTATGACCTGATCTCATAACAGATATGTCCTTACTGCATACTGTTAACTTAGTGTCATATAATTTACCTGAAATTTAAAAAATATTATCCCTGAAGTAAAGTAAATTATTCATAACATAACAAAGTACCTCTCACTGGGAAGAAGGTGTTGCAGATAGCATAATCAGTTACTTCAGTAGCTTACTACAGATTTTGTCATGTTTAACTATGATTGCCTAATTGCCAAAGATCAGATGGCATATGTCAAAAAAGTCTTTATTTAGAATCTGGCAAACTCCGTTCATCTAAAGCAGAAGTGTTGCAAAGCTTAGCCAGAAGGTAAGGTTTTATCTATATTTAAGAGAGGGTTCTAGTTTTTCCTGCAAGAAGCAATGAGGTTGGATAGCTTAAAAAAAATAAGGCTTATAGTAAAAAGAACCCCACCGACATTCATATTTGTACAGCAACTTTCAGTGTATTTGCTTAAAATGCTAAATTAAAAAGTAAAACAAAACATAATTTCAGTTGCATGTAGTTACAGGAGTTTATTTTGAATTCTGGCCAGTTCTGTAATACCTAATATATCAAGTGCAATATAAGAATAACTAGACATGATAGCACAGTGCCGAGTATTTATTTTGGAACTGGAGTTTTTTCCTTGTGGGCAGGGTTGGGGAAAAGGTCACATAGCTGTCAGTGGTCCCTCTTCCACAGCCATCAGGATTCTGCAGCATCATCTAGGGGCTATGGCAGGACTATTCAGGCACAGCTCAGGTGGCAGTGTTAATCACCCCATACTGCTATGAACCCAACCTACTGCAGGCTCCTAATGAAAGCACTCAGGAGCCCACCTGGCTGAGAATCTCCCTTCCCTCATGCTCCGATAATCCAACCTTCTCTGGGTCCCAGCCAGCAACCTCCAGCACATTTTTTTCCTATCCATCTCAATGCACAGGCCCACAATGTCCTCCCTCTGATCTACTGCTGCTTGACACGCTGCTCTGTAACAGAAGTAGCATTGGCAACAAGGTGCTTCTACACCGCTGTATTCTGGGAGGCATTTTTAACTATTCCACAGGGAAACATGATGCTGTCTCCCCATTAATAATGTTAGACTATTATAACACAAGGGTTCTAATAGTCTGAAGGGTCAGTATTTGTAGTGCATTAGTAGCCTGGTTAACAATCTTCATGCCAAGGTAACAGGACAGCAGCAGATGCTGGAATACTTGCCTCCATTTTTCCCCACAGTTCGGAAACATCTCCAGAAGGTCCGAAGAAAAGACGCCCTGTTATGAGGGGTGGCTTGAACAAAGCTGAACTCACGGAACAAAATGTGTGTTCCTTGCCGCACGCTGTTGAAACTGTGGACGTAAAGTCAAAACAAGAATGTTAGAAAGCTGAACCAACATGAATGTTCTGGGAACAACTAGAACAGAAGCAAGAAAACCACTGGCCATTACATTTTGTGAAACCAAATCTCCAAAGTTTATACCCGCCCGTTCTCTAGAGAGAAGACTATTTGCAAAAACCACACATTGAAATTTAATTATAGGAATTAGGGGTTTGTGAAAGTAAAATTCATTCTAAAGAATCCCAGCAAGGAGTATCCAAGACCCACTTATTTGAAAACAATCCATTGGAAAATGGCTCGCCAAGAGTAACTGCTGTTTATTTGACCAGGAGATGCCCTTTCTTTTAGTACCATCTGAACTTCACTGCTATTTTCATTACAGTTTTCTTTAAAGCCACACACAAAAAAAAAATCTTCTTTAAGAGAAGCCTCAAGATATCATTTCTAGGTTACTGAAAATTGAATATTAGATGTATAAAATTTACTGCAGTTGTGATGAAAAGCTGATTGACACATCACTAAACAACAATTTGTACAAATGCATTTTGAAAAGAGTAGCTGGTCACTATGATGGATCTTAAATTCAACGCTCACGTTTTTGTATTCTAGTATAAATTTCTATAATATGACTTGTAAGCACTTTAGACTAACTTCTTACAGCAAACATTTGTCTTACAAAGGTTTCTCTGAAGTGCAAGAAGTTCTCCTTTGGGCATGGTAAAGCTCAACATACAAGAACAAAAGAAATGCAAATACAAACATTATATACCAAAAGGTATAATGACAGGGTTGCCTCAAAGATAGATTTTGTGCATTTCGCTCGGCATCATGCAAGTGGGACAAAGCTTTGAAACACTCCAGAGAGATCATTAAAACATTCACTTGGGACAGCAGCTTAGCCCTCCCTCATAGGAGAGAATTAATGAAAAGATACAAGTTTACTTTCATCACAGCAGATCCTCTCCATAGGTAGCACCTCCACAACAGACAAAATCTGGCGGTCAGTGTGAACCCTCTCAGTTTGCAATTTTAAATCACCTCTTTAAATATAAAGACTTTAAATCACTTTATCCTTCATGGCACAGAAAAGGGACTCACATTTGAAAGAGAATTATACCAGACAGAGTTGAGCAAAATTTAAAAGTCATGTAACAACTGGGGAGGGGGGGTGGGAGGTGCATAGAGAGATGCCATTCAATTTTTACAAAAGGAATCACGGTTTCTTATTTTTAATATTCTGGTTCTCAAACACATGAGAGCAAACAGAATCTGTTGTCATGTGTTGAAAGGTAGTACAGAACACAGTTTCTAGCCTCTCTACCCAGAAGGAAAAGTAACTCAAATAAAATAAGTACAATCACCTTAAGAAACACTCATGACACTTGAATCCTGGTATCAGGCATAGTCTTTCTGTAAGTATCATGGACAAATACAGTATTTCATATTTATGAAACCTTATTCATGCAAAGTGAAGCACAACCACTGTCCCAAGAGATTAAAGTAAATAAATAAATCATGTGCTGGATCAAAATATGCCAAAACTACATGACTATCATTGTGAGTAAAGAGTATTCATTACAAAGCGCTGTCGCTCACTGCCTTAGAGTGAATAAGCTCAGAGTAAGGTAAAGTAACTTGCAAAAAGTCCCACAAGATGCCTGTGACAAAGCTGGAAATGGAATATTAGATCTTCTCATCCCAAACCACAGCCTGAACGACTTTTTTTCATTTCTGATCTGCATTGTTTTGCTGATGATTTGACAGACTGATGGAGAAAAGAAGGATACAGAGGAAAAAGAAGAAACTTGGTGTAATAGAAGAAGGCAGCTTTCAGAAAGATAACACACATATGGCAGACATTTTGGAAGAGAAAGAAAATGAAGGCACAATGATACAATTAAATGCACCAAATTATGCTGCTCAGAACATCTACAGAACATGTATATTTTGGAAGCAGATCCTGGCACAATTGTAACAGAAAGGTCCAGACATGAAGCTAACATACTGTTAATTCACATCAGATAGCCCTACTATATTACTCCTTATTTCTAATAAGCAAAAACTCTAGCCACTTGCATTTTCAGCGTGGAATGGCTCTAAACCTGCCAGGCAGAAGGGTATGATATCATTTGTGGCTTACTCAGTTAACAGAGTGGGTGGATATGCTGGAACATCAGCACACCTGGATGTGCTGACAGCCAAGTGCTGCCAGCTAGTTGAGTAAAGGAGGATTTTGTTTAACTATACAATGGAAGGATTTTTCCCAAAAAGCTCAAGATTGCAAGCCTGGGAGCCAGAATTTTATCCCAGTTAAGATGCTACATTTCAGACACCCTACTTCATAAATTCCTTTTTATAAGTAGTAAAAGTTCAGCTCAAAGGAGCCAGCCCATGATGGAGCTATCCAGCAAACAGCCCAATAACAAATTTATTCTCAGACAAGGTCAAGATCACTACAAGGAACAGGAATATTATATATTTTGAATAAACTATATATGTTGAAATTCCTGTGTCACAGGTAGATGGGCAGTACCAAAATAACTTGGCCACTTTTTTTTAACAGCTGCCCAGAGATGAAGTTACAATTGGTGTGGCAATGTTACAAGTAAACATTTCTGGAAGAAAGAAAAATTACGAGAACCCAAAGTTGTTACAGGTATTCCAACAGTAGGTAGGGCACATGACCAACACCTTACCTTGATTTTTATATACACACAAACAGATGTTTTTTCCAGTTTCTTTTGAATACAAAAACAAAATAGGCTGCACTCAGAGGAATGGCTTAAGCAAGATATCAACAATACAGGAAAAAACTTAACCATTAAGCTCAATCATTCTCAGCAAGTTGAACAGCTGCTGAGATTCTTCCCTTAGGATTGCTCAGTCTTCTCTCTATCTGTCCTCCTCTCACTGAATAGCTCATACTGTTAGCAAAGTTAAGTGGCCAGAGCTTTTCAGCACATTTGAAGAAGAGAGACCTAGGAAAAAAACCCAGGGTACCTCAACAAGTTATTATTTTGTCCTCAATCACTTAGAAATGGGTTTGGGAACCCAGAAGCAGGGAAAATAATTTTTCACTTCTCTAGTTAACTTCTCTTTTTCTCCTTCTAGGCATTGAGAGTGCAGCCATGTGCAAGAGACTCCTTCCAGAAGAAAGCTTTCAACAACAGTGCCAGTCTCCAGGCCTCCTATTGCAAACCTAATGATTGCTTCATTCCTCTACATTACCAATAAATAGAGTAAGCAAATTAGAAGAGTAACAATAGCTACTAATGATGTGGTTCTATTTGTCTTGCTGAAACCAAGACTACAAATTGAATTGAATGTTCATTAGTTAATACCAGTTTACTGTGCGCACTCATATTTCACACAAGGATTGTTAGGCAACTGGATACTCTGTTAACAAAACAGTTCTCTCCATTCATTTGTGAGAAAATCCTGAAGAAAGACGAGAGAAGAATAAAGCAAGGTTCTCACTTGATGAGGGTATCTAAAGAAATTCTTACAGTAGGGGCTTCAGGATGCTTTCTCACTCCTTTCCTTCCCATGTCCCAGAGCAGCCAAACCCCAGAACAGTCTCCTCCAACACCACTGCTGAGAGGGCTGCACCTTGCAGCACACCCAGGCTATGCTTTTGGGATGGCACATACACAAGAAGGGAAGAAAAAAGGTTAGGGAGAGGACTGTGATAAAACAGTCCCAGCTCTCAAAAATGGATGTGCTGGGAATTCTAGCACTCAGGTGCTGCTTCTCTGAACAGAGCTGCTTTCATAAGGCTTTGTCTTTTGTGTATTTACATTTCGGCAACCTGCCAGAGTTCAGAAACTTTCAAGCACTCTTTTCAAACCTTTGGACTTCTAAATAGATTGTAAAAGTCCCAGGATGCTATGGTAACATCTCAATTGAAACCCATTATAGGAGTTAGCCTCTGCCTGCTGAACTCAGGCAAAGCCAAATATGCACAATGCAGAGACCCAAGTTCTTGAGAACGATGGAAGAGTTTGCCAGGACCCTGCTGTCCCCCTAGCAGGTGCCACCTTTGGTTACTATGCAAAGAGCTGGACAAGCTCACAGGACCCCTCCTCTACCAAATGGAAAACAAGGAACAATGACCATTTTTCCTTATTTGATACCATTACTGCTTGCATTTTCTATCAAGAGCATGATGAAGAAAAAATTCTGAAGGCTTCTTGAGCATGAACCATTTACACACACCCACATACATGTACCCAACACCCTTTTCTTGCCAGTTACACAAGTGTCTACGTCATTAAAACAGAGTTGAGCGTCTCAAGCAAAAATAAGGTAGTCTCAAATGCAAAGTTGCTGTCAGAGGCTATCTTTAGATTGACCAAAACATCTGTAGAGAAAAACAGTGCAGAGGATTTGATGTCAACATCATGGACATCCCAGGTTTTGTTTTTTCTTGACACATGCTCTGGACTAATTCTAATCTAGTCCCATTGACTGAATACTCATTTGCAGAAGGAACACAACTTCCAGTTTAGCTCCATCTGAAAGGAACCCAGAGCTCCAAGACTGCTTCATTGTGTGAACCAAAGCACAGTAAGTAGGGATAACCAGGAGTATTAGGATTAGAGACCATGCTACAATGGATAACAAAGAACTAGCTCTAGCAATAGAAAATACTGAAGTACAAAAGGCTCTAAAAAGAAAAGCCATTTCTGTTGTTAAATAACTTATCCACGACAAAGCATGCCCAAATGACCAACTGCACTTAGCCTGAGGCCATGCTCTGAGATAGCAAAGTGAGATTTACCTGGCCTAGAAGGAACCCTGAGAGGGAACACTTAAAACTGGAGGTATAACTGGGTTAAAAAAAAATAAATAAAAAAAATCACTGTTGTATTGATTAAATTACTGCTGTATGAACATAGTTTAATATAATTTTATACTTCACCTCTTGGTTTAAGTGTAGTACAATATTTGCAATATTCAGATGAATCATTGGACTGTTTTTTTAGCTATCCCCCCTTGGAAGGTAGTGTAGAACCATGAGCATTCCTCAATTCAAAGCCACTGTCCCAAGTGCTTTTTTAAATTCCACAGATCTTAGAATTGGGTACACCGAGGTCAGCCTCAAGGAAACCACCATCCTTCTCTAATGAAATTAGCAGTGCTTTTTAGGCATTTCCTTGGAAATGTGTTAAGACAAAACAGATGCTAAAAGTTATTCCTGATGACTGGCTTTAAGGGAAAATAGTTGAGTTTTTTTAACAACCAGGCAGATAGGAAATCATTTACACTACAAAATTTTGGCAAGACTGGGTGATTTAACACTGCAAACACAGAGACTGGATTTTTTGAGATCCTTTCTGTCTCACCCACTCAAATTTACTACAGCTGAAGGGTGTGGAAAGGGGGAAAGGAGTGACACAAATTTTAACTATGTGTTTTCAGACTCCTTGATATAAGAATCTCTGTACTCATGGCAGACTTAATACAGGTGGTACAGAGATTATCCCATGTACTGGGATGAAGGAAATGAACCACAGCACCTGTGACACAGCTCAGAGTAGGCAGTGAACAAGCTTTCTTATGTTGCTTTGTAGGAAATCAAACCCTCTGAGACCAGTTTACAGATTCTGGAGAAGGAAAGGATTAAAGGAGTTGCTGTGCTTGCTTGTTATTACCCAGAAAGCCTTTATCTTTTTTAGAGTCTCTCTCCCTTAATTTTTTATATGCTAGGTCAGTAATTTAACACCTCAAGGCTAGCAAATCACCATAGTGTGTTGAATTATTAGCCCAGGATTTAAAAAAAAAAAAAAAAAAGGCAAATGGGGAGGCGTGGGGACACGGGAATCTTTAAAAACAGAGGCCTTTTGATCAGAGCAGCATCCTGCAGTTTGCTGTAACTCAAGCTGACCATTCTTACATAGCAGGAATTAAGGACTCCCCCTACCAGGCAGAGCCCTATTAAAACACAATAGCTGTTTGAAAAGGGTAAGCAAGCTGATATGGATATAATAGGCCACATATTGGGGCCCCTTTCTACTGTGAAATAAAGCTTCTTCTTAGAATTATGAGTTGGGAAGCCTAGTATTCAGGAAGATGGGAAAGGGCATACAATGAAAGACCGTAAATAGCCCAGCAGAAGCCCTCCAAGGTGCTTAAGGGAAAAGCAAAGAAGCCTTCACAGATAAGCATCTATCACCCATGACCAGCTCTTTCAGCCTGATCAGGTGCAATTTCAGACTACAGGGTGTTTCAGCGAGTCTGGAGAGTTCTTGCTGGTATAAACAGAGATTTAGTTTTTACAGTAGGAAACTGTGTAAGTTGCACACCACAGGAACAGCTGCATGAACACCATTATAATATAACTAGGTTTTATGGAGATCACTGCAAGTTGCTACCCAGCTTCCCTCAAAAAAACCTGCCTTTTTCTGCCCAAACCTAAACTAAATACATAAATAATAAACCAATCCAGAATTATAACTATACAAGGAAAACTGATAACTCTCCAGCTAATCTATTTAGTATTTGTTCAAACTGGTCCAACTTGACATTTTGGGGCAAGGAGAAAATTCCTTCCAAACTGCTCTATAACCCCCAATATTCTGAAGGTATGGGGGATGCAAGTCCTCTGTTAGCTTCATTATCATACAGCCATGATCTCCATTGTTTGGCTTCCTTTATTAACCAACAAGTATTTCTGTCCTCCCTGTTGTGCTGTGGAATTCATTCACTAGCTTCAAGATGCCACAGAAACCATACCATGAACCTGTGGCAAGGGGGAGAAGATGGCATAGATGAAAAACACTATTAAAAACACAAGCCACACAAGGTAACATTCTGATTCCCTCTTGGTTCAGAAAGTAGCTAAGGGATTGACATCATCTGGAGATTGATTTTGATACCAGAGCATAAATGTCCACCAGAGGAGTATGGATTTGAATGTTATTGAGGAACTGCACCCATCCCAAACTCCTGAGATGAAAGTAAAATGCCAAGTAAAAGCAAATTGACTACTCAGAAAGTTGAGGCCAAAGTAGAAGTACAAGCAAGGGGCTGCTTGCTCCATTCTGCATGAATTCTCCTGTTAAAGGCAGTTCCATGTTTTATAAACTAGACTTTTTGTTATTTTAAAAGGTAGCAGCCCAATCATGTTATGACTGTGAGGACACACAAAATATTGAAATATAACTGAATACCTGTTCCAAAGAGATTCAATACTGGTGCCATGCAAAGATTCCGTATTTGCTTATTTCGGTCTTGGTCTGACTGGAGAATTTCAGAACAAAAAATTTACAACTGGTAATCTCTCACCTATTCAGTGGCCTTGGCAAGAGTTATAGCACATCAAAGACTGAGCAGCTTCCAATATTTTCATCATGGCAACAAATGAATCTTGCCAAAATTCCTTAATATAGATGAAGTTACATCATTTGACATTAATGCTAACTCTGCATTTGCAGATTGCTTAGCTAAACCACTTTGTGCTCACTATAAGTGCTTGGCTACAGTGTTGACCAGCTACAGTTTGTTTAATTCACTTGAAGATACACAATAACATTAAATTTGCAGGATGTGGTTATTGCAAGTCACTAAAGCTAATGTATTCTGGGATCTGGATGGTTTCAACACAGCACTGCACAGAAAATCTCAGGTTCTCTGAAGACACGCAGATTTCTACAAACTGGACTTTTTGCTATTGTTTAGTTTTATTTCTAAAGAAAAGGAAGACAAGTCACGCTTTAAAAATGCATTTTTCAAGCTTGCAAGACTTCTGGTGTTTGATATTCATGGAGATGCAGACAGAGTTAAGGAACTGTGTTCTGTAAAGGATAAGGAATCCTATTATGGGATCTTATCAGATCCCATTGCTGCAAACATTTGCTGTTTTTTACAGTTTAGCATATCTAATTTAGGAAAAACTTTCCATTTGTTGGCCTTGTCCACAAGCATATATTCTTAGCAAAGCAATTAGAAATGTTCCTCAAAGTTTTCTGTGACACCTCAACATTTTTCAGCCTAAGAATAAGCACAAAAGTCCTTCCAACAACAAAAAACTGGGAAAAAACCCCAAGCCAACAACAAAAAAACCAAATCCCAACTTCAGTTCTGATCCATCTTTCCTTAAAGTTATTTCTGGGAAAAAATAAAATGTTCCTCAAACTTACATTACTTGATTCAATTTAATAGAGAGCCTTATAGGTTTAGACAGATGGAAGCCAAGAACTCTAAAACTGATCTCCTATATCCATAAAATAGCCTAGACCCATGCCAAAGTGCTTCATTAAAACAAGAATGAAACCATGTGAGTTAGTAAGACAGAGAGGTACTGCTACTCATGAAGTTACCATGTATCCAACAGTGGTACTCTTACTGCTTGAGACATCAAAAGCTTTATTGGAGGAAATAGTACGTTAAAAAGAAAATATTACTAACAGAAAATGATAAAACTATGCCTTTCATTCTTAAGAATAATTTTAAAACCCCCACATATAATATGGGAAAAAACACCATGTACCAAACTTTCTACATCGCTATGTTTTTCCACAGCTGCTGTTCTCATGTGCATTTCTACTGAATTCCAGTTCCCAATTTCACATTAATAAAACAGCTTTCTTCAAAACACATAGAGAAACTGCAGGAAATCCAATCTTTCCAGCATGTGACCAAGCATGAAGTGAGATTACTGCTTTATATACACATTGCAGATCGCATGCAAAAGACCATAAGTAGCCCCACTATATCTGTGGTGGATATATCACTGTTCATCTTTCTCATCTTTTCCTATGTACTCCAACAGTGACTCAGAAAACACAACAGAGCAATTTTCTGGGATGATGGAGAAAGGTGCTTGTCAAACAGTTACACCAGCAATGAACATCTAATTTGCATCATGGTAAACTCTACTACAGACCTTTCCTCAGTGGAAGATGGACAATGGAAGATTTCCAGAGCTCCCCAATTCTGACTAGAGGGCCCTTTCACTTCTGCAAGGATACAAACAAAACCACAGCAGTGATGCATGATAAGAAATGCAAGAACAGGGCAGGAAATAGCCAATATCGCAGATGCAAAAAAATAGCAGACTGATAGAAAAAGTAAAGCTAAACAGAAGAGTCTGTGACATCCCAGAAAGGGTGTGATGCATCTCGTCAGCTCATGTCCAGCCTCTCATCCACCAGTATCCCCAAGGCCTTCTTGGCAGGGCTGCTCTCAATCTGTTCATTCCCCAGCCTGTACAAGTTCATACATTTGAATTTGCAAAAGTCTGATTTCAACTCCCAGCTGGGATTATATACTTCTCCAAATTTGTACTAGTAATATCAGCAACTATGATAAAAAGCAATAAAAAAATTGGAAGCATAAACAAGAGTTTTACAAGAGTTAAAAACTAAAGCTAGAGAGAGGATAGTACATTCAGCTCTAGCACAGAGAAAAAGCACAAGCACAGTTAACTCAAATATTGTCTTGATGCTTGTACCATTTGCCACATTCCTGGACTCCAGCTTTTGGGAAATTTCTTTCCAGTTTTATTAGCTGTCCACACTGCCTGTATGCAGTTGGCTTTAACCTAAAGGAAGCTCAATTTCATGGCAGATGTGTTGCATTTCAACCTTCAAGGCTGTAAGAACAAATAAAATATACCAAATTACATAAGGTCTCCATAAAGTAGTCAGCCAACTCCAGCTGCAGCTGTTCTGAAAAAGACCACAAGTAAATATGCAATTTCCATGATGTAAAGGCATAGGAAAGAACTGGGCAAAGACTGCACTGCTACTCCAGTGAATCTATACTAGGAGCATCACAGTCTGATCACACTGCACATGGAAATTGTGATTATCTGTCTTCAAAGAGCAAGAGCACAGTGCAAGTCAGTGTATAAGTGCAGATTTGCCAGGGACAACTACCCTGTGCTGATATCAAGTGCTAACATTCATATGCTCTGGCAAATCCTGCAGATTCTTCTGTCACCAAAACAGTATGAGAAGTGTCGTATGTGGACACACAGAGCATCACTGGTAAATGCTTTCTTTTAAGTTCAATTCTGTTACTGCTTTGCTGCAATTCTTCCAAGATAATCCTGTTTACCAAAAAAATTACTTTATCCCCTCTGTATTTCTTTGCAAGGGATGCATCTGAGTATCCACTCATCTGTAAGATTCTCAAGAATAAGGTAAGAAAATACTACATTTTCTAATATATTGGCAACATGTACCAAGTACAGTGGGAATTGTGTTATTGAAATTAATATATGCATTTTTTCCAGCTGTTTACTCAACAGCAGTTATCCCTATCAGCATATTTGTCAGGTTGGAACTTGCTGCAATGTTTGTTACAGAGGAACAACTCTGGGAAAATCAGGAATTCATAGATCCTGGCTGTCACATCAAAATCCCAATGCTATTTCTGCCATGAAGCAATCCTATAATAAAAACATTGGGTGACAGATCTACAGGTTCCAGACAAAATTCACATAATTTAAATCTTTAATAGAGTTATCCACAATCTCTAGATCTTCCATGGCTCTCATACAAAACACATACCCCATGCACAGTGGGCAGGAGGCATTGAAATCCTATTTCTAAGGTGGGCTGGAGAAATTCAATTACAAGAAAGAGAGCTTGCCCTTCTGACAATGCTTCTCTGTAGAGGTGAGACTGGAAGGCAACAAAAGGACTAACAGAAAGGCTTTGTGTCCATTAGCAACACTCTTAGTGGAGAAATATGCAATTAATGTAACTTCCCCAGAAAGATTTATCAACAAATTCAGTCCTGCAAATCCATGTACTCTGTGGAGAGACACTTTCAAAATGTTTCTTTCACAGCAACTTATTCGCATTAGCTGCAAAACCTCCTCAGAGCTTCTGGCACAAATGCTGTGTCTGAGTTCACATATTCACTCTCTTTCCACTGATAACTGAAGAGCAAAGGAGAGGCAGACAGCAGTCTTATGCAGTGCCCTAGGGATCAAGGAATCCCAAGTAAAAGCCTGTCAGGAACCATCAAGCACATTATCCCTGAGATTTTCAGCCCAAAGGGCTGCTGCACAGCTAGGTCATTGACAGCAGCAGCTTGATACCGATCACATGGCTCAGTGCAGTCTTGCATTGAGTGGGATAATTTTATCTTTTTCTCTCCAGAGCAGAAGACATGTAGGAATCAGGACAGTATTTATAGAATATATTAAATGCTGTGGGGGGTTTCTGCAATTGCTCAGAAGATTATATCAGAGAGAATATCAATATTTTAGGTAATATCCTAAAAGTATTAACACCTCACAAATACTACTGATTTGCCCAAAACAAAAAGAACTAACATTAAAAAAAACCAACAACCAACACCCCTCCCCCAAACAGTTGTACTGAAAAATTCTAATGAATGGCTTCTTCTCTAAGAAAGGGAATCTGGCACAACTTGTCAAAGCCCTAAGGACCTTCTCACTACTGTTTTTGCTGTTTATACTGTAATTGTACAAAGCACAGAGTCGACATTGTACAATGCTAGGTGCTGTAAAGTACATGCAGTACAATATCATTTCTGTCTTGAAGAGCTTACACTATCCTTGCAAACAAGACAAAACAAGTTACTCTGAAAAGGGGAAAGATGCAGAGCAGATGACAGCAAGATGATGGCAGTGATAAGGCCTACATACACAGATGCTAAGAAAAAAGAAAATTGATGGCTCTAAGCTAGCTCTAAGAATCTCTCCTTTTCATAATCAGATAATTCAGCTTATTTCCAGTTGCCAATTAAGGTTGCCTTCAGTGAGTGGCTTAGTTCTCATGGGCATCCCATCTGTCTTGTTCCTGGCCCTTCCCCCCCTGCCCTCCTCCCCCAAGGGGATTGAGACTTTTTTTAAAGAGAAGGACATTGTCTACTCTACAGATTTTTTTTCTGCAATGTTGTACAGCAATAAAGGACTGAACAAGCCAAAAGTTTGTCTGATACCAAAGCCTGTGTCTACTGCCAGAGAAAGCCAAGGGAGCGGTATCATATTTGTCCCTAAGGAAAGAGTTGAACAAATTGTTCCAGCCAATCCAGACAGCAAGGGAAAATGAGGTGCTTTCACTGCTAGAAGTTGATACTTCTCACCGTGATAACATCTTCCTTCCCAAGGATCCCAAACTATATAGCACTGGCAGTCTTGTTCCTAGGAACAAAGCAAATGTTCCTTTCTGTAAAACAGGGCTCTACACAGAGCAGAGCTAGTATTTTGAATTGCCAGGCACACAACAGAGCTAAAAGCAGTATCTGACCCTCAACCCTGTCACACACATCACAGATGCCTTCTCAGATAAATACTGTTAAACTGTCACACAAGATCCAGTAGGGGCGTTCAAGTTAGAGAGCCAGCAGAAACACCTTTTACAGAAAAACGGGATCACAGACAGTTTGCAGAGTCCAGTGGAAGCAGCTGAAAGCAAGATGTTTCTCTCAGTCATGCTGCAACTGGGAGGGGGTTGAGACATTTCACCACAAACAAAAGAAAAGAAGTGTTTTTGCAAAAAGAATATAGACTAAAAAAAAAAAAATCAAGCCCATTCCTGTGTTTCCAGTTCACTTGTGTTTGAATTATCAAACAAACAATTAAAGTTACAGAAAAAACAGTTTCCTTACCAAGGTAAGTTACTGGTTATTATTTCTGAGCTTTCCAAAGAGTCTTGAACAGAGTAGCACATCTACCTGCATGCTGGAAGAGAAAGTTTCAGGCAAAAGGGCTAGCCTACAAGAAAAGTAAAATGTACTAGTAGGATGTCTCTTCATCCTTTTTTTTTTTCCTTTTTTTTTTTCCTGGTTCTTCAAGCTGAAATGAAAATAAAGACACACAGACTTCTTTTAAGAGCCCAGAAAATAAAAAGTGGGATGTTATGCACATTCCCTCTGTGTGATCAAATGCATTAGCGTGGGGGCCCTGTTTTTCTTCAGTATAGGAAAGATCAAGAAAACAGGATGATAAATAATGTATAGGGGGAACATGTTTCTTTAAGATATGTTGGCACAGACATTCGGCTGGAAGAAGCAAAGCAGCATTAGTGTGTAATTACACAGAGGGTTTTCAAGAGTCTGCATTTCATGGAGGTTCAAGAGCATTTCTCAAGCTTGTAATGAACAAACACCAGTAGCATTTCAGCATATCTATAAAATCAAGGTTAGTCCTAAGACAGGCATAATTTTATTTGTTTAACTAAAAGATGTGGATTCACTGGCAGAGGGGTGATTGATCCCTATTCCTGTAAGGGTCAGGAGTGAGCCATATGAAGGAAGCCTCAAGGTACTTCGAAGATTGAAAGCAGATGTCCACGTGATTGGGACAAATGAACACTGGCATAAAGTGGGAGAAAAAACTATCCTTAAAAACTAAAACTATCCTGGAAGGAAAACTGTAGAGATTAAGGTCAGCCCTCTGCAATCAGCAATCACAGTGCTAGATGGTGGATAGCAGTGAAATACATGCCCAATTCCATTCCATAGAGACAACTGGAAATACTCATTGTCAGCAAAACCCTTACTGCTTGATCCACACAGAGCTAAACGAACACATCATTTTCAATTCTGAAATTTCACTCGGGTATGCTAAGTCCTAACAAAAGTTTCTTAATTAAAAAGGAATAATTTAAAAAAAAGTTGTAACTGGCTCAAAGACTTGAATTGACTATGTTGAAGTGGGGCATTGCAATGCATGATGGAAACACCATCAGGTTGCTCTCCAGCAGTGAATCCAGTGGAGAGGTCCATGGACCACCCCTGTGTTGAAAAGTATGCCCTCTGAGAGAAGTTTGGAGAATATCCAGCACCTGTTTTTGACAGACTAATTTCAATTTCTGAAAAGCTACAGAAGTATTTTTTTTGCCCCATAAACACTTCAAAAAAAAAATTTACTTCTTTGGGCCTGCCTGCTAGCTTTCTAAACCCTGGGCTTGGTCTCTAATTTTATGTCAGCCTAAATAAGGAAAGGACAATTTTAAAACCTGGACATCCTAATACCAAGTCCCTTCACCTCAAATCACTGCATACTTCAAAGCATGCACATTCCAATCCTCTCCTTCAGAAAAACACAGATTAAGGAAAACACTGGGGGAGTGCCCACAAACCTTCCAGAACCTCACAAGCTATCTTTGAGTTTGAAGATGCTGAGACTAAAGATCAAGTTTATTTGCTTAGGAGAGAAGTGTAGCCTTCAAAGCAAAGCTGGAACAAACGTTGACAGTTGAGCGGATGAACAGAAATCTTTTGAGCAGTGAGGGCTCACCACTAAGCCCTGGAAGCCAGAACACATGACATTTTCATAATATGGAACTTCACATTCTACACCAATATTGGCAATCATTTATTCTCCACTTTAAATGAAGAATCCCACATTTCAAATCTTCACAGCTCACAAAATTACTAAGCTTGTTTGTGCTTTGGTATTGGGACACAGTTTCATCTGCTAAACCCGTTATTTTATAAAAGAAAAAAGGGAACTACTAGTCCTTTACTGCAGAATGAATGAACACGCAGCCTTTTCCTGTCTTTCATGAAATCAGAAACTCCACAAAACACTCACTGTGAACAAAAAAACATTGTAAAATTCGTATCTCTGAAAATAAATGGGAAAAACAAGATCTCCAGCAACTAAGTCAATCTGAGGGTTTTGCTCTATGGGGACAGTTTTGTTTGTCATAATGGTCTTGAATCACTACTTATTCTTTTAAAGGTAGAAGAGGAACAGGAAGTGAAAAGAAAATGGTTATCATGTCAAGATGAAGAAATACTACAGAGAAGGATTTTGAACAGTTTCACTGCATGAATGACCTCTTGCTCACCTTTTAAATTTTGAAGTATATATGATCAGAAGTTTTGAAAAGGCACAGAAGTGTCAGTTTGAAATTAGATGCAAACTAAATCTAATCTGCAGAGATGCCTGAAGTACAATTTCAGCTGGGTATTTCAAAGCTACCTTGCCTTCAACTCTGGTAAAGAAATCCTGTCGCTGGGTGGAGGTCATTGTAATCCTGCTCTTTATCTTTCTTAAGCTCTGACTATTTGCTCAGCTGACTAATGTCAGTATTACTTTCTGAGGACAGAAAACACACAGATTTTCCCTCAAGAATTTTCTGTAAATCAGTAAGAAGAAACAGTGCTCACATCCAGTATTAAAGGACTTATACAGCTTTTAAGGGAAGAAGAGCCACCCTATTAAAGCATTCATCAGGAAAACAATCACACAAGGAGACAAACAGTTACAATTCACACTCAGAAGAAGGAAGAGTGAGTGCTGCTGAAACCAGAAGCAGTCTGTGAAACAGTTTGCTTCAGTATTTCTCAAGCAGTTGAATACTAACAGCCCTGACCAAGACAAGCAGAATTTACTTTTCCATGTTTTTAAAATCACGGTTCCCCAGAGTGACTGCTTCACACTAATGTTTGTAATAGAAGAGGTACTGAACTGTACAAAACCCAAGTACATTTCCAAAACATGCTCAGGGAGCCCTTGGCTAACCCAGTAAAATCCAGCATTCACAACATAACCAGCACGTGTCCAGCTCCATTCTCCATGTACTCTGTTTCCAAAAGCCCCCCTCAGGCTGGCCCTATTGGCAGCATGCTGATGTACTTACTATTCAGTGAAGAACCTGGCAATGCCATACTGACTAATATCTTCTCTGTTCTCCAGCAGCTGGCTCACTGCATCCTCCATGTATGTGAGGACATGTCGCTGAGCTGCAAATAAAAGACAGTAAGAGACAGAAGTTAGAATGTAAAGGGCCAGCAAAGCCCAGAGCCAGACAAGCCCAGATGTGTGCCTTACACAAGACATCAAGCATTTGTTTCCTCAATTAGAGAGTGGAGGTTTCCTTCTCCCAGAAATGGATAGCAAAATTCATCACCTAAATCCTGCTTTCCTTCCTGGCTACATGGAAATAGTCATTAACAGTGCTGACTCTTTTTAAGGATCCCCTGAGATTTTGGTATTGAAGGAAGATAAGGAGTTGTGAGGCTGCTTCACTGAAAAACTCTTACTCCAGAGGAGTTCCTGATCTCTGTTCTGAGCCATGTTTCCTACACAGATTGTCAATGCTGTTTCACTGGGGCTGTTGCGGAGGTGCAAATAAAAGTGCATCTGTTTCCAAACAAGCATCAGTGAATGTGGCAGGTGGGGAACAGGTCTGAATGCAAAGAGAGATTTATACTGCTCAACAGCCGATCTCATATAACTGCCCGGGCCAAACACAGGAGAATTTCAGAAAAGGTGGATCTGCCAATACCCCACCACAGAATGACACTCACTTATAAGACTCCTGAGTACAGACAGTTTGGTGCAACACAAAATGTTTTGCTGCTTCTACAGGGGCCAGACTGTACAAAACAAGCATTTGCCAGGGAGGAAGCAGCGCAGATTTACCACTGAGCCCCTTTGATGTTTTTGGCTAGAAACCAAGTTGGAGCAACAAAGAACCGAGTCTGAGGTGATGTGCCAGCTAGCAAGCAGTAGACTTTCCAAATCTACAAGTTCAACAATCAGAAGACAAGTTACAACGAACCCAGGAAAATCATTCCTAACCTGGAAAGCACACAAACCCTGTTCCCAAACCACACACCTCCATCCTAAACATGTATGCTACTGCACCTTTGCAAGTAGTGTCGTGTCCTAAAAGTGCAGGAGAAAACCCTTAGGGGATATAGGAAAGGCAAGGGCTGTTCTTTCTCCTCGCCAATCTGCTCCAGACTTGGCAGAATCACCCCCTCACCAGCAACTGGCCAACCTCAGACCCACATCAATATTCTCCAAACCATTTTAATTTGTGTTTGATATCCTGGTAAGCGTAAAGCCTGTGCCACTTGATACACAGCATGGAAGCCCTTTCATCTCAGTGTGGGGCAGGTGGACTTCAGGAGAGGCCCGGAAATGATTATTCCCAGTGGATACAGTGATTAAAAGTATGCATGAACATCGATTGCTATCAGGGGATTTCTCTGCCTAGAACACTTTTCGGGACAATGGTAAAATTGGTTAAGCACACCCTGGAAAATACCTTGCAGCTGATAGCAAAATGGTGAGCCAAAGGTTTAAAGATATTATCTGGCACTAAAAGATATAGGGCGTAGCTTTATTTAATTATTTTAATGCAAAGGAATAAATTTAATTTATGTGAGTGATTAAAGAAAAATAGCTCTGCGCACCTGTGTCCCCTGAGGGAAGAATGAGTCCGTGCAGCTCAGTCATAGGCTCAAGATAGCAACAACTGGGTAACTTTACTTCAGCCCATCCTTCCTCCCTCCTCTTGAAGCAGTCCACCTCACACTCAGCAATCATCTCCCCAGGCCCCTCTTGAGGTGTCAGCAGTACCAGATCATGCCAGGAAATGGTCCTAGCAGACAGACTTCCACTCACCTCAGCCTGCAATAAACTTCTGCTCAACTGCAAAACCATTCTCAACACTGTGGGGAAATAGACACTCCTTTCATAGAACAGTCCCTATCAATGAACCATATTTCTGTTATTTTGCTTCTTTGGAGTCATAAACCACCCCTAAAAGCCTTTGGGAATAGACAGGCATGGTCCCACAGTGCTACACAGCACAGTGTGGCTGACCTCTATAATAAATACCTTTGAATTTGCTCCTGGAGTATAA
The DNA here is from genome assembly GCA_008694505.1 of Cyanoderma ruficeps. NCBI lineage: Eukaryota > Metazoa > Chordata > Aves > Passeriformes > Timaliidae > Cyanoderma > Cyanoderma ruficeps. The sequence continues at coordinate 13,420,282 of VZDJ01007753.1, forward strand.
ATTAACTTTCAACATAGAATTTTAGACATTTCAAAATGTACACAAAAATATATAGGTCACTACTGAATACTTAGAAATTGAATTGCCTGTAAAAGGGTATTTCTCTTAATCTTTCTGTTGCATAGCCTAAGGATCCTGGCAAAGAGCCTCTCTCCCTATTTCCCAGAAGAGTGGGTAGAGGTGTGGTGAAGGGAAGAAAACTGTGAGCAGAGAAATTAGAAGAAAATAGCACTTGAAATCTCCTTGAGAAGTCTCCCTCTTTGTCCCTTTGGCTGCTGTGCTCTTTTCCAGGTAGCACAGTTCACACTGCCAAACCAAATTCCAGCTCTGGCTTCCTGCTCACTGACTGCCCAGTTCCATGGAATGATGCAAGTAATATATTTTATAACCCAACTAATGCTACACTATACAGGAAAGTCATAGAACAAAATGTAATTTGCAGACAGGTTTTAGCAGGCCAGAGAGGCAAAATAAAGTACCAGGAGTCTGGTTATAGCAAAAGAGTAGTTTCTTAATTTATACTAATGGTACTTTCCATAACAAACACTGGAATCATACTGGAGCATTAACTGTTTATGCAAGCACAGTCAAAAATCTGTGGAGTTCTAGGCAAAATAAATGAGATGATTCATATATTTTAATAGTTTTTGAAAATTCAGGGATAATGATGTACTGGTTGCTCATATTTTTGAGGCCAACTTTGCAACAACAAAGCAGCAAGTCCAAATCAGAATGTAAAGCTCAAATACTCATGCCACTGTGCTATTACAGATTTCTGTCTCTACTAATTTTCTTCTTTACAGAACTCCATACAGTTGCAGTTTCCATACAGGAGGTGTTACATCAGGACGTCACCCTTGGCATTTGTTTGTTTCGGGCTTACTGTAACAGAAGTTCCTTGCTCATACAGAACTTTCCAATGCAATCCATATTCTGTAAATGTAACAAAAATTCTCAACTCTGAAATCCCAGGCAACTACCCCAAACGGGAAGCCAGCATGCCTGCCACACTCATTTGGTAGGTGCCACACTCTTTGCTGTCAGATTTAAAAGCTAACAGTCAGCTTTCACAAAGGAATCTGACAGAGTAAGTTCACAAAGCATTTTTCAGACAGCTCATAACCTGACGTTAAATAAATACCTTTGCACAGAATATCTTAATTCTTATCACCAAACCACCAGCAGTGATGTTATACTTGGAGCCTCAGTCCAATCAGTAGCAGCATGTAGAGCTCCTCTAAAGCTGCCTCCTGCAGCACTTAGAGAACAGCCTCTGATACTCACATGCTCCCATCCCACCATCACTCGCATGCCCAATGTTTGAAATGAATTTTGGAATGAATGCACTGTTGGCTCAGAACCAAATTCAGGGCTGAGCAGTGGCTGTTCAACGCAAACGTGGCCAGACCAAGTCACAAAAATCTTCAGCTTACAAGTACAAGGTATAATGAGGATTATACCCACAGTCGATCCACAATCTCTGTGGATTTCTCTACAACACATTAGGCAATCACAACTAATTCCATTTAGCCATAACCACACCAAATAGTTTTGCATATGTATTTAACATAGTAAAAAGAGTCTTTATATAAGCCACCAAGTTACTTGTTTCAATCTTCTAATTAGAACAAATAATCCACTACTTTGTAGGTTCGATTACAAATGTTGTAAGAACAAGCACTGATACCTGAAAAGTCTTGAAGGAAAATTTAATGCAAATAATATCACTGTAGAAAACCAAATATATGCATTGAAATTCTCAGAGACAGAAATACAGGAGGAAAGAAGGAAATAGATGTCACCTTTAGGTCATGATACTATGTATGTGTAATGTTTTTATTATCCCAGTGGTTATATTATTGCTTAACTCTAAAGGAGACATGACTTCTTATGACTTCTGAAACAAGAGCTGTCTACCAAAGCAATTTGTTCTGTAAGCACACAAGAGGGCTTTTTTTTTTTTTTTTTAAGTTGAGGTCATTCCCGGCATAACTGAATATGCTGAAAAATCAGGAGTGGGAATTCCTGGAAAATAAGACCAGCTTTTCTCACATATTTGCCTCCTCCTCAGCTGAAGTGCTGAAAATACATACTACTCGATGCAATTAACGTTATGATTCATTTCAGTTATCAGAAGCTCAAGAGCATAACAAGCTTTAATGTATCTGGAGTATTTCTGGCATTTTTTAATCTCTGAGAACACATACTCTGAGAGCATAAGGTAATAGCTAAATACCCTTTCAGAATTTGTTCTAAACTGGAGCTTAACAAAAGGCACTACCTTATTACATGCATTGGAAAGATACAACTATAGTAACATAAAATCAATTTCATGCAAACATCATCAAAACAATAATGATGCAAGAGAGAAATATTAAGAATATAAACTGCAACAACAAAATCACACAAACTCTGGAAATTTTTCCAGCGTTAATGTTGGGAAAACGTATGTAATAAGGCTCTATAAGGCTCTAAAATCTACGTAATAAGGCTCAGGATGCTCTTTATAATATTTTCAGATATCATTAAAGACTAAATTTCTTCAGATGTTGCTAAGAAATGGCCTGGGAAAGAGAAGGAAGTGAACAAAACAATTAACCTAAATGCTACATCTCTGTACTGTCATAGTTCCTTCCAGCTTTATGTAGCTTCACAGTGGAATTTCCTATTAACCCTCAAAAGCAAAATGTTTTTTGAAGGACAGAACATATAAGTACAAGTAGATCTCATCATACCAGAGGTATCACACAACATGAGATGTGCTGTTACTCAGGAGCATGTGCCAAGGCACAACGACAGCATATTTCATACGTTTGAAGTTTCAAAACCATTTTAAAAAAAATTAAGAAATGTTTCCATTTATAATTTAATCTTGACCATAGTTGAGAATTTGTTTCAAACAATGAGCATAATACTGGATACAGACTGACTTCATTGTGCAAGTCCTGCCAGCAGACTGCTTCCTGCGAGGTGACACACAGCTGCTAGAAACCATCCCCTCACCAAAGCAAATCATTGAGCTGTCTTTTGTTTTCTTGCTTGGTTGGGGGTTTTGGAGGTTTTTGTTTAAATCTAAAATTATTAATCATGGAAGAAATTGTCATTCCAGTTTGCTATGAGGCGTTAAGTAGCCTAATGGTTTCCTACTTATTTATGCTCAGAGGGACATATCATCTCCAGTTCTGGAACTCTACCTAATTCAGGATCAGATTTCACCTGCTCCTTTCAAGTTAAGGTGGAAATCCTGTGGTGCAACAGCAATATAGTGGCGAAACCTCCATCTTTTGGACAAAGTACTAGACTGAGTCTAAGAAGATTTAAATTTAACAAACATTTCTATAAGCAAACTCTTACATAATATATTCAACTTCAACATTACAGTTCTCCTATCTGTACAACAGAGCAAGAAATAATTTTTTTAAAAGGCATTCTCTTCTCTTTTTCTAGACTGTGAGCTCTTTCAGCCACAGTGCTTCACAGAAGTTCACCAAATATCCATACTACCAGGAGAATCAGTGTCAGCTGAGGCATCTGGATAACAATGTAGCCAATGTGTTGATTATGCTGTTAAAGGAAATGATTGTCCTTGCACTTTCCAGATCAATATTTCTTAAGACTGTTCATAGGAAGAGTAAGACTTAGGCTTCAGCCAAGTCTCTACACAACAGAAGTTCTCTGTTGGGAGCTACTCAGTTTTGTAAAAGAATGTGTATTCTTTCTAATCATTAAACCCGAGACCTCTTCTGAGAGAGATGAGGAAACACAACTGTGTTTCTGGCACTTGATAGGCCCATGCTTTACTGCTAAGGCACTTCCCTAGAGAGCATTTGTGTTCTTACATGCCTTATATTGGCAAAGAAGGACAAGAAACAACATCCTGGAGCTGGGTAGTAGAAGGCAGGAGAATACATAGAAAATAGAAGTTTGGAAATTTGCAGTACTCTACTGCTTTTTCTCCGTAACTGGAAAGGGGAGCTGGGGAGTAATACAATATGAAGCTTCAGAGACAGCTGCATGAGCAGAACAATACACCAAGTGCTCCGCTGCCTGCTATAAATAACTGAGCAATCACCAGTTATTAAACCATAATGAGGAAGGCATGAAAAAGTGTCTCAAATATGCCTCATTTTGCCTATTGTAGCTTCAGTCTCATTCATCAAATGAGAAACACATTATCATCACTATACCCAAACAATAAATATTGTTTATTCAGTGAAAATACTGTTTATAATGTCCTGCTTGTAACAACCTCATCTTCACTGTAGCCTTTCTGCCAATTCTGCAGACCTCATCTCTACTCCTGTTCACTAAGTAATGGTCATCTCTTTTCTTCTACTTACTGTCTCATTGTGGCATGAGACATGTTGCCCTGATTTTTATATTCCAGGAACTTTGGAATAACAAAGCTTTGCAATTATTTTTCATCTTAAGTGAATATGTAATTCTCTCCTTGTTAATTTCTATTTTAACTCACGACTGTTTTTATTTCCCTCTTAGCATTCTAACTGGTTGTAGAAGAATTATCTCAAACAGAGGAAGGGGGGTGTGGAATAACACAGCAAGTAGCACATTATGTTATTCTGGCTGCTCAATTTATGTGTTGGCCTGGTTTTGATAAGGAGAAAGAGAAGAGGGGAAGAGGTGAGTTACCCATTCCAGCTCAGAAATGGCAGGGTCATCTGGTCTGTGGGAGTCAGAGAATACCTTCAGCGGCAAGCTAGAGCAACACAACTTCAGAATGAAATGATACAAAGTGAAATTTATCATGGTTCCTTACAACCCCACTTCAGACAACTGTATTTACAAGACTTTGAGGTGCTCAGTAGAACAATCCAACTAATGATGGTTTCAGAATGCCACTGTAGAAAATGGAAAAACAACTTAGAAAAATATGTGGGGAGGTGTGCTTATTTGGGGTGGGAGGAGGGGGAGTTGAGGGCTGTTTTGGGTTTTAACCATTTTCCTACTGCTAATACATACTAAATTCCTAAAGATCTGTGAGCAGTTTGGCAAGTTACACAGTCTCACGAAGTCAGAAACACTGGTTTTGGTAACATTATAACGAGTAAGAAGATGCTCCCCCCCCCTAACAGACAACAGAAACTGCAACCTAAACCCAAGGTATACTAAGGAATGAACAGAACAAACTCTTACACAGGTTATTCCTCAACCTAACATGGTCACACATGTCTTTCTCTGACCCCAATGTCAGAATAATTCAGAGAGTTGTACAAAATGGAAAGAGAATTCCAAATCAGCATGCGGAACAGAGATAAAAGTAGGCTCACTTAAGCAGCTAATAAAGCTGCTTGCATCTAACAATCTTGCACATCTAAGAAATCTCATGTCTTACCTTCAGATGTGCAACAGAGTGCTGGTTTATGTTCACAGTTTAAGTATTTTTAGGCTGCTTCCTGGATTGTTTTGAGTGATTCAATCCTTACTGACAAGTTTCACACAATTAAAAGTGATTATTTCATTAAAAAAATTACAAGAACCTAAAATGAAGTTGGCTCATTAAAAAACCAAAATTTTGCAGGTTTCAACCTAGAGCCACTCTGGAAAAGTTATGAACTTCTCTATTAGCAGATAGGTTGAAAATGTGACAGAAGAGCACAAACCCACAGGATGTGTCCAGTGTGTCTACACGGCACTGTGATGCTGTTCTCAAACACCCAACGCTCCACAACTGAAATCAGCAATGAGAGCTTCAGCAAGGTGAGTCCCATGAGAGCCACCCTGAATACACAAGTAAACAAACCCATTTCTGCCTTGGGCTTCCTTGACACAGAACAGCATTGCAGTTATGCAGGTGTGCACAAAGCCCCCTAACAGCAGCCTAGCAGCAACGGCACAATGAGATTCTACTCTAAGACGACTTAGATAGCTCCTTTGCTTAAATGGTTAAACAAAACTCTTTTAGCCTAGTGTCCCCCTGCAAGAGAGGTTTTCCATTTACAGCAGTGTTTCTATACTCTTGTTCCATTTTGACTTACAGAAATGGCAAAATCATGATGGAACAAGTGGCGCAAAACAATCCATTCCATTTCTGACCCTCCCTTGTACAAGAAAACCATAGAAAAGTATGTATACCTTTATAAGAGTTATTACCAAACAGTCTCTTGGGCCTAGGAAGGAATGGCTGAAGAGTTTCACTTCACAAACACTCTCTTGAACACAATCCAAATGCTTACTACGCGTAATTCATCTCCTCTTCAGCAATTAAATGAAGTCATATTGACTTTATTCCATCCTAATTATTTTTATTTGACACATTAACATCAAATCACTTTGCTGTTTAGTTTCCTGGAACATCAAGTCGTTACAGCCAGCTTAAAAGGATGTAGTCTTCAAAGAGGTAGCTGCTTCACAGGTTAAAAGATTTTCATTTATACAGAAAACGTTACGATGCTCCCTAATTTCGGAACAAAAGCTAACATTCGAACCATCTCGCAACACAAGAGCAGCACTCCTTCCTGTTGTTGGGAAACGAGCATAAAATAAGGATGCTCACACAGATCTGTGAGCAGAACAAGTTGGTAATGGGCTATCACAGAAAGGGTGGGCGCCGCTGGCTACTACTCACATGGTTAAAGCGGGCAGTGGAGGAGACGGCAGCTCCGCTCCCGCCGGCTGCCCGCGGAGACCGCACCTCTGGGCACCGGAGGGATGCTCCCTGTGCCCGAGAGGGCTCCGAGCCCTCCCACCTCAGCGTCCCACAACCCCGCTCCCTCACGGCCCGGTGCTGCCCCGCTCCCCAGCCCAGGCGGACACGGAGCCGCTGCGAGCCCCCTCAGCCCGGCCCAGCCTGGGGCCGCTCGCCGCAGTCCCCAGGAAGGACGGGCCGGGCCGCGGCCACCCCGGCCCCGCCGAGCCCTCCCCATGCCGGGCCGCAGCACACCAGGGGCAGAGAGCCCTCCGGAAGCCTCTCCGCCCCGCCGCGCCGCTCCTCACCCAGGTACTCGGGCCCGGGCAGCGAGAGCCGCTCGGGGCTCAGCATCCTCCTCCTGCCGCTCCTTCCCGGCTTCCGCCCGTTTCCAAGGCGCCCGACGCTCCCGGCGCTGCTCGGCCGCTCGCCCCGGCTGGGAACACGCCCCTCGCCGCCACAGTTCCGCGCCCACAGCCGGCCCCGCCGCCCTCCGGGGCTGGGGCAGGGCTGGGAGAGAGCCCGGGGCAGGGACGGCGCCTGGAGCCTGCCGAGAGCGCCGTGAGGAGGGGCTGCGCCGAGGGCGATGCCCTGGGCAGCTGCTCCAGGGCCGGGGGACACCTCAGGGAGGGGAGAGCGAGTCTTGCTGTTCAGGCTCTCCTGAAGAGCCGAAATAGCAAGAGGAGAGGCACGTGTAAGGTCATTCTGATTAGATTCAGTTTGTCTAATTTAAGGTGTCTACTGCTAGGGGTTATTTAGGATTACAGCTGTGAAGGAAAGCCCGTGATTTGAAGGTGAATTGTAATAAGTTAAAATCATGGAATATGCTGAGTTGGAAGGGACCCATCAGAATCATCGAGTCCCGCTCCTGGCCCTGCATAGGACGCCCCAAAAATCACACTACGAGCCTGAAAGCATTGTTCAGATGCTTCTTGAACTCCGCCGGGCTTGGTGCTCTGACCACTTCCCTGGCTCAATGAAAGTGTGACCCAGGAGATCCTCTGAAGTTGTGACCTTCTGTCCATACTATCCCAGAGCTGGAATTTTTGCATCCCTTGTGCTCAGGAGAGGTAGGTATGGGGAGCCTCAGGAATTGTCCCTTCTGGAGATTCAAGTAGAAATGAGCAGAAAAGTCCTGAGTCACAGGGCTCTTTCTGTTCTTGGCTGGGAGCTTGTCTGGGAATGGCCATTGTAGCAGGGATGTAGGAGAGGCAGAGCTCTTCATGTGGCTGGAAGCAAGCCTGCTGGGCTCCTCTTTCCCAGAAGCTGATGTGGCTAAAATTCCCAAATTACTTTGCAGTTTCTTTCATCACCATTAGAAAAAATACCAGCCCAGGATGTAATCCTGGGAGTAAAAAAACCCGAAAAAAACCCAAAAAAACCAATGGACTGTAGGTGTTGTCTATGTTTTTAATGACAAATGCAAAAGAAAAGAAATTAAATGAACCATTTGTACATGCACACCTTTATTCCACTGGAGGAAAGTGCTGAGGCATTGGCCACTCAACTTTAATCTATATTTAAAGGACAGCCACATTTTAAAAGGGCAAACAAGATGATATAACTTAACTGTTAATATTCCACATAAGATTGCCTGGACCACTCCTCTGTCTTTTGTTCTGTCTTTAAAAGCATATGGCTTGGATACAAGTATTTCAAAGATGAGCAGAGAGAATAGTTTAGGGAGCAGACAATGAGACACTCCAGTGTAAAGAATGATTGAAAAAAATGTAAGATTGCCGTAAAGAGGATAACATATGAAACATAACATATGAAATGATATTATTTAAAATTATTTGTGCTACAATGAAACTCATTCAAAACTCCACTTTGTTCAGTTTTGCACTTTGTGCATTTTGTTATACGCTATAAATTTAAATATGGGATATTTTAAATTAATAGATACAATTAGACCACAGAATACATTGATGCAAGATATTTTTAGCCCAGAAATTCAGCAGAATTTAGAAGGGAAGTGGAGTCAAGCAGAATGAGAAAACACGGGATTATGTTGTTACACACATAAACAGTGTCACTGGTGTTTAAGAACCTCTCCTGTAATGCTGATCAGCTGAGCTGGTAGAAGCCTTCCACAGGGTGTGCCTTGTTTCCTTTTTGTTGTTTAAACCATTTCTGTAAACTGGAGTTTAGTCTTCATCAGTATCTGGAGCACTGATTTAAAAGAGGCCTTTAAAGTCCAGTTTTGAATCCTATATATTCTGGCATATCTCTGGTTTTTTCCATGGGGGCTGTTGGTCGTGGTGTGGGTTTTTTTGTTTGTTTGTTTTGTTTTTTCCTTTTTTCCCTTGATACTCTTTGGTCTCTATGGGTTAGACTCTGTTATTTCTTCAGACCAGCTAAAGGAAAGCCTTTTGGACACTGGTCCTATTTGTGGTTTTAATAACAGTGAGTTTCAGTAGTAATGGTGCCTGACTGTTAACAACTTAAAGAAAATTATATAAAAACAAGGTGTCCTTTCTGGAGCCATATATAGGCTTCCCTGTTTACTATTATTTCTCCCTTGGCTTGCCAGAGCCCGGATTAGGTGATATAACAGATCAGCAACACTCACCTGTTCCCTCACTGTCATGACCTGAAAAGGGAGAAATGCTGCCAGCCTGGCCATAGGTGTTAAGTTTGTTTTACCAGCTTGATTTTAGAACCCTAGACTAGTGCATTTTAATAAATTGAGAAGGCTTTTCTAGGCCACTGGAAACCATCTGGAGGTTTAATAGGTGCCCCCAGAGGGGCACATCTAACAAGGGCTTAATGTTCTTTTGAACCCAGCTGGAAGAATGATGGTGAAAAAATTTATTTTTCTCTGTCACAGCCCCTTGGTAGATTATCAGAGGTACAGATCTCACTTCAGGACAAGCCTATGGAGTACACTTTTGCCATCTACCCTGGGAATCATGGTGGTGTTTATATCTCTTAACTAAAATTGCTGCATTTTGTTTACCAGGGACATTTGGGTATCCAAATCAGTCTTTCAAGAAGAATCCATTGGGTTACATTGGTACATTTTGTGCACACTCTCTTTCAGAGTTAATGTGATTTTGATTTGATTTAGCTTAATTTACTTTGAAGTGTGGTTTAAGTAGAATTTCAGAAATTGTATGTTTAGTAAACTGGGCTAACTTTGTTACATAACAGTCCATGTGACCATAAGTTTGAAAATAGTTAGTGGTGTAATTTAAATTACGTCATGAAATAAAATGTCTTTATTATGTTAAGATGCCTGAAAGCACTGGACTGAAAACCTCTTTCCTGTGTAAGTTTTGTAAGAGTTTCTCAACTAGTTTCTAAACTAAGTTTAGCAACTTAGCTAAAATCAGATTTCTGTTTTTTTCCAGAAACACATACTTTGCCCCCACTATGTTAATTGCTCAGCTTACTCTCTGCTGATTTTATGTTCATCTTCCTGAATTATACTATCAATGTTGAACTGAAATATTTTCCTTTTATTAGACGAAGTTCTTCTGAGAAACAGCTCCTCTTTCAGAGAGAGTATTATATGGAATAATAAACAGGACTAGATATCAAGAAAAAAAATTCCAGAGGAAATGCCTTGTTTTAAACAGACTGAGTCACTTTGCCTGGCTTCTATTACTTTTCTAGGAATTAAATGTTTCATTTGCTCAGAATTTTAACAATTTTTACTAAGGTTGTTACAATACAGCCTCTTAGGTGTGTTAGAGGAAACAAACTTTTTTTTCTTCAAGTGACTGATGGAAATGCTGTTGCTACAATGCAGAAAGAACTAAGCAGTGGGCAGTCTTCAGTATTGTTCCATGTGACTGTGAAATCAATGTAACACAGTTTCACAGAAACACTAAGAAAATGTCTCTGGCCTTTCTCGTTTATCTTTTGAGCATCCAAAGCTTTATCCTATTTTAAAACATAGTTACCTAAGAGCCTGTCTCATGCAGAACTCAGCTTTTTTGACTTTGATAGGGCTTTGTGTTCTTTGAGGCTTTCCACGTATTTTCCAGATGAGCTTTTCTTTGTACATAGTAATTAATAAAATTGCAGGTGTGATAACAAAAAGACACATGAAAACCAAATTATACTGTGAGGAGAAAAACATTGACTTAAACAGCTGTCAATCTTTATTGATAATCTATTATTTTGGGCACAGTAGCAGAGATAAGTTTTGAGGAGAGATCTGAAGAAATGGAGAATAAAAGTTTCACATGCTATTATTTATGTAAATTATTGGAAATCTTGTAAGTGAAATTACAATTCTATTTTGTAAGTCATTTTAAAAATCAGTGGCACTGAAGCTGGATGATTCATTTATGAATCAGTTGCAAAGCCATAAAAATCTCTCATAAAATTTATTATTTCATAATTATTTATATGAATTATGACCAAACTGTCTAAACACATGCACTAAAAATAAGATTATCTTAAATAAAACAGTCAGCCAAAACCACAATGAAATTATGTGATGAAATCCGTATTTTTATATTCTTGGTTCCTCTGGAGTCATCACCAAAAAAGATCCAGTACTTCTAGTGCTTCTCCTGATCTGAGCCTTCTCAAACTGAATGAGCTGTTTATCTGGTTCACCTATAGCACAGTGGTTTTGCACAAGTAAATGAATTATTTTTCCCAAATAATGCAGTATTAATACTGGTTTTCTCTTCAGGTAAGACCTAGACAAGCAGATAGGTCTTACACTGTTCTTTAAGATTAGAGAAATAAGATTCACCAAGTTTCTCTCTCCTAACATCTGCCGTAAGACGATTTCTGGAAACATCTGTGTGTTTTCCAGTTAGTGACAGACAACATGCTAAGAGCAGCAGCTCTTTTAAGTGGCCAGCATTACAGAGCTTAACCAGTAATTGTACCTGGCAGTCAGATATCAGATAATATACTTAACTAGTAAGATGCCATAAGCGTACAGGAAACTGTGCTGTGAACGTGATGCCATCATAATTTCTATTTTATTTACTAGTTTAACTGCATTGTAATTTGGATTGCTAAAATTTGATTTTCCCTCTTGAACTGGTGGACAGAAAGAAATTAAAGAGGGATCTGATCTGATCTGATCTGATCTGATTTTGAGATCTGTCTGTATTGTTGATGATTTAGGTCTAAACAGGCTCCAAGATTCTTGTATTTTAAATACAGTTTGCTGGGGGGAAAAGTTCCTTGAAATATTCTTCTACTCCTTAGCCATAGGAGTACTTTTGAACTCTCCATGATGTGCTTATGAGAAAAGAGAATAGTACTATGACAGATTCTGTGGCTCATGGAGGCCACATGTTCATTTTCAAATCAATGGTAGCTGTAAGTTGTATAATAGATTCCTGGCATGTATTAAATGCACTGTCCAAATTCTGATTTTGAGTTTACTGTTTAGTAAGCAAAGTTGGCTTTTTTTGTAAGAGCAAACTGTTGAAAGACTCTCCTCCAGTTTTTCTTCCCATTATCTCATCAGGAAGGAAAGGACATCTTTAAAAGTACTTAAGTACCAAGTGAGTGACCCTTCTCTGTTGGAATGCCGCCCCACTAATGATGCAGAGAAGAAAAACAGCCATTTCTGGCAGAGTTTGCAGGATCTCTCATGCCAAACAAACAAACAAACAAACAAGCTTAAAATGCCTGGTAAAAATAAATATTACTATGAAATTCTGGCATGGGAAGCATTTCTAACAGCCAAGGCTTAGCTCATCCTGGGGGGTAACCCAAAAAGGCCAGCAATTTTCATTCTTTGTTTCTACTTATCAAATATTCCTTGCAAACATAAGCTGCCAGACTCTGTTATCCATTAGACAAGGTGTCTGTGTGAGAAAATTATAAGAAGTAAATAGCTCTGTGTGTGTGCAAGAGAGCAGGCAGATCTAAGTGGGAGTGGGCTGTTGTGTCTGGGGATGAAGTGAAGCCCTAACTGTGATGGCTGCAGTGGCCAGCTCTTATGGGAAAGGTGCATAACTTTCTGTGTGCAGAACAGACATTAATCACATGCAAAGTACTCTGAAAATATTTTGTCTTATAACTTCTGCACGGATAAACAAATTATGGAATCAAGGGATAAAACCAACAAAATGAAAGAAAGAGGAGATCACAGATTCATTAAAATAGCGGAATTCATGCCAAACCATTTTTAATTCTGTCTGTTAGCTACACAAAAGGGCATTTGGAAAACAGCACTAGGGAATCCTGCCACTGTACAGGAGTTGCAGTCAAAATATTATTCCAGCAAAAGCACACAACTGTAGCCTGGTCACTCACTCCATAATATAAGAGGACATAGTGATGGATGTTTTTTCGTTTTTGCTACATGCATAAGGTGTTTTCAAGAGTAACACCTTCATGGAATCACTAGAGGAGAAGATAGAGATAGGACGATGACGATGATGGTTGGAGTACTTAGGAAGAGAAGGAGATCTGAGAGAGAATATAAACCAACTGAGACTGAAACAGTAAATGAAGATTATGATAATTAATTCTAAACAGACTAGAGGAAGCATGGCACATATTTCAGAATACAGTAAAAAATTAGGACCTAATTAAGTTTTATCTGAGGAATGTTTTTAAATTTTTCCTTTGATTTGTTAACTTTGTCATTCTAATTTCTATACCACAGCTAAACAGATTGACCATTCTGCATTTCAATCTGATAATAACAGTACATATTAAGAAAATATCTTTAAGATTCTAACCATAAGTGTTAAATTTTACACTGTGTTAGTGAAGGAAGATGTGTTCCTTGAATATGTGAAGTTTAGATGTGGATCAGAGTTTCTCTCAAATTCTGTCACAGAATCCATTTCTGATACTTACTAAACATACTCTGGTGTGCTCTAAGTTATGTGAAACAGAAACAAGAGAAACCTGTAATCTCTGTGACATGGTCTTCCCTGTGCATTAAAAGTGTTGGGTTTTGCTCACTCAAGTCTCTGATAGAGTTTCCAGCAACTCTACTGACCTAGAATGAAGCACAAATGGAAATGCAATACACAAACCCAGATTACCTTAAACTCTTGGAATGCTAATATCATGCTAATGTGTTAAGTTTCTAAAATCTTAAACTTGCAATGATATGGACACAAGTATGTGTGACTGGGAGGGAGGTCAGATGTGTGTGCATTCATGTGGGTGACTCATGTGAAGGGGGTGTGCGAGTCTGGATCTTGCTCCCACCTGCGCCTTTATTCAGGTCTCACCCAGTGAGGAGCAATTAATTTGTTCCCTCACTCACATTTATCAAGAGCTAGTATGACAGAGGGAGAGGTGTTAAGAGGTATCTCTGATTCAGCCACCTGATAGGAAAGCAGATGGTTGACATCTTATCAGAAACACTCAAGGGTTATATCTTGTTTGTGTTGGCAGTACTTGACAGACCCATCATGCCAATCAAGTATTAGAAGTGAATCATCTACAAAAAAGAAAACTCTCTTTATTGTTCTGTCTATATTTTTACATTCCCATAGTGGCTTCTGTGAGCAAGAAAGGTGTGTGAGCTGAGAGAAAGATGTTTCTGTCTTTTACATCTATTCCCATGACTACTTGTTTCTTTACAGGCCCAATTTATGTATTCTAGGTTTTTTAAGAAAGGAAAAGTCAGCCCATTGAAGATATTCCACATACTGAGATATAAGGTCACCTTTCTTTCTGACTGTGTGATTGATTTTTACCACAAACTTTTTATCGGAGTACAGAGACTATTGATGACAAGCTACATTAATAGCTGGAAGTCGGAGAAAGACACAGGTCTTCAGTTCTTTAGAAAATGCTTCTCTGTGGAGTCAAAAATTAATTTAGGAGACACAACTTGCTACTTATCCATTTGAATGTGTTTGGGAAATAAAGGTTGCTAGGCTTCTGTCTTCAAACTGAGTTCTTCTTTTCAAATGTTCAAGAGAACATTTCTCTTTTAAGCTCTTCCTCTTTTCCTTTTTTTCTGTGCCAGACTCAAGGTATTTGAGCTGTGAAGTTCCTAAGGGTAGGCCATAGGCTACCTTTGCAATGCAGACATTGTGCAAGGCCTGGATAATTGCCATTTCACTGCAGGGAGGAGTCTCATCACAAATAGAAGAGGGTGTTTATTTGCATTATTTTTACACAGAGGATGTTAGGGAACCAGGAAAAGAAGGAGCAGAACCAGCTTTCAAAAACACAGGAAGAGCTACCATCTCAAAGAAAACATCTCAAAAGTTTTGGTTTGGTCTGTTGGTTGGTTTTGGGGTTTTGTTTGTTTTGTTGTTTTTCTGGTTTTTGGGGGGTTGTTTTTCTATTTTGAGAGTTAATTTACTTATGGTTTTGTTTCCTTTTTTAAATATTTTTTTTCCTAGAGTGGAAGATTAAAGGGCCTTGGAGGTTGATTTCTGTCCCCCCTTCTAGACACACATGAAAAGGGGTGGGGTTAGATGAATCTGTACTTTGGATGTTACATTACAAAGGACCTTTTGCAAGATTCTTTGTATCTCAGCTTTAGAATGTAGCCATTTAATGTAATCTTTAGTTTTGCTGATCTGCACTGCAAAGTAGAATTAATAGTGGTCCTTGAGATGATCATAAAGTTTCCCAAAACAAACGTGCAATTGGAATGTTTAGAAAGCAGCAGTTAAATGAAAGGTGAAGAAAATTAAGTAACACATAAACTCTGACCTGCTAACCTGAATTTTATATTTTTGTAAATGAAAACAATTGTGGTAACGCTGTAGAAGATGGCATATGGTTTTATTAAGAATAAGTGAGCAGTAACTTGAGAAACACTGTAGGGGCCAATGGTGACAGTATTTGAATGTTTATGACACCTACGAGCATCTCTGGATACTCAGTAGTAGTGCCAGTACTCAGAAAACTTAAGGCAACTAAGGAAAACGTGATAACATAATATATAAATCAATGGTAACATTTC
The DNA here is from genome assembly GCA_008694505.1 of Cyanoderma ruficeps. Taxonomy (NCBI): domain Eukaryota; kingdom Metazoa; phylum Chordata; class Aves; order Passeriformes; family Timaliidae; genus Cyanoderma; species Cyanoderma ruficeps. The sequence goes on from VZDJ01007753.1 coordinate 13,435,800, forward strand.
CTTTAATGTATTTAACAGAGATACCTAATTTATAAACGAGGTAACCAGATGCAAAAGCTGTCAATCCCTCAGCTCTTTGGAAAATTAAACTATTTCTTTACATCAGTGAAGTTGGACACCCAACTTCAACAGTCCTATGTATGGGTAAAATCTGACTTTTAACTTACCTGGTAATCCAAGCTACCACGTCTTTAGTAGGTGGTATGGGAAGAGGAAACTGATGTGGGTAATGTACCAGTGAAATAACTAAAGAAATTGAAAGGGCCACTGGAAAATCTCATGGTCTAATACCAATGATTTTATCTTGAACTTAGAGCCCCATTGGGAATGTTTTGGTTATTTTCCTTGCTTTTCTGTTTATTTAGTGGAGCTCACTAGTAAACAAGAATTTGATCAATCACAGTGCAGAGTTTGTAATTATCTTTCCAGTTAGGATTTCCTGAACTATATCCATTGTAGAACCTAAGTTTGGTAGGGGTTCCAAAAGATCACCTAGTCCAGTCTGTACTGCATCAAGACTAAATATATCAAGGCTAGTACCAGCATGCTTATCAAATTGTGTTCTTCTAAAAATCCAGTAGAAGAGATTCTACAGTCGCCCTAGACAGTCTGCTCCATTGTTGAAAAATCCTCAGTTGGAATGCTGATCAGAAAAATCTTTTAAGCATTTCCTGTTGCAAGTAACGTTGACTCTTTCATGTCCTTCTACTGGAGCCATAGAGAATGGCTGATCAACATCTCTGTAATTAGCTCTTATAAATATCAGAAAGCTGCATCTGGCTTGAAGCTTTTATTTCATGACTAGGCATACCTAATTCTTTCAGCTTTGTCTCAAAGGGTTTGATTTGTACATTTCTTGTTCTTATTATTTTCTTGTTTCTCTTCAGATGTTTTTATGTTTCTGTGTTGTTCAGGCAGGACCAGACACAGTATCCAAGTGTGGATTCAATAGTATGTGAATTTAAGAAATCAAATTGTCTCATATGTGACACACCTGTTAAGGTGTTCCAGAATTCAGCACATTCCTGGCAGTGCTGCTGCACTATTGGTTGATATTGTTTGTTTTCCTATGGTGCTGTGTTTCTGTCTAGTCCGAATTTCAGTGCAGTTTAATAATTTTTCATTCTGTTTCCCAAGAATAATATGTTTCCAACTACTGTACTTTTCCTTGTTGGCTTTTGGACAACCTGACCAACTTGCCGATAGGATTTGGGGTGTCTGATCTCATCCTTCCTAGTGTTTTCAGCCCTTTGCCTTGGTTTTGAGGTTATCAGTTGTTGTAGCACGGATTTTACAAGCATAAATATTGCATCGTTTAAGTTGTCAGTGAACACAGTAGACAAAAACAGAACTCAGGATGTATCTTGAAACAGATCTGAAGTGCCTTTGCCTTTTGATGAATAATGACTCATGGCCACTGTGGTTTCCTTCTATCAGATGCTTGCACACCTTCCCCTAGCTGTATTTAAAATGTCGTTCTATGAAAGTGTCTTGTGAGATGATGCCAAAAGCCATACAAGGTGTATTGTGTCTGTTGCCTTCTGTTCACACAGTGAGCTTTACACTACTTAAAAAAGAGAACTTGGTTTAGCACAAATGAATTTTGCCCATTTTCCATGTGTTTTTCATTCTAGTAAATTAATTTGCTCTATCTCAAGTATTTAAAACACGATGGCTCCAAACCTTTCTGAACACAACAATTTAGGTACCCAATGTATCGTTCTCTTCTAGGAAACTTGAGATGTGGAGAAGCATCTTTGCAATGAAAAGCTCATTTGAATCCTTTAAAGCACTTTGATAGGTAAGACTTAGACTATTTTTAATTTTTTTCCCTTTCTTTGTTTAAACCTCTTATTAAGATCTTTGCAGTTTCAAAATAGATAAAGTGTATTTTCCGTAATGATCCTACCTTGTTCTGGTCTCTTTCTTTCTTCTTTTTTCCAATGACACCATGTTCATGGTTGTCTTTTTCCTGACACGGGATTGTTACTTAAAATCATCCTAAAAATGATGCAAATTATTAGTATTATTTCATAGCACTTATTTTCTATCATTGGATTGGTTTATTTCTTTAATGTTTCTTTTTGGAGGGGTGTGTATCTGAATTATGTCCCAAAATGGTTATTAGGATAATAGTCTTCTTCTTGTTCCATTTATAATGACTGGTGGAGTTTTTTTTGCTTGGGCATGTTATCATATAAATTAATTGTTATTTATATTTTAATTACTTCTTTCTCATCTGTCTCACAATACTTGAATTATATATCACTTATCAGTGATCTATAAATTATTGCAGGTTACTTTATGATGTTCTTCCCTCATAGGTGTGGGCAGAAGCAAGTACCTACACTGTGCATGGGTTGAAGTGTATTCTGATATTTACATAATTTTAAAGTTACTTGGTCTGAAAGAGGCAAGACCAAAGCATATGGTTAAATTTTACCAACATTATTTAGCAACTCTTCTGCTTTTACCATAAATATCCATTTTACACTCATTAATCTATTTTACAATTATTCCTCAAAGATCCCACATGTAATCAGGGCTATATTCAATCAAAATATTTATCAACAAGTAGGTAATTGAGAAGTTTATAATATAATTTTTCATCTGTTCATCTGCAACCTATTTAGGAGATTTTTTTGAAAGATAATACTATGTGCTTCTCTAACATTTCACCAGGGGATTTCAAAATTACTAATAAGACAGAGATATAGTTTAAGGAAGTTGAGCTTAGAGAGGAAAGTGATTTACCAGAATAAAGTGCAGGATGCAGAGGACTAGTAAACACACTTTAACAGAGTGGGTAAAAACATTTGTTCCCTGGGGAGAGAAGAACTGAAGAACTAACAAGTGAATTTATTTGTGTTTAGAACAATATTTTCCAAGAGGCTTTTGTTTCAAACACAGAAAAATACTCATCTCAAAAGCTGAGTGTTCCATGACCTAAGTATATAATTATCAGGAAGTTCTGGGGCCTGTGTCTCTGCTTTATCACACTCAGTACTTCAGCACCTGAATTTCTAAAAGCTTCTGTGAGCCTAAAGTCAGAAGTACTCCTCTAAGTTATACTATCGGATGATCTAGCCTCAGCAGAGAATAGAAACTTAAATGAATTTTGGTTATGCTGCTCTGTATTTTGGGGAGATACAGTGAAGGTTTTGCATTCTAGCCAGTCAGCCAGTCAGTGTGAGGTTGTTGTTTCCTCTGTCTTAACTTTAACCCACTGTTTAGAATTCTTCCCCTTCAACCATCTTAAACTCTGATCTCTCAGAGTTTATTACTTTACAATAATTGCATATACTTTCTGTGCCTCAGTCTGTCACTGATTCCAAGTCAACATTAGAAGTTTTTTAGTCTCTTCACCTCAACCAGTCCCACTTGACTACCTGTATTTGTTGTTACTCTTCTGCAACTTTGCACACTGCCTATCTTGCACTAACATGGATCTATTCCTTCCTTGAAGCAGTGGTTCTGTCTATAAAGAAAAACATCTGCTTTTTTATAAAATTTTGGTAGCCATGTACTGTAGATTAAAACATGGTTTGCTGCTCACTGTTTCTTGTGGTGTTCCTGCTCTTGGGAGTTTTTCTTAGTGAAGCTGCATTGGATTATTTTCTCTTTTCACTGAGAACAATTTGTCAAGACTCAGTCCCTGTTTTAATTTTACGTTGACATTTTCAGTAATACCCCTTGTCTTCACCATTTTACACTTAATTAATAGGAGTGGCATAATTCTCTCAATCACATGCTGTGCCATTTTCTTGCTCTTGTGATTGTTTAAAGGATGAGATTAATTGCAGCCTCCTCTGGATTCATCCATGGGAAGGCTTTAAATAAGACCATTTCTGTTACTGGCCCTTTGGTGTCAATTTGACAAAATTCTCATCTTCCCCTGTGGTCAGGGTTTGGACTATCCAAGTCAGCTTTCTGTTCAAGTTAATACTTTGAAATCAACTGAGATTAATTATTTAACAACAGTTCCTTGCATTGTCTACCCTATGTATTAAAATGTCAAATCATACCAGAAAGATTATAAAACTTGCTCTAAGGGTGATCTCCAGTGAAAGCCTGTCTGCTTTTTAATGCAACACATAACAGAAGGCACATAAGCCAATTGTCCAAGTGTTAATTTCTATTCCTGCAGGAAAGGACCTTAAATCTCTTTTTAGGGTACCTGATATTCGTACATAGTTAGCTATCTTCGGACACCGCGGCTCTAAGGAAAACACCAAATAGCAGAATATTGTCACGAACGGAGGGAAAAACCAGACGTTTCTCATAGGTAGCAACATGCAAAGGGTTCGTGAATGTTTCCCTTTCGAAGGGAGTTTGGCAAACGTTGACGGGACGGGGAGAAGGGCTCTGCGATTTGTCCTGGGTACAGCTAGCTGCCACAGTCGGGAAGCTGTGGCAACGCGCTGGGACCGGAGGATACCGTGCAGCCCTGCGGCGGGCAGCCGAGAGCCCGGAGCAATGTTCCTTGGCGAGGCTGCGGGAGTTGGGACAGGGAGAGCCGACACCGACGGACCCGAGCACGGGAGCCGCTTTAGGAAGGGCTTCCCCGCCCGCACTGAGGGAGCCGTACCCGGGGCAAGGGCAGAGGGGGTCCGGGGGCTCTGGGCGACCCCAGCCAGGGGTCTCGCTGCGGTGACGGGCGACGGCCCCACGGGGTGAGGAAGGGAGATGAGCGTTTCGCTCCGGAACCTCGGCCGCCAGACCGCCTCTGCCGCGCCGAAAGTTTTCGAAGTGCCTCGGCGCTGGGGGGAGCGGGGCGGGGGCTGCCCCGGCGGGGCTCCTCCTTCGGGGCCGGGCCTAGGCGGGCGGAGCGGGGAGGGAGCCCCCGGCCCCGGAGTTGCCGCGGCTGCGGACGGAGCGAGCGGCGATCGTGCTGGGGTGCTCCGCGCAGGAGGAGCCCGCGACGTCGCTGCGGGCGGCCCGGGCGCGGGGCCGGGGCGCTGCCACCATGAGGCGGCGGGGCGGGGGTTGTCTCCTGCCCGCGCCTCCGCAGCTCCTGCTGGTGCTGCTGGGAGCGCTGCTCCGCTCCAGAGGTAAGCGGCTGCCGCGGCACGCTCTGCCCCGCGGCAGCGCGGGGGGCCCAGCCGCCGTCCCGGGCTCGGCGGCGCCGATCCGTGCCCGGGCGGAGAGCCCTGCCCGGCCGTGCCGCTCACCTGCCCGCGCCCGCCGGGCGGGGAACCCTGCCCCGCGCCGCCCCGCCGCCACCGCGCTTTGTCCGCACCCCGTCCCGCGCCCGGACGCGGGGCTCTCGCCTTCGCCGCGTCCCGGCGCGGCGGGCTGGAGCCGGCAGAGTGCCCCGGCAGGCCGGAGCGCGGGTCGCGGAGAGGCGCTGCCCTGGCCAGCGGGCTCTCCCCAGCGCGGAGTCCGCAGCGCCCACGCGGCCGCTGCCCCCCGCGGAAGTTTGGCGGCGGGCGCGGGCTTTGTTCCCGCGGTGCGAGCGGCGGGCCGGGCCGGGGCGGGCGCGCAGGTTGCCTCGCAGGCTGCCGTGCCCGGCGTGTCGGGACAGCCGCCGCTCCGGAGCAGGAATGCAGCCGCGCACCCGCCGCGACGGGCCCCTTAAAGGTACAGCCCGGCTCCGTGGTGGCGCCCCGGGCTACCTGCCTCGCCTCGGCGGGGACTGGGAGTCCTCCCGCAGCACCCTGGCACAGCGGGGCTAGAGCAGGAGTACCAAAAGTAGTGATGAGGGGAGGGTTTCGTTGCGCTCTTAGCGAGCCGGGAGGTAGTCCCATGAAGTCTCGCCATGAAGACTTCAGCTTTGTGGTTGCTCTGTCAACTAGCATCTGCTGTTTCTTCCTCTTGTGCGGTGGTTCTTGATTTTAAAGTGCGCTCGGTGGAGAAGAAAACATCTAAACAGTCCGCAAAATTGTTTGTAAAGGGTTAGAAGGCTTTTGGGTGAGGGGTGTGGAGAGGAGTTACGTACCTCATTTCTTTCCCTTCGCTACTTCGGCAGCTGCTGTATAATTTCACCCATCCGTTTTCTCCTGTGCTACTCTGAAATTACAGGAAACATTTGCAGTAGTGCTGCTGACCTCCATCATTCTACAAGTATTGCCCCTGGGGCACAATCATAGGGAGTTTGGGTTTCAAGTAATATTATTTCTCTTCTAACAAGGAACCTAATTGCAGGCAGCTTTGAAGAATGTGCTACGCCAGCTTGGATAGACTGACTAGAGAGGGCTGTAGTTCCGTGTACCAGGAAATCTGTTTTTTTCGGAGCCAGAAGTACTCTTTGAGTTCCCAAATGCCACACAGATACTTAGCTGCCCTCTAGGAGTGAGAAGGATCTGAAAGATAGATCTTGGGGTAGGTACGGATCTGGATGTGTTTCATTTTGGCTGTTACCCAAGTGCTCCTGGTTAATGTGTCTGGGCTGTTAACAGCCATGTGGGGGATGTCTGATTGTAAAATGCAAGTTTACTAGTAGGTGGTTGTTCCTTGATGTCTCCAGGATGCTTTTTTTCTGGCAGCTTGTTTTTTCTCTTTCAAGTAGCTTTCCCATCAGTGCAGTTTTGTCTATCCTCTTGTCAGATGACTGTAAGTTTATGATTGGATGTGCCAGCTGCTTCCAGAAGTGAATATCCTCTTCATTGAAATATAAGGGAATAGGGACGCAATTTTTTTCCTATTTGAAGCAAGGAAAAACATGAGGCAATATCAGGATGGAGGTGGCAGAGAAAATGCCAAAATTTGTGATGAGTCAGTGTTCTTCCACTTAACTAGAAAATTTTCAAAGTTGTCCCTTAGAAGTACCAGCAGGGGTGGTGTGCAGCTTAACTGTCATGAGGCATCCACGGAAGCTGCCATGCCAAACAGGTAAATTGTTGGAAACACTTGGTCATTTACTACTCTGCCTCAGTACAGGAGAGAATAAAGCAAACAAGTCTGCAAGGCTGACCTTTGACTCTTGTAGTGGTTAGAGGCAGATCAAACTGGAGGAGTCTCTGCCAAAAAGACCCCAAACCAACAAAGGAGGTCTGCAAGTGTCTTGGGCTCTTGGAAAACTGTATTGCAGGTAAAAACACATATAGAGAGGGAATTTAATGCTAATGTCATGTGCTGCTGGTGGCTGGAGTGAAGAAGGACCTGGTATTAAGATGGTCTGTGTTAGTATAAATACAGAATGTTACAGAACCTGTCTGGCTGATACGTTTGCTGTTCTGGCTCCTGGAGCTCTGCCAGAAAAATACATAGCTAATATCAGAGCTTTACTTTTGAAACATCTTGACTGCATTTTATAGTTGGAAAGCTGAATGTGTTACTTCTGTAGAAGTGTTTTGCAGTGGGAATCACAATTTCTGCTGCCTGTGCTTGGCATTGCTATTAGTTCTACAGCTATTAGCCAAGTGCAAAGCACTCATTTGGTTATTGTGAACTTGCAGCTGATAATGTTCTACTTCCTGGGTGTGCTGAGAGTGCCAGGGTTTGCTGATTATCAATTTGGATGATATTCACCGATCTCTCGGTCACCCTGAATTATCTTGACTTTCTTTTTTCCAAAGTGGTGATGGCATTGAATTATATTCCCTGTATTTCTAAAATGAAGAGCAACATGCTGCAGGCAGGTGGTGTTTTTTTGTTGTTGTTTTGCTTTTGACAATTCTGTCTACTGAAACATAGTGGAAAAGCATATAGCATACATCTTCCAGTATGAAGTTAGTGTTACCATTTTATTTAGTGTATATAAGCAATTTTCTTTTATATTCCCTTTCTAGAAGCTTTCAGTTGTGTGCTATAGCGCTGTTTTCTCCAATAGAGAAAGTCTTCTTGCATCTTGGGAGTGTGGGTGTATGCAACAAGAAAATTAATAGGTGTGTAGTTACATAAAGTGCTTGCATTTCCAGAGTGTCTTGTGAACCTTGAAGAGGGATATTCTCTTCCTATGGGCAACAAAATGTGATTTCAATATGCTTTTCTACATTGTATTCCTTGACGTTAGAGAAGAAAGAGTGGTTAGATATAAACATTATCCAGTTATTTGTAGTTCAAACCAGAAAGCAGTACTTACTGTATGTCAAATAGAAGAAGAAATCAAAGTGATTTGTATTTTGTTTTTACTTGTAAATGCTCTCCAGACTAGTGAAATTACCATTAAAAATAGTTAAAACATTAATTCTGTGAGAATGATCTGTAGTCTGATAGTGCTCTTGAATCTTCATGCACTCTTGTGAAATAGGCAAATATTATCCTTGTTTTGTAAATGTGGGAAGTGAAGTAGAAATTGTCTTGCCCAAGGCCAACTCCATTTGCCCTAGAATGCAACTTACCGTCGAACACAATAGAATGTATGCTTCATAACACTTAAAAAAGCTGATAAAGAGATATTATCTTAAAAACCAGTCAAGGTTTTAAAAATAGGTTTATGTAGTAAATGCATGTTCTGCACCTTCATTGAATTCCTTTGCTGCTTGTGACTATTTCTCTTTTTGATAATACTTACATTTCTCTTGTTGATGTTCAAAAGATCATAAAACCACTGAAATTTAACAACTATCTGTTGGAAAGGATGAATTGGTAAGTAAAGTGTTATTAGAAGAAATGTAAAAGAAAGATGGATACTTAATTTCTCTAGTCCTCCATTATTTCTAGCTTAGCTGTGACACACAACAAACCCACTCCCTTAAATGGCATAATGTATTTAGCAGCTGTCTGTGTTTCACACAGTCATGGCAGAAAACACTAAGTGTAATTGTCATCCATGAATCTCATGTCCTTGATGCCTAGGCTCTTACTTTTGTGTCTGTGGTGCCAACGGTTCTTTGCCATTGCTGTTAGGTTAGGTATTACTCTTTTACGGGATTTTATTGTCTCTACTGAGTGAAAACTGGATGCTGTAAATGCTCCTTGAATCTCTTCTTCTGTCCGTAGGTTTCCGTTAAAAGATACTGTACTAAAGATAGTAAGCATATGGATCTAGGGGCTTGTTATTCTGTAGACTTGAGGTTTATTCATGCTGTATATCTGGCTGCTCTGGGACTGTTACCTGGGAGTATTTTACTGCCCTCCTGTTGTGAGTGAATTCATGTTCAGGTTTTTCAGCTTTCCAGGGGTGGTTTTTTGCCTGTCTTACGTAGAACTGTCTGTAAGATGCTGAGGTGTTCCAGCCTGTGCACTTGGTCTGGGGGACTCTTGAGCTGCAGTCAGTCTTTCTGTGAGCAGCAGATCTCCTCAGCTGTTGTGAGCCTAGATGAAAGGAGACTCACTGTGAAAGGGCAGGAAAATAAGTTTTCATAAAGACTTTATTAACATCAGATGGAGCTGGTGTTTGTTGACTTTTGTAGTGCTGAATTGTGAATGACTGAAATTCCTCATATCAGGGAATTACGTAATTTAATATAGAAGACAAAGGAAAAAAGGGAATTGAAGTGTCTCGAGCCTGATTCTGATGGTATGAGATATATTAAGCATTCTGGTATAAGCATGTTAGCACACCTGTGGATTGAAAAGTAGTAACAGAAGCTTTGTCTGTCATGAGGTTCTTAGGTGATTAGGTTCTTCTGGTATTAGCCACTAGTCAGCAAGTCAAAAACCATTAAGATTAACAGACAGTAATGTAGATGCATATTCAATGTTTGTACTGCCAGTTACAGTTTTGTCAAAAAGTGTATGACCAAAGACAGCACAGATCTTGTTTCTCAAGCTGTTGTATGTTGATAGCAACTTTCTGGTGTTGCAATACTCAGAAGTGAAAAGCACTGGATTTTTTCCCTGAATGTGTTACAGTTAGAATTCACCTTCCTGTACTATAATGATGAGGTTGTGTAAAGAACTGTTGTCCAGCAAAGCTTCCAGTAGATAACACATTTGCCTGAAAACAGACCCCATGTTCTGTAGTGTCCAGATGGAATTTTACTCTTGGAGTTAAATCTACCAGCAGTGAGACGTTATCATGACTCCAGGCAGGGGAGACCCCTCTCCTGGCTACCAGCATGGTGACTTCCTCCGTATGCCCTAGCAGGGCATAGTCTTCTGTGTCTCTTTGTTACTGCCCGACAGCCCCTCCCAGCTGCTGGAGCTTTCTGTTTCTATTGCATAGCAGCAGTTCTTTAATCAGAAATCTTGTTAGTATTCAAGGATAATTGATCCGACTCTCTGGTAGGGGGTGGGGACCCAGCCTTGCATCCTTCTCCTACTTGCCACCCCCAGTTTGACCCCTGTTGTCTCTTTGTTTCTCCTGTAAAGTTTGTGCCAGTGATATGTGTGTGTGTGCTGTTTTTCCAAGCAGCCTGAAGTTGGCTGTAACCAAGAGCAGCAGTTAAATAGAGCCCGATTTCCCCGCTTCCTGGCGTTCAGTTGTTCGGCTCCATTTTCTGGTCTTCTGTGTTTTTGATTTGCAGAGAAGGAACTTACTTGGTGCCCCCGGGCATCTCTTAAACCCATTAGAACAAACTCCATTATTTCACTGTACTTAGAAATCCTCCTCCTTTAGTCCCAGTATCCATCAAAATAATGTATCCTCTGTAAGGCCCTCTGGAAAATGTTTAATAGGATCTTTTCAAACTCAAGGAGAGCTCCAGTTGGAAAGGGGGAGGGGAGAAGGCTAATGGAAGATCTGACTGTGACTTGCAGTAAGCCTGAACTTGGCCTGTGTCAGCTCTCCCTTCACCTCCATGCTGAGGGAAAGCTGAACAGAGCGGATCCAACACTGGGATCAAAGCTGGAAACAAAAGGCTTTGGGAAAAAAATTTCCCGTCTGGCCAAGAGGCAGCCACACAAAAGTGGTGCATAATTTATCACTCGTGGTTTATTTCTGCCGTGCTCCTTCTGGAGAGAGGAGGAAAAAAGAAGTGACTCTCCTGCTGTTTCGAAGTGGATAAGTGATGGCTTTGGAGATTTGAGGCAGGAAGGAGCTAGAGATACCATGGAAAAACCTTTTCAATGCATTCTCTACCCACCTCCTCTCTTCCCAGACATGGTCAGACATTATTTCTGTTGGGGGGAACCCTATTCTTGCATTTTGAAGTTTCAAAGAGTGAGGACTTTTAACTTCTCTAGTAATTTCCAAATCACAGTGGAGTGGTGTTGCCCACGGCAAAATCAAATTCTTTGAGTTGCCACGGTGTTTTTCTTAACTTAAGGATTGGTTGAGGTGCTGTGGTTCTGTGTAACATGAAGGAGGAGGCTACGTTTGCCCTGAAGGCTTTATAGTCTTAATTGGACATCTGACATCGGATAAAGATCAGGGATATGATAATTCTACTGGGATAGATAAGGTCAATATTAAAATGGTATTGCTTTCTAATTAAATTTCCTTTAGCTTTGGTTTAATGGGAAAAGCTTCCAAGGGTTTTCATTCTAATCACTTCTTAGAACGAGGATAGAGAGAGGTTTTGGGTAGGAGTTGGCATCAAAGACTACTGAAAGCTGGTAACTGTACATAAGGATGAGGAAGCAGATGCAAGAGTAGTGTAAACCATGAGAAGAAGGTAAAGGGATATAAGAGTATAGATATTAACAGAAGCAAAGATAGGCATTTAGGAAATGAGAGCCAAGGACTTGAGCTGGCAAGGGAACAGACGAGTCATGTAAGGAAATCCAAGTGGAGTAATTATGTGGAATCTGATGGCAGAAAGAGTTGTTAATTAGGTAGGATAAAAGATGGAAATTTAGAAAGTGAAGATGAGCATTGAGCATGATTTAACTGCTGAGACAGGGAAAGACTTACTTTACTAATGCTTTAAAGGAGGATGGGACAAATTGTTAGGGGTCTGTGACAATAGAGCTCCTGACCTAATGGAATGATTTTATGAAGTGTTAGGAGCCTAGCAAGGTGATCAGAGGTGGAAGGGGAGACTATTAGCAGAACACTGAGATGGTAAGCCCATGAGATAGCCCCATCGCCACCTCTGTCTGTGGTGGTGGAATGTGGAATCTGTCAGCCTTGGGAGCACGTAAGTGTGGTGGTTTGGAGAAGGATTTTTGAGTGGGTTGTCTGGGATGGTATTTTGGAGGCCAATATTGTCTGGAAAAGTGCATGAAATGGGAGGGGAGAACTGAAGTGAGAATTTTTGAGATAATTGCTTGGAACTTAAGCATGAAGTGAGAATAGGAGATTACTATGGGTTTGGTTAGAAGTCCGGATATAGAAACAAGTGTAAGTCGGGTGACAGAAAATAGCTCCTTTTCTGGAAAAGCAGCCTACATCTCTTCCCCTTCCCCATTAAGAATCGCTGTGTGAAAGAGTGAGTCACTATTGTGAACAGTTAAAACATAGATGTTTTTATGTTCTCTGCCTTCTTCCCTGAAAGTCTCATAAGAAGCATTCTGTGACTATGCAAGGTTAGAGGGAAATACACACTGCTCCTTTAGCCTGAATCTCCAGCTCTGTCAGTTCATTTGACTTGGTGACAGCTGGTAGTGCTGGGACAGGTTCTTGCTTAAGGTGCAGCTATTCAGAATATCAGAACTGTCTTGTGGGATCTAGGATTAGAATAAAATAAAGACACACCTACTTTCTTTTTATTTTCCTTTTTTTTTTCTTTTTGCTCTCATCCAATTTTAGTTCTGAATTTCCATAACTGCTGAATAGTCAAATCCTTTCTTTGCAGCTCTGGGGGAAGAGGAAAAAAAAAAAGAGAGAGAAGTCTTGGGGTTGTAATTTCCTGCTTCTGTTCCACACTTCTGAGGATGAAGCAGGACGTGGGATAATTCTCTGAATTAAAACTGCATTTGTTAAGAGGAAGCCAACTTTACTGCTGTTCTTTCTTTGTTATTCAGACTTTGCCACTTCTTCAGGCTTGACAAATTTAAAAAATTAGGTTTTTGAGGCCTCAGAGACTGTATTCTCCTCACTGTGATTTTTGAAGCCTGTTACTCCTGAAAAGCCTGAATTGAGTTTCTTGTGGCTGGAGGACATGCCACTAATTTGTGCTGCCTTTATAAAAGGGCCTTGATCAGCATAGTACCTATTAGCATGAGGGAAAACATAATGAATCTGTCTGTGAGAGAAAACTAGAGAGTTTGTTGTATGGGAAAGGGGAGATAGATTGGAGGCTGCCATTCTGGAGGCTTTAATGGCCAAGAAACAGGAGAGAATAGTCATTGGTAAATAGGAATGCTAGAGGACTATCCTCATTTTTATCATGGATCTCAAATAGAAGTATTCAGTGTTTAAATCTTGAGTGTGATGCAGGAGTAAGTGAGAGACTGGGTCAGAAGTCCTTCAAGAACAATAGTCATTTCCCTGCAAACAGACGTAAGTGACATACAAGGAAAGAGCAGGCTGAGCTCAGGGCTGTACGCATGCAGGGATGAAGTGGTGAAGGGAATTTTCTTGGGCATTGTCTTGGAAACAGGGAAGGACTGATTTGTCTGGTTCGTGGGGTTATGCCCTTTGCTATCTTAGGGAAGGCTGCCTCTGCATCCGACTTCTTCCCTGATCCAGTGAGCAGCAGCTGCAAGAGGGTGTTGACTCATGAAGAGCTGATTGCCGAGAGGTTGTCTCCACCACAAGGGTGGTAGCCTCATGTGTTCCAGTTTGAACTGTCACCACTCATGAATCAATACTGTCTGTAGGCCTTTGTTCAGTGCATTTTTGAGTGTACAGAAGAATTCAGACCTGCAGTCAGCATTACCTTGAACAACAGAAGACCTTTAGGCATTTGGGTGTTAGTTGTTGGGTTTTGGGGGTTTGTTTTTTATTGTTTGTTTGTTTCGTTGGTTTTCTATTTTTCCAGGCACAAGGTTCTTTTATCTGGGAAGCAGGTGGATCCCCTGCCTGTGCCTCAACTCCTCTAGAAGGGCAAATTTGTCGTCTTTTCATCTTTGACAGTTAAGCTGGTTAATTTCTGTGCTACCAGTACTCAAGCAAGAACAACCTTGGTGTTCCCTGACTTCTGTAACCTTCAACTACAAACTTTGGCTTGAGCCAGCTTGCTCACGAACAGGAGAAGCCTGTTATTTCTCTGAGGTTTTTCTTGTTTGTGACCTGCCTGCTGTGAACTGGAAGATGAGGAGCTGTAATCTTCTGTTGCTCTTAGTGCAAATTCCTGACTAGAACAAAATAAGCAAGTTGCTTAGGTTTAAGTTTTCTAGTTAATTGTCCCTAGAAAACATTGGGCCTTTTTTTGGTGCTTCTTTTCATGCCTTGTTGTGGTTAGCTCTTCACCCATAAGTCTTTAGAAGTCTGGGAGCAAACTTGAAAGCAAAGTCCAAAAAAAAGTACAATTCCTGGGATACTCTGTAGTAACCTTTTTCTTGGTTGGTTGTGCTGGAGAAGCAAACTTGATGATGGTAATATGTATGCTGGAGAATAAGATTATTTTTTGAGAAAGGACCTGTGAGCAATTTTTGTGATGAGATGCTTTAGAACAGACTGGCAAGAAAAAGAGAGTGGTAGACACTTGCCTCCTTTAAATGCTTGGCAAAACCCCACTTAGCTTAATTGGGTACACAAGGTGAAACCTTACACAGTTACAATACAGAAATAATGGGAGATACAGGACAAATTAGACCTACGTACAGTTCATCAATTATAGGATAAAAATAAACAGTACTCAGACAGAAGCCTTGGAGCAAGGAAGGGAGTGAGGCAGAGATGACATCTCTGGTATGTACATCTTGACTTACCCACTCAGGCAAAGCAGCCTCTGAGCTCAGGCTTCGATTAAGTGACTGGGACAGCTGCCAAAACACCTACGTTAGCTGGCTAATGTGCTACAGTGCATTGGTCCTGCAGGTTAATCTGGGAAAGGCATGGAGTGTTATCTGGGTTTGTCTTGGGTTTTTTCTTGAACAACATCATAACAACAGCCTTTGCATCCTGTGTCAAAATCTTAAACTAAATGTGGTGGCAATGCTAAAACTGCCTCTTGAAGTGTTGTGAGGACAGAGGGCCATTTGAGTTACACCCCAGAAGACCAGGTAGCCTAGGGAGCCAGCTTTTCTGACTGTGCAGGCTGCATACCAGAGTTTCTAAGGTAGGTACTTTAGGGCTCCATGCCCTTCAGAGACAAGCAGAAGGGAAGTGGCTCATAGGAGCAAAATGGCAGTAACTCCATAAGGAGAATATTATCTGTTGTGGGATGGGACTGAGCTGAGGTGGGTAGATAGCACAGACCCTGTACAGCCCCACAGTAATGAGCCTCAGGAACCTTTGCATGCCTCAGGCTCTGTGTGGCTGTGCTGGCTGTGTAAGTGGCCCTAGCAAGTAGGACATGTTTGAACTGTTCAAAGCATTAGGACTGAAAGCAGCACTGACTCCCACAAGAACAAACTCCGGAGCTCTGTGTGTTCTTCCACTGTAACCAAAGGGAAGCCAACTCTTCTATTTTCAGATGTGGAAAGACATGAAATGACTTTATCTGTGAGATCTGTGTAATGATTGCTACAGAGTAGGACTGGGAGGATTTCCATTGCTGATTCTAGCAGCACCAAAACCAATTCTTTTTATGCAATCTCATCCAAGGTAAAAGTTGTCTCCACCTAAAACACACGAGAACCATTGACTGAAACTAAATGAAAATGCTATCCGTGCCCATGAAAACATTGTTTCTGGGGTTTGACACTCCTTTTGAGGCTCTGGGAAGCAAATAATTTAATCCAAAATTCAAACGAGAACCTAGTCAGAATCTAAACCAGAACGCAAGTTTCTATAGCAGAAAAAAGAAGTCTGAACTTGCCAGTCAACTAGACTGCCACAAGTTATTGTGCAAAGTTATTCTGCTGGCACCTAGTGCCAAGTGAAATGTGCAAAATCAAGTCAGACTTTTACCAAATCCTGAGCTGGCATGTGCAATTTGGATTGCAAGCTGGATACAGGGGAATACCATAAACAATAAATGTTCGAATGAGAAGTAAAAGGAGACATTAAGAAAAAAAATTATAATCTTAAAATCTTTATAATCGTAATCTTAAAAGAGAAAATATATTACAGCAAGGAACACTTACCTTACTAGAAATAAAATGTTATTCTTTGGAACATTTTCATTTCTATTCTTGGACTCCATGCCATGTATCCCTTTCTCCTAAAACCTCTGTGGAGACAGGCCCTTCATATGTTGAATCCGCTTCTGGAAGAAACTCAAGCATGCTGCTTTTTACATGTGGGTAACACGTGCAGAGCTTGTTTTGCCAATAAAAGTGTCTTTGAATTGATTGTGGTGGGATGTGGTGTGAGTTCTGATGTAACTTGAGGCTCTTTGCAAGTGCAGATTTTGATGAGAACGCATCTCTAAAATCTCTAGTAATTTTGCTTTCTTGTTGCTGTTGTGAATTGGCTCCTTTCTTTCTGTCCATTGTTGTATGGATGATGTTTTGGAAATGAAATATCTTCCATCTGGTTAAGAAATTTGATTTATCCTTGGAGGCCTGAACTGCTGTCTTTGCTAGCAGGAAATAAACAATGTTCCAACTGTCCCCAATTATCACCCACTTGCCTTTCTGCACATCCATGTCATTTGCAAGGATCCTAGAAGAGATGACTTATGGATCATGAATTGCATTTTGCCAATCCTCTCTTCCTTCATATCTATCAGTTGACTCCTCTCCTTCTGTTTAAACTTGGTAAATTAAACACACTGCTTAAAACAATTAAACAGTGGGCTGGACTGGTTTGCTTGGACACAGTTGGTGGCTTGTTTCAGGTGGCACTAGGAATCCAACTCCAAATGACTTACAAGGGCATGTTACGGATTCAGAGTAGGGTTTAGTATAATCTTGCTTTATGGAAAATATTGCTATCAAAATACAGTTTTATGGTAATATAAACCCCACGTTCTGGAGCAGCAGAATTGGAGGAGTTTTTGCTCCTGCTGCCTTTTCTTTTAGTAAAGTTGATATCTCTCTGAGAGAAATTTTTTTGGTGGGGATGCTATGATGTTGTCACTGCTGAGGATTGTTCTTCTCTGCCCGCAGTGTATGTGGCTTGGCCTCCAGCTGCCGGGCTTCCTTGGCCCAGGGGTGTGGTTTCTTGTTACGCCTAGTCTGGTGTAACTGTGGCTTGCCCCAGAGAGCAGTCTCACTGCCTTGTCCCTTTGACAGGTCTGTGTGGATGTCTGCTGGATGAATCAGTCCAGCTTGTTGGTCTGTCACAGAACTGGCCTGCAGAATGGTGAAACCACAGGTTCTGTGGTGTTGGCAAACTGAAGTGAATTCTCTTCAGTGAGTTCATCAGTATAGATCTGATGGAAAGACAGAGGCAAGATCAGCCATTTTTTGGCACTGGCTTGCTGCTTCTTCACCTTACCTTGATAGTAATTTGGAAGGGTTTTCCTTAAAAACAAGGAAAGGTGAGAATTCAAGCCTGAGATGTGATTTCTGTGGCCAGCATAAGCATAGGCCTCTCTATCATATTGTTATTTGTATGACAGTCTTAGTGCTGTATTAGCCTCCAAGTGTGGTGAAAGATCAACCCATAGATGTTGCAACTAGGGCAGTACATTAATTGGTAATGGCCTTTGTGGTGGAAACTTCTATTCATTAGGGTTGGAAGAAAAGACCTACTATCTTATTTTAGTTGGGCTGCCACAGACTAATGTTGTGATTTGCTGCCAGAGAAATGGTCAATCTGAATATGAAAAGCTTTATTGCCTTGCTAGTGCCTTGATTCTTCTTCCTCAATTCTGCTCTTTAAATGACTGATATCTAGCAGAGAGTTGGTTTTTGACCCTTATTTGCAGACTCTGGATCAGAGTTTTGCTTGCTCTCCCCACCACTGTCCACCAATGGAGTGCAATGTTGTGGTTTGACAAGCCCAGCCTGGGCATGCACACAAAAGAAGGCACAATCCACTCTCTTCCCGAGCTGACGTGGAAATGGCAGTGCTGATGCAGAGTGTCTGGTTAGTCACAGGAAGACAGAGCTGGCTGTGGGAAAACATAAGCTGTCTAAATGGCCATTCCTGTTCTCCCTGAGTGAATATGTGGCAGGCTGAAGGGGAAGATGTACATAGAATGAATCTTACACATGAATTGTCAATTGGATCACGTAAAGATTCACTCTAATGGAAATCAGAGCTTCACAGTGTTACATGCAGCATGTGCATACAATAAGGACAATCCCTACTCTGAAGAATTAATAATTTCTACGTGTAGTAAATTGACAGATGTATTAAATAATGAGGAAAAAACCCACAATGAAATAATGATTAATGTAGTAAATTGAGGCTCCACTTAAGCTTTGCCATTTAGCCTGTACAGTGATGCTTCTTCCTGCCTTTCTGTTGAAGCTGCCCTTCTCTAATTGTTCTTATTCCCCCTCTGATACACTGCACGCAGGATTATCACAATTAGACACGTTTGTTGTGTCTGAGGTCTGATACTGGGACAGTGAAAATTGTTCTCAGATGTAATGTCCTTCTAAGAGGATTTAGCTGCTCTTTTTGCCCTGGATAGTGCATGTTCCTGTTATCTGCCGGCATATTCAGTAAACAGTCGGCGCTAGTCTAATGAGGAGCTTCATATCTAAACCTAGCTCGCAAAGATCTGTTCTGTGTCCGTGACTCTTCCACCCTTTCCCCTATCCTGACTGTAGCATCTCTTAGGATGGATCACAAAATGGTATTTAACTAAATAGTCACAAAGGTCAAGAAATATGAGAACAGAAGCTTAACTTGGACTTGGTTAGGAATACAGATTTTAACCCTATATTCCTGACTTGGGGTAGTTTAGCTGTGGCTGAATTTACCTAATCATTATTAAATGTTCCTTTTTGCTGCTTTAGATTGCCGGGTAGAACTCTGTAAATACATAACTGGCTCCAGTGGCTGTATTTACCCAATAGTTCAAGTGTTTTTCCCTGCACCCCCTGGAGATCAGTTGTACAGAACTTGGGTTGTTAGTGCCATCTTTGCAGGCTTTTACATAAAGAATCCCTATGGTTGTTGGGCCAGGTGTGCTAGTGGCTAGATCTGGGAATTTTTACTTTTCTCTCAGGATAGCTGACAACTTTATTTTGGAGTCTACAGACTTTTTTTCTTTTGAGGGTAAAGAAATTAACCATGGTGACTGGTTTGCTTAATAGCTGTTTTTTTCTGCACACTAGAGTCAGTGGTTTTTTTCCCAGATTAGAATGTTACATTTTTAAACATTTACTTAAGCGTAGAATGATCCAATTCACTGTGTTTATTCCTTTTCATAAGAATTTTCAGCACAGTAGCATGCCTATCCTACTTCCAAATGTACAAACACTTGGTAAGCAGACTTTAGGAAGAAAATCACTCATGACCCACTGTGGTAAATATATTTGTAAAGCCTTAAACAGGAAATGACCCCCACTCTTTCTGTCAGTTTGCCTCTGAGGCCATGGTTCTGCAAGCAGTGAAGCAACAGAAGGAATCAAACTGGGCTGGGTGAAGAGGAGTTGGAAGATCCTTCAAGTTTGCATCTTTTTGAAGCTCGTTACCCACTGCACCTGTTTTGCTCATCCTTCTTTTATCAGGCTGCACAAAGATATGCCAGTTTATGGGGCTTGTAGGACTGACAGTAAGAGAAGGAGGGCTGAGAGCTCTTCAGGGTAGCACAACTGACAAATATAAAATCACCATCCTGAAGCTTCTTTCTCATTTTGAGCAAACATCATTGTATTTCTGGAGAAACCTGAGAGTTGCATTATCACTTAAATATAGTTAAATCAAGATTGCTTTCTGTCCTTTGCTTATTGTACACAGAAGAAGGTTTGTTTCAGAGGGACACCTGGAAAGAAATCAAAAACTAGATTACAGCATGAAGGGCAAAAAACAGACCAAGTTCCATATTCCTCTGAGGCCTTGATACCTGAGTCATCATCTATGTATTCAGTTTGCCAAATGTTTGTGCAGTTTTAAGGAGGGATATGGGAATGCTGTTGCTATTTGTAATTCCACATTGTTTGATAACGTGCAGTAAAAAAAATGAAGTGAGCATAATGAAACCCTAAGCAAGCTTCTCAGAATCTGGACATAGTGGACCACATTCAGCCTCAGAAGAAAGGACCAGGACATGGGAAAGCTAACTGAGCTCAGGCTCTGAAGCTGAGATGGATGCTGTCATGACTGTAATGCTGTGTAGCTTAATTGGGCACTGTGACTTAAGCTGACCTGATCTTGACTCATCAAGGCTTGTTGGCTGAAGGTCCAAATGTTCCAGCTGTTCTTACTTAGAGAGTGATCCATAGGAATAAATGTTACGTTCTTACCGTGTCAGGGAATGGTAGCATAAAGTACCAGAAAAATTCAGCGAAGTTAGTCAAGATACAAACTCCACACTAAGGCCTTCCCCCCCCCCCCCCCNCAGAAATACTTTTTTTTTTCTTTTTTCGTCTTGACTGAAAAAAGGTAATTTTACTGTACAGCTATTGAAAAGAATAACTCCTCCACTTAGGAGTGGAAAGAGAGGAAAAAAAGTGTGTATTCAACTGAAAGAAACTCCCAGGAACAGGAACTTCTCAAGGTAGACTGTAATTACTGGAGATAAAATTCTGCTACAAGTAGACAAGTGGCCCTGTGTTCTGTCACTTCTCTACTATTATCCAGTCATTTTAGGTAGCATTGATAGCACTGATGGGCTTGGGTTACTCTTTGATCAGAGGAAGTACTCTATATTTGGCTGAATAATATTATGTCTTGCAATGCCCACAAATTGGCTCAAAACCCTGTTTCAACTTAGTTTGTCTGTTTTACCCTACTCCCCAAAGTATGGTGGAATAACAGAAGGAAAATTGCTCTTGAGTCATTGTGGTAAATGCATCTGTAAGACAGGAGACATCACACTGTCTATTCATGGGTTGTGGCCCTGAGATCATGGTTCTAGCAAAAGGAAGCATGCTTGCATGGGGGACACAGAAGATTTTAAAAGCTTTTCAAGTATGAAAAATTCTTCTTCCAGGGCTGAATGATGTGTCTGCTAAAATTGTTTCTGAGCTTTTTGAGGAATCTTTTATTTAGATAGGCACTTCAGATCCTGGAACTTGGTCCAGCAAGTAGTATCAGAAGCACTTCTTAATAATGTTGTTAATACTATTCTCATGAGAAAAATCCACTGGCATCTTTAGCCTGCTTTTGTATGAAAGTAGTGATTATTTCAATATGTGTGCATATCTTCTCACCCAAAAAAACTGGTCCCAAGGAATAGAAGTTTTGTGAAAACAGGTAGCACAATAAAGGGAAAGGACCACAGAAGCAACTTGGCTGTCTGTGGGTGAAGATTCCTCATGAGTTTGCATTTTGTTAGACATGAAAGAATCCCCACCCTCCATTTGGCAACAGAAAAAATTACTGTTAAGAGATGAATCCATCTGAAACTGGCTTTGTGAATCCTGTTTCTCGTGTAGCTGTTGAGATTATTCAGGTGTGCAGGTTGGGGTCTTACTGGACATAAGCCTGTTTCCAGGTCCCCAGGGAGTAGCAATGGTCTGAGTAGTTAGTTCATCAAGCCCAGGAGATGTTTAGCCCTCTCTCATTAGGAGGCAGAGGTCTTTAATGGGCTTTAATTGGGTTGCACTTTATGACTGCTCAAAAGCTTTGTTTGGTTTAGGATGTGGCTGCTTGGTTAGAGAGTAATATTTCTGGAAAGAAGCATATTAAACCTGTGTTTTGAGCTAACTGGTTGCTGGCTATTTCCCAAAAATGAATGAGGTTTTGGGTGGGGCTTTTTTTTTTGGTAATTTAATGTTTAAACTTGTGAAGTTTTTGGACTGGATTTTGTCTGTTAAGGTTCTGATACTGTGTGCAACCCCAGATTAGGGGTCCATGGAGGCAGCGCTCCCTTGTATACCAAGAAATTTTAAGTAGAATATCTGAAATAATTACTACTCCCAGTGATCTGCCTTGTGCCTCTGAGTGGCTGAATATGAGGTAAAATATTGCTGAATGTCACAGTTTACAGCCTGGCAACTTCCATTTATTTTAGCATGCTGGGTTATAAACTGGAGCTTTAGAAACTGTGCACAAGTGTCCTGAGGTAATGTATTGCCAGATAAGATCCTCTGGATTGCTGGGTCTAGTCTGATTGAACTGGAAGGAAGCTGCAGGCGTGACTCTCTTTTCCCTCTGGAGATGTGCCTCTTGCTCTTCAGGCCGTGTTACAAGGCCTGTGTGCCTCAGCCTGGCCAGGGCAGAAGACAGCTGAGGGCTTTTGCTGAGGGCAGGGAAAGGAAGGAAAGGTGTCCTATTTACTCCTAAACATCCTCAGCGTCTTGAAGCACAAGAGAGACATTTTATAATGCGAGTTGAACCAGTTCTGGTGGTTTTTCCTAACTAGTTACATCAGGAAGGCCAAGGATCATTACTTCTTTTGCTGATTTTTTTTCTTGTTTTTCTTTCAGCCTTCCTCCCCCTCCACCTTTTGTCTTGCTTTCAGTTCACCCATCTGCATCTGGTCTTGCCCAGGCAGCTGCTGCTCTTATTTGTATGTTCCCTGGGGGAGCTCTGGTGCTCCTTTAAGATCTCCTGTTGCTTTGGGAATTCACCTTTTAGACGTGGTGCTTCATTAGCCTCTCTCATTTATTTAGTACTGTGAGAAAAGATTTCCTCTCCCAAAAAGCAGAAGAACAAGTTTCCAGCAGCATGTGCTTGAGAGAAGAGTGTCTCTATGTAAATAGAACAGGTTTAAAAGCTATTGGCAAGGGAGCAGCTGGAGAGCTTTTGGAAGAATATTGTTTGACCGAATTGGCACTGTGAGGCCCTTAGGAGGCTAAGGCTGAAGAAATCCCCCCTGCTCTTTCTCCCTGGGGAAGGTTTGTCCACTGACGAGTGACCGCACTGCCCCTCTGCACTGTTGCCTCTTGTCCCCTGCCTCAGTCTCAGCACGGTTGCTCCTTTTTGTTGCAGCTCGTTAGAGGAAAAATAGCCATTTGGGATTTTTTCAACCATTGGGTTCTGCATTTCCTCATTTGCTGCCCCTCTCCCCTGCCGGGCGTTGTGGGAGTCGTCCCCTCTGCAGGCGATGGTGGGAACGACTCTGGCCTCACTTATCATCAGTGACAAATCAATGGCAGCCTTCAGAAAGCTGGCCCCCAGGATCCCTGCTTGGCCCAGCTCTGGAGCAGTGGGAGGCTTCCCTGGTGGATAAAGGACTCCTTGCAGCCCTGACTTGTTGCCTTAAATCTCACTGAGGAAACCTTTTCAGTCTCTTCATCAGTGGCCCCCTCCCCTCTCGATTTGTCTTGGGGAGGTGGCGGCTGGTGGAAGGGGGGGCACATGGGGAGGTGGGGGGAGACGAGAGTGGGAGAGCATTGGGGTTTGTAACACTTTTTTCTGTTTCCCTTTCACAATAGCCTGGCTAGTGCATGCAGAGCTGGGCTCACAAAGCCTCCTCGAAGCGCCCGGAGTCCCGCAGGGCTCCTCACAGTGAAAGTTTGCTGTGTGTATTCCTACCAACAATACAGCTGGGCCCAGCAACAGGCTCCAGCTTTGGGCAAATATTTCTACAGCTTTTCCTTAATCGCTTTTGAGGGGAGGAGGGTGAGATGGGTTTGAGAGGCAGGAGGGTGAAAGAAAGAAATTTCTTACATGCAAAAGGTTTTATCTATCTCAAAATAGATACGGGTGGACGGATTTATCTCTGGCTTCTGTGGTCCAGGCTTCTAAAAGAAACCTTTGTCAGCATCCATGCTAAAGCTAGAGAGGGTTTGGGGAGCATCAGGGTTGGAGTATGGGGGTTGTAGGACTTGGCAGTAAGAGAAGGAGGGCTAAGAGCTCTTTAGGGTAGCAAGGCAAGGAGAGGGGAGATTAAGGTGTGGTGGTTTCAGCTCCACCAGTCTAGTTTTTTTGGTTTTTTTTAAGAAGGAAACATAGGTGACAACCCCTTTCTGTGTAGTTTAATCCAAAGTGTTGGTGTGGATTGAAAGTATAATCTCTTTTTGTGCTAAGTTATGTCTAGCTTATTTCTGCTTAGCTGTTCTGTAGGGTTTATGCTTGATTTCCTGTTCTCTCTATTACCTGTGAATTATCTCTCTATTTCTAGTTTATTTGATCTGGGTTGAAGCTCCAGACTGGAAGAAATAAGAGAAGTGATGTCCCTCTAAAGCAAATTATTTCACCTTCACTGTCTGATAGGTTTTGGCCTTGGATGTTGCTTGAACCCACTGCTATAGCTCTGGGATAGACAGGTAGTGTTAAATCGATGTGCTGGTTTTGTCTCCTGTTTGTAAAGCTGCAGTGGAGATACCTAAACAGCATGAAACTGCTTGGTTGGGTCAAGAAGAGATCATGTGATCTCACTTTTCTGTCACATTATGAAGTAAAATTAGCCAGGTCACCTCCTTTAAACATTGTTTTCCATGTCTGCAGGGCTGGCAGCAGGCTTGGTCTTCCTGCAGTTTGGAGTCTTACAATGGTTAAGCTGTGTTGCATGTGTATTAAAGGTTCAAATGTCATCTTAGACCTGATGTTTGTGCTATGGTAGGAATGATACCAGAACCATAATCCCTGTTCCGGGTGTGTTATGTCAGAAATTAAATTTGGGCAGGAGGTGCTTACCTATGTCAGTATTCTCCCAGAACAGGGAATATTTTTCCTCTAAGGTCATGGTTCCACGGATGCTTCACGCTGAGTATAACTAGGGGCTGCACACATGGAGACTGAGCTTCTTGGACTCTCTGTCCAAGCCCATATGTAGGATGGGCGAGACTACTGTGCAATGGTAAAGCTGAGAGTGAAGTTCTTAGCTTGGCTTAGCAAACACCAGTACTTTTAAATAAGAAATATCCTTGCCTTTCATTTGGAGATGAGCACGGAATATGAATCCTTATTTGTAGGAGAAAGTTACTAATAGGCCAAAAAGAACATAGAATAACATCTGTCCTTATGGAGATATTCAAGCACCCTTATCCTCCGTAGCATCTGGTGACTGCCCCTTTATTTTCTATTACTGATGATAGAGTATTTGTAGAAGCATTCTATTCATAGAACATCACAGTGAGGCAAGGTTTGTAGGAAAAGAGAACAGCTTTAGTTAGACCAGCTAATGTGGCTGGAAAAACAAACAAGATTTTGGGAGCACTAAGTCCTGAGAACTAAAATAGAAGCCTGAGTCTTTAAATTAAGAACAAGTTGAGAACAATTACTTGGAGTTCAGCTTGACTGTGTTATTGAACTGGATATTACAAAGATACTTCTGGAGCAGTAAGGGCATGATATGTAGGAAAGGAGTTGGTGCATTAGGGGCCAAGCCTACTCCAGTCCTTGCCTGATTTTCTCTTGCAGTTAAGTGTCACCAATTGCTAACTTTCCAGGCTGAAACTTGAGGGAGAGAGGGAAGAGTTTCTGCTTAAAACTGTCTGTGTAACTTAAGTTAAAAATGATTTGGTGAGCTTGGAGAATAAGGATGGAGAGTGCTTCCCCCTTCCATGTTTTAAACCTTGCCATAGTACAGAAAAGTTTGAAAATGTCAGAGAGCCTCTCATATTCTAGAAGTAAATAAATAATAATAATAATAACCCAAACAAAAAAACACACAACCCAATCCAACACCAGAAGAAGCTTAAGGATTGTTTGGTTTTGTAAATTTACCCATGAATAGCAGAGTTGTAAATACTTTGCAAATACTCAAACATTTTTAATGTTTTGAAAACTTTCAATCAGCATTTGTATGTGCTGAGTAGGAGTTAAAACCCCTGCCAGCAAAAGCCTCTTTGATGCTCACTGCGGTGGACATTGACTCTCCAGTCACAGGCTTGAGTTACCCAGGAGCTCTGCTCCAGTTGCTGCCCCCAGCCAAGGGCTCCAGAGCTCCAGAGGAACTCTATTCCAGAGAATGCCTTCTGAGAGACTGCCCTATGGGCTTAGGCCTTCTTTGCTGGCCTACAGGCCATGAAGAGGAGGAGAAGGCAGCTGCAGGAGGCTATTTCTGTGTGCCACAAAGCAGTGTTGAAGATTGTGTTGCAATGCGAGAAATAGCATGGAGAACGGAATCTGTCATCCCACGAGGGATGCATGCAAAAACAGTGCAGCTGTGTGGGGTCACATACCAAATAATACAACCTGTCTGCCTGCTCAAATTATTCCTGGCAATTTTAAAGGGTTAACTTTCTTGGTAGCTAAGTGATCCAGATGGAAAAGAGCTGGTTTTTTGCCATCAGTTTGCACCTGGCTTAAACTTGTATATTTGTACTCAGTGGGAATAGAGAGAAAAGTGAGTGTACTGGCGTCTGATTTGGACTGAGTTTGAATTTATGGGCATTTTTCGGGGGGGGGGGAAAGAAGAGTAAAGTTTAGCAGGAAGGAGTAGCAGAAGAGAATTGAAAATTATAGAAGCAGGGAGACAGAAGGAAATGGGGGAATGTGGGCAAGTGGAAGGAGAGTTCTGGGTAGTGGGTGTGAGATGGGACACTCTGCCTTGTTCTCTCTTTTCCTCCCTCGTAGGTCATACACCTAGCCTGTAACTTTTACTCCCAAGTCCTACTTTCCTATAATGGCTCACCCACAAAGCAAGTTTTGTCTTTTTCATTCTCTTCTGTAGCCTATCCTTCTTCTTAGAAAAAGGGGACTTGCTTTGAAAGGCCTGAGGCTGACCTGTTTGGCACTGTGTGTTACCTCCATATCACCTGCATTACTCCCCTTTCCTTCTGTAGTGTTTTACAAGCATCCAGCCCTTGTGCAAACCATTCTTTGGCTTTTCAAGTTGGACACCTGGAAACAAGTTAGACACTTGGGTTTGTGTCATGGGACTCTGTCAGAGATCTAGAAAACAGAGTTGATGATACCATTTAAAGAAGTAAGATGTGAAGGTGAATCCGTGTTTATGGATTGCTTGACTGTTCTGGTGATGGATGAATGCTATATAGTAATTGTACATTGAGTTCAGGACCTTCTGTTGCAAATAATATGGTGATTGTGTGGTGTCATAAAAGTGCAGAAGCTGTGCAGGTGAATTTAATTTGGGGATTTCATTAAAGCTTTTTCTAACTTGTTTGTAATGGTTTTTAAATGTTCTGTGTAATCAATAGCAGCTGTTTTTTTTCTTCTGAAGCATGCTGCCTGCATAAGATGCTGTCTTTGCCAGACTGTTGCTCAGTTCTGCATACCGGGAAGCAACCCTTTCAAATTCACACCTGTGTAACTAAATTTACTAAAATCTTCCAGACCTCGGCCCCTCATTTCCTTTCAGTGGAGGAAGAGCTGGTGCTGGGGGTGTGTCTCCTAGCATGGTGTTTACTGCTACCTCTGTGGTTAACCTGTTCCTCATGGACCACTCAATGTATTCAATTACACTACATATTTCCTCCTCTGTTGAGAAGCGTATTTGTATATAATGCAATATTTTTACTTGGAGTTGTCCCTTAGCAGTTCCTTTCTCTTTCTGCTCCTGCAGGAAGAGAAGGTCCATGTCTGTGGTAGCAGTGTGTTTGCACATTTCTTTTGACCCATTCCCTGGTGAATGAGAAAGTTGAGTAAAGGTCTGCAGATGAAAAACACAGGGAACATGAGTTGAGATCCATGTTAATTTCCCTCCGGAAGCTGCCTCTCTGTAATTACAGTTCCAACATCCTCCAGAAGAAAAGGGCCCTGTCCCCCCTACAGTCCCCCTGGCAAATTTGATGTTCCTTGCAGCAGGGAAACCAGGCGTGGAGCAGAGCAGGTCAGCTGGGGCTTGAGAACGCTCCTTTTTGGTGTCTTCGTTGCTGAAGGGGGGTGGCGGCTCTTGCTGTTCTCAACCCCCTTCTTGCCCCTTCCCTCAAATCTCCCAAGTAAATACAATTTTATTTTATTATATTGCTGCTGATCTGCTGTTGTTTTAGATACAAAAAAGGTGGAAGGGGCAAGAAGGAACGAAAGAGTCTGGCGACAGGAAGAGATGAATTGCTGAAGAATGACACTGGCAGGGACTATTGTTCATTTTAACGCTGGAGCAGGAGCAGAGAGAAACGTTCACACGCATCTTGGGCATCCTGCTGGGCAGGCTAGGAAAGGGGCATTCCAGCTGGTCGTGAGATTTGGCTGGACAGATTGAATTGGGCTGAATAGAATGCTCGCCGTTTTTTATTATTATTATTTTTTTTCTTATAAAGAAACCCACTGATTAATTGCAATGGAACCCGATTAAAGGGAGAGTCTGAAACCCACACAGACATTAGAGACATAAAGCTGTCAGCCTACCAGCATGTGATGACTGGGCCTTAACCCTTTACAAGGCTAATGGGGGAGGGGGATCCCCACCGGAGTCAACATTGCTCAGTCTGGGTATATGTGTGTGAGAGAGAGGACTTCTGTCATTTGGGGAAGGAGTTGTGTGCGCAGCAGGAGACCTGTAAACAGACTGTATCTCATGAAAGACAAGGAATTGAAGAATGAAAATAGGGTTTAGGGTCATTTTGTTCCTGGCAAGGTTGTATGAAGGTTTGTTCAAATGTTACTGGATATTTTTTAATAGTTTTGCAGAATTTAGTAGGTTTTGTCCACCCATATCTGTCTCTCCTGTGCAAGTCTGAGTGTGCACTAGGAAAAATTCTGTAAAGAGACCTCTAAAGTTCCACAGACTGCTTGGGGAATGTTGCAAAAGAACTTGGTAGAAACATGAAGAACATAAAAACCAGGTAAGTATATAAAGGAATGCTATTTGTGTGAGAATAAAGCTGTAGCTGAGCTCAGTTTGGGGATTGATGTGGAAAGTGGATGGCAGCTTGGACATATGTTGTGTCAGCGGAGATGCGGTGAAATTTCAGAATGCTTAGAAACCCCTTCCTAGGACTAAAAACTCATTTTTATTATATATTGATTTAATTCTAAAAGTTTTGAAAAAAAATCCTGTTGTGATACTTGTGGTTTTCTTTAACCATTTTTTTTGCTCATCTGATTTAGTGTCTGGACATGGTTCAATGCTCTCTGCTCATTCTCTTCTTTAATACCCTGTTTGTAGCTTGCTTCTGTTGGGAAGCACAGATGATTTATTCAAATAGACTCTTCAAGCTTTGAAAGGGGTCTCTGTGCTGCAGTGCGAGGAGATTGGTGGGGGTGCAGATGCTCTTGCCCCCCAGCAATGCTCAGCTTCAAGTGTGGCACAGTAAAGGATGGCACATAAGTCCTCTAATGAGTGTGCTCTCCAGTTGTTTTATCTTTTTCTACAGCACCCTGTGCACATGTGTGCCCACTGGCTTGGAAATGTTTCTGTAGAGAAGTGTAAAGAGTGGAGATACGGTTGGGGCAAACAAAAGGTCCTTTGTGGGCTCTGGGAAAATGACAGAGGGGTTGCTTTTTGCTCTCTAAAGCTCCTCATTCCTTCCAATTCATTGACTAGTTAAGGTTGGAAAAGGCCTTTAAGATCAATGAGTTCAACCCTTAACCAAGTACTGCCAAGTCCACCCTTAATCTATATCATTGAGTACAATGTCTACATGCCTTTGGAATACCTCTGGGAATGGTGATTCTACCACTTCCCTGGGCAGTCTGCTCCAATGCTTGACAACCCTTTTGGTGAAGAAATTTTTCCTAAGAAATCTGAACTAAGCCTTCCCATGCGTAACTTTAAGACCACATCCTCTTGTCCTATTGCTTGTTACTTGGAAGAAGAGATTGACTCCCACTTCATTACAACCTCCCTTCAGGGAGTTGTAATGCTCTCTCCAAGCCTCCTTCTCTCCAGGCTAAACGCCCCCAGCTCCCTTGGCTGCTCCTCATTAGACTTGTGCTCCAGAGCCTTCTCCAGCATCATTGTGCTTTTCTGGACATGCTCCAGCACCTCAATGTCCTTCCTATAGTGAGGGGCCCAAAACTGGATGCAGCACTTGAGGGGTGGCCTCACCAGTGCTGAGTACAAGGAGACAATCACTGCTGGCCACACTATTGCTGATACAGTCCAGGATGCCACTGGCCTTCTTGACCACCTGGACTCACACTGGATCACATTTGGCTGCTGTCAGTCAGAACCCCCAGGTCCTTTTCTGCTGGGCAGCTTTACAGCAACTCCTCTCTCAGCCTGTAGTGCTGCATGGGGTTGTTGTGACCCATGGGCAGGACCTGCCACTTTGCCTTGTTGAACCTCATGCAGTTTGCCTTGGCCCATGATCTAGTCTATTCAAATCCCTCTGCAGAACCTTCCTGCCCTCCAGCAGATCAACACTCCCACCCAACTTGTCTGCAAGTGACTGAGGGTGGGCTTGATCTCCTCATCCAGACTGATAAAGATAATAAACAGGACCAGGCCTGATACTGAGCCCTGGGGATCACCACTGGTGACTGGCCACCAGCTGGATGTAACTCCAGGCACCACCACTCTCTGGGCCCAGCCATCCAGCTGGTTTTCTGGCCAGTGAACAGTGCACTGGTGAGCCACAAGCAACCAGCTTCCCCAGGAGAATGCTGTGGGAAACCATGTTGAATGCCTTACTGAAGAGAAGGTAGCCTTTCACTCATCCACTAAACAGGTCACATTGTCATAGGAGCTTTCTGAAGTGGTAGTTGCTTATCTTCCTTTTTTTGTCTTGCATCTCTGGTCACTTCATTTGCAATGCAGGTTGTGCCTTCACTGGCTTGGCTTCACAGGAAGTAGCTGTCAAATGGGGGACTCTTCATGCTCAGTTCCTGTTGGGAAAAGAAAAACAAAAAGTCAAATCATCTTTAAACTCTCTCAAATGCTGACATGTATTAGATCAAGGGTTTGGGTATTGAATGGGTATGACCAAGGATGAGAGTCAAATTTTGTCATAACTCAGCATCAGTGTAGCTCAAGGAATTTGGAATGATGGTTTCTTGAGATACTTACTCTGTAACTTGAACATGGAGGTAGGAAGGTAGATGTTAACCACTGTAGTGCAAAAGCCCCTATGAGCAACTGGGACTTAAAAAGTCTGCTGTTCATGCAGTGAAGTGTGGAGGGGGAGGGACGGAGGGGAGTCACTTCTGTACAAAAATCTCATTATTCTTTGGTCACTTCCCATGTCTTCTTGTTTCTCTTTCTGCTGTTCATTTGTGGCTTCCCTTCCTCTTCCCCGCCACCTACTAGTCCCGCTGTAGTTCTTTCCTGCAGCTCTGTTAACATTTAACAAATTTCCCTCCAGTTCCTATGTTTCTTTTGGCTGTAGCTCAAGGCAAACTCCCCAGATCCAAAACTAATTTAGGGCTCTGAGCAACAGTAGCATTTAAATGTTGGCTTTGTGCCATCAGGCAGGCAGCCTCTTCACTGAGAAGAAATCTAATTCCAGTGTTTATTAGATTAACAGTGGCCTCAGGACTGGACTTCCTTTTAATGTTGTCCTTTTAAGAATTGTAAGGCTAATGCAGGGACTTGGGAACCCCCAGGAAGGTCTCAGGTGCCTGGCTGTGACCTTTTTTTTTGGAAGTAGGACTTGGATCTGACTTAATTTGGGTCAGATGGCATAGGGGAGCAGACTGGTGAGGTGGAGCAGGAGGTGTTATTTTGACTTCCCAAGCAGTGTGTGTAAATCCTTCCATGTTTGTGCAGTAGTGGCTTTGATTTCCTGCAAGTTTGTTTCAATAAGCTCTCTGGGGTAAGAACTTAGGTATGGAAGGGCAAATTGTGCCCTGGTTAAGAAGTGGACTGGGACTGGGTAGGATCTGTTTTAATTTCTCGGTTTGGCCACAAGCTCTTTGGGAAGTCACTTAAGGCTCAGGTTTCCATGCATGAAGACTGCCTGTGGTGGGAGGTATGAGTGTTTCATAATATTCCGAGTCAGGTCTAAGACTCTTTGGTCAGCTGTGTAATGATAGTTAAATGTCTAATTTTCTACTGATTTTAATTGACTTAGGCACTCAAATACTCACAGTTCGATGCTGTTTGGCTTCTGTTTTTTGCTCCTGTATTGAAGATAATACTTCTCAGCTTTTAAAGAGGTGTTAAAATTGTTCATTAGTAGAAAAAGGCAACTTGACACTGTAATAGTAGAGACCACACACATGCCTAGAAAGATGTGGTTCCATGACTGGGCCGTTTTGCTTTTTGTGTGTCTTCCTCTGCCTACCTCAGTGCTGTTGTTATTATTTAATTGAAAGTGAAGCCCAATGTGAACAGTATGAAACGGGCTGTAAAGGGTTCTCTAGTGCTTTTTGCTATTGTGGTTAATTTTTCTGGGGTGTGAGTATAAATGAACTGTGGAACTTGCAGGTTTGTAGAGGCAGCACCTGAGACTTCCAGTTTAAGCAGAGTAAAAGTTTTATGACTGTGTTCTGAGTGTTGCAAAGGAGTCTGAAGTCCAGGTGTGGGAGGCATAGGTTGGTGTTTCACGGGCTGCCCTGAAAGCAAACAAATGTGGGTGGACTAAATAGGGGCTGATGTACAGTATAGCTGCCCTGCAGTAACCCCAATGCTGACATTCTTGTTCTTCCTGTTGGCAGTTCTGTTAGAAAGAACTAATCCCACCTGAGCCCATTAAACATATTTGCATTAAACTTGTGTTTTTGAGTGTACGTGTGTGTGTGTGTGTATGTGTGTCTGCCTATATATATATATATATATATATAAAAAATATTGCTGGTGAAGATTTCTGTTTTACTTTTAAGTTAATCCAGTTCTCTGGTCGGCAGCACAGTTGCTGTGATGTCTCTGTGGTTGTGTGGTACCTCTCTCTCTGCCATGCCCAGCTCTGTTCTTCCAGCTCAATCTGGCCAGTTAATAATTGTTGCTTGGACACATCTTGGGGTCACCACTTGTGGTTTGGTCGCTGCGATGCTCCTCAGAGAGGGCACCACTGGTCGCTAGCTGAGGCTGGGTGTGTCCCCCTTTTAGGGACAGGAAAGGACTGCAGGCAGACACAGCAGCAGTGAAGGGAAAGGAGTCTCTCCCTACTTTATTTACATTTCTCTACTTTATATACATTTGTACAGAAGTCCAGAGATTGGCTAGAGAGGTCACCACCTCTCAACCTGTGTGGTGGACAGCACCATCACTCGATTCTTCTCTCAGAGGAGAAGAATGCAAACATTCCAAGGATAAATTTTGTTTACATCAGAAGGCTACATGAGAAAACTTCTGCAGAGGCAGAAAGCTGAAAACATCAGGGCGACAAATAATTGCCCCTTTGCCCCTCATCCTCTGAGGGCAACATAGTATCATGTGTGGAGTTGTTTTTTAGAAAACAACATACGGAACAACTCTCTTTGTCCCAAGATAGCTCCATTTATCTTGTGGTTTGTGCTTTTGAAGTCCTCCTGCCCATCGGATTGCAAAAATGAGCTCCTGCCTCCTCATTGCCACAAAACCACATTGTGTATCCTATCCCTTCCCTGGAGGACTCCTCTGCTAAGCTGAGTTCTTGTGGTTGACTTCCCAGTCTCTCCTGTGGCAGAGCTGGAAAGCTACGAGGCTCAGATGCTCCACTGCTAACATGAGGGCCTCTTTATAGAAGACCAAAATAAACTCCTTTAAATGATCTCTCTATAAGAAAACCATCTCTATCTTGTCCAGGAACCTGGTCTTTTTTGTATCATGCCATAATGGTGGGAACAATCTTGACTGCAGCCCGCAAAAGCCAAAATGGGCTTTTTTGGAGCCAGAGTTGATCTCTTTGCACTCTATGCCTGAAGAACTGCAGTCTCGTTAGAACATAAAGTTCCTTGAAAAGGAAGACTTCAATGTTTTCGCTTTTACTTTCTGTAAAGAGGTGTATGGCTATCAGTATTGGTATGTTGGGACTGGTCAAGACAGAAGTCTTGAAAAGGTTAAACAAAAAAATGGTTAAACAAACAAAAGAGTTTTCTGGGTTTTGGAGAGAAGTTCTGGAGGATAGAATGTCCTTACAGTTTGTCCAGTGGATGGAAGATCTGAAAGATGAAAGAAGCTGGCTGATAATTTCCTGTGGGACTAACTTAGAGTAGTTCAGAGAGCCAATGCCAAGTGAAACCTTGAAGACAGAATAAAAATAGCTTTGAAATTGTGTTGAGCAAGGTTATGGGTAATTTGTAAATCCAGAGAGCACTGGACAAGCACTGATGAAGTAGTTAACAAAGATCGTGAGTGGTGTGGCAGAAGAAGCTAAAGGCTCAAGGAGCTTCTGAGCCAAAAGGAAAAGGATTTTCCTGTAGACTTTGTGGTAAGGAAGTGGCTGGATTCTGAATTTTCCGAAACACGTTTATCCTTGCAACCCAGATCGAAAAATGCCACTTCTGGTTTTTCTTGGATCCCTGAAGCCTTTGAGCACAACTTCTCTAACAAAGATGGCAGTGGTAATTCCTCCTCTTCTCTGCAATCTTCTGACCACTCTGTTTTCCTTTTGCCCCACCTCGAGACACCTTAGCTGCTCGTGACACTGCAGGCAAATCAGTGCAGTTTACAGCCAGCAGATTAAAACAAATTGGCATTAATTTCAGTTTTTGTTAATGCTGCGACCTGTAACTGGTTCCTCAATGGCTTTTGTCGTGGTTGGAAGCCATTACTGTTCAACACTCTGTGCAGACAGGAAGATGTATAACTCTCCTGTATGAAACTGAAAACTGAATGAGTTTTTCTTTGCTTGCTTTTAGCCCAATTCATATTTGGTTAGTGGTGAAATGACAGTTGTGTCTTTCTCAGCTGTAAAGCAAAGAATTCAGTGAAATCTCAAGGATGCTTGCGGCTTGGAAGAGGACATGACAGGAATGGGAGCAGAAGCAGAATAAATGTTGGAAAAGCACTGATTGTTTGCCTTAAAAGTTAAAACTTGAGTTACTTAAAATAAGAGAAGTGAAATAGAAAAGGGAGTAATACATCTATTCAAATTAAGTCTTTATTTTCTCATATTGTAGGTTTGAGGGACAGATGCCAAGTTGATTTTCATTAGGTCTTGTAGGTTGCTTGCATTCTTCTCCCTTCAGTGAAGGGGAAGGATTTCAGAGCCTCAGAATTTCTGCAGTAGCTCTGAGATTCTGATTCTTTCAGGTTGTTTCCCAGAAGTGACAGAGCATATCCTTGCTGTGACTACAATAAGCCTTTGGTCTTCCTGTAGCTGAGATAATATAAGGATGTAGGATACTTTAGGATAATTACCTCAAGGATGAGAGAAATCTGTCTGTGAAGTAATGGAAAAGTTAAAGGAAAGCTCACAGAACCTAAAATGCCAACGTTTTCTGCCCTGTAACTGGGAAAACAAAGTCCAGTGTTTCACCTCAATGAAGTTTGATATAGCAGAACATTTTCTGAATTGAAGTGGCCTTCATTCGTAAGTGCTGTCATGCCAGTGAAACTCCTATGTAACTGTACTAGGTGAAATACATCAGAGGTACCTTCTTCCTGTGGATTATCTGCTTTAAAGAGCAGGCTGCTTCTCTAGCTGGCACTTAGCAATTGCTTCTCTAGCTGGCAGTTAGTAGTTTTGAAAGTCACCTGGTAACTTTTCTGCTGTTGTGCTGTTATTTTCTAAATTTTAGTGTACTGCATAATTCATGATAAATGAAGAGTAAATTGTTTGTAACCTTTATGGAAAAGGAAGGGGTAGAGGTTGTTGGTGTGTGGGTTTAAAAAACAAAACACCACAGTGAAAGAAATGGAAAGTTATGTGTCTCATGTTGCTGAAGTGACTAATTCTTGCAAAGCATGACGTGGGCTTAAGGCAGTATTTTAAAGTGTTTGTCTAGTGTGTGGGTGTATTCTGAAAGGGTCTGAGTAGCTCTGCTTGTCAGGCCCTTGTGGTCCAGCTAAACATTCCCTCAATGGTTTAGGTTGCATGATGATGTCCTTGAGTGATGTTATGCTAAACAACCTTTTATTATTCTGTCCATTTCTGAGTGGACAGTGGAGAGTATTTCAGTTCTGTTTTAATATGCTTGAGTGGATGATCCTGCATAACAAGTAATTTAGTGCTGGGGTAAGTTCCTTGGATTCTTCATTGTACTTCTCTATTGACACGCAGTTGCACAGGAGCTTGCAGCTATGTAAGAAAATGCTGCTTCATGTTAATATCAGCAAAGCATTTTTCTTGATGGCATCCTTCAGGTATCACTCTGCACTTCATAATATGAAATGGATGACATGCTCTCTGCTTAAAAGAGAAAGTCTACAGGTAATGAAATGCCAATACTGAAGGTATGCTTTTAACTGTAACATGAAAAAAAAAATAGTGTGGTGGGAAACAATGTTGCTGCTCCTTGGAATCCAGGTTTAGAGGTAGGAAAAATGTTTTAGTCTGCAGAGAAAATAAAA
Source organism: Cyanoderma ruficeps (assembly GCA_008694505.1). Classification (NCBI taxonomy): domain Eukaryota; kingdom Metazoa; phylum Chordata; class Aves; order Passeriformes; family Timaliidae; genus Cyanoderma; species Cyanoderma ruficeps. The sequence goes on from VZDJ01007753.1 coordinate 13,471,796, forward strand.
GTATTTGGGTTAAAGGTATGTAGGAAGCTCAATCTCTTCCAGTTAGGGGCTTGGAGGTAAGAAGCAGAATGTCAGAGGTAGCATACTGCAGCTCATGGCTTTCTGAGGTCTTTGCACCTTCATAGGTTCTTGGTGAAACAAACAGATGCTCCTACTATCTAATGCTTTTGTACACACTAGTGGAGAGAGTGGGAGAACCGTCATACCAAATTCTGATCTTTTGAAAGGCTCAATAAAAGGGCTGTTTCTTTTAACATAGGACAAGATGTGTGAAGCAGGCTGATATGGTGCTTGGTTTCTTGGATGTCAGCAGTGTTTGACAGGCGTGTTACAGAAAAAAACCCAGCATTTTCTACTCTCCTGCCAGTTCCAAATGTTTGAGGGAACCTTGTAGTTACAGAAAGGACATTTGCCATTTAAGGGCTATTAAATATGCAGAATATATCACTGTATGGTCACATTTCAGCCAAAATATCTGGAAATTAGAGTTGAGGTGTTTTACCAGGTCCTTACAAAGTAGTTCTGGTGTTCCCAGGAAAGAGCTGTAGGATTCTGAAGAGAAGGTTGGGGGAAAAAGTCACAGAATGGGTCAGGTTGGAAGGGACCGCAGTAGGTGTTCTGGTCCAACCCCCTGCTCAACTAAGGTTATCCTAGAGCACATGGCACTGGATTGCACCTAGATAGTTTTTGAATATCTCCTGTGTAGGAGACTCAACAACCTCTTTGGGCAACCTGTTCCAGTGCTCGGTCACCTGTACAGCAGAGAAGTTCTTATGCTTGAGTGGAACTTCCTGTGCATCAGTCTCTGCCCAGTGCCTCTTGTCCTATTGCACCACCGCACAGAGCCTGGCTCCATCCTCTGACACCCTCCCTTTGACACTGATAGACACTGATGAGGTCCCCTCTCAGTTGTCTCTTCTCAAAACTGAACAGGCCCAAATCCCTCAGCCTTTGCTCACAAGAGAGATTCTTCATCCCCTTAATCATCTTCATAACCCTCCACTGGACCTGCTCCAAGAGCTCCATGTCTCTCTTGTGCTGAGGTGCTGAGAGCTGGAGACAACATTGCAGATGTGGTTACTCACATATGGCTTTCTCCTGTCTAGCCTCGCCTGTTAAAACGTCTCAGTCCATTTGAAATAGTTGTCATTTATCTGATACTTCATGCCTACTTTTGGACAAGAATTTAAGGCTGAAGTTTTGATGTGTTTAATATGCTTTAGTGGTTGAAAGGTTCCTGTTTCTATACTTGGAGACTTCATGTGTTGTCCACTGTGAGCTACTTCCATAGGCCATTAAGAAGCTGCTCAGGAAACAAAGAGTAACATGTTTCCTGTTCGGAAAAAAAAACTTATAGAATCGGTAGTTGTTGCCTTTTGTCCGATTTCAAGAACTGAACGGTCAGCAGGGAATAAAAATATATTGGTTGGTTCAGGCTTTGAACAGAATCTTTTGGGAGTCTTGAGAGAACTGTGTGCCATAACACACTTTTGAGAAATGTTTTGTTACTGTGGTTAGAATATGTTGCTTAATTTCCCTGTATAAGCCTCATTATGGACCTTAATCTTACACTCCACTTCTGTAAATGGTGGAAGAGTTTCTTCCTCCATGATGTGACATTTATGCATAATTAGCTTGAAGTATTTTTTTTGGCTGCCATATTGTGTCATAGCAGAAACCAATGGCTAGTCTTTTATTATTGCTCCTTGATTTTTCCAGGCATTGCTGCCTTTTCTATTAATTTGTTCAATCTGTTTCAAATTAATTTCCACCAGATGCACTAGTTTAAAAAAATATTTTTTAAAAGATTGAATCTTAATTTCCTGCCCATAATTCTAATCTTCTAAGGTCCCTTCTGTATTATTTCTTTTTCCTCTGTTGTGTTTGGAGCAGAATATTTCCTATTTTGGTATCATTTGCAGGCTCCTTTTACTTGATACTTACTCTTTCTTCCAGATCATTAATGAAGTTATTTAATGGGACTGGATCTAATGCTGATCCCTATAATACCTGCTAGCTATGTCTACCCCCTGCAGCTTGACTTGCTGCCATTTCTCATTATCTTTTGTTTACGGTCCTTCAGCTGACTTTTTTGATCTGTGTTTGCTGCTAACCCAGCCAATTTGAATAAGATTTTCATGGCAGTAATAATGCACCTTCTGTTCAATGACTCTGTATATGTAGAAACAGATTAAGCCTCAGTACATTGTGGTGGCATAATAGTAGTATACCCACGTGTAGAAGGGAAGAAGTAGTTTTGTCAAGTTCTGTAGAAGATAGAGTTAGGACAAGGATCTAGAGACCTCAGTTATAGGCACGATGATAATTGCAAGGTGTTAATTTATGACTTTAAAGTTTTGGGAGAAGGAACTGTAACAATTGCCTCTTAATTCTTGAGTCTTTTTGTGTTCAAATCAAATGCTTCTTCAGTATTTCTTTTTCAGTAGTTCTTTCTGTAAATGCTTTCCTGTTTCCTGGGCGCAGGTAGAGGTTTTTGGTGGGATTGCTGCTCTTTAATTCTGTGGGATCAGAATTGGGATCCAGAGACTCAAGCATGTTTTTAAAGGCCTCCTATTTCTCTCCCCATGCAGTGTTTCTGAAAATACAGCTTCTGTTCCAGCCTCACTCTAACTCAGTCCTTTGCACCAACAGCCAGTCAGTTTGCACTTTGTTTTACCCCTTATTTTCTTCAAGTTCTAATTACCAGATGCCCTGTGGGATTTCTCTTCCTTATACTTTCTATTCTTTGTGCTCACATTAAGTGTAACACGTTCGAGGTCTGAGGTGTGTAGTTGTGCAGTTTAATATGGTAACTGAAGGTGATTGTGCTTGATAACATGCCTCTCTCTAACACTTTGTTCAGTTATGTGTTTAATTGAGAGCAAGCTGGTTCAGGATTGAGGTATATCTACTTTTTCAAATTGAAAAGGAACTTCTAGGGCTAGGAAACTTTCATTCTCATTTGGAGACTTCCAAAGTAGGCGCCATATTCCATTACCAGAAAGCAGGAACATCTTCAGTCTCTTCTCTGGTTTGTGTGGTTTTGTTGAGTGTTGTGTCTTTTTTTTTTTTCCTTAACCTTACCACTATCACATACTTCCTCAAACAAAACCATAACAATTCTCTTTAAAGCTTTGAAAACTTTTGGGTTACCCTTCCTAGTAATGTTAACTGCAGTCTAGGCAGGCTTCAACAACTCGAAGACCATGTGGGTACCCCATCAGAACTGTTTCAGATGCTTCTGTAATGGGAGTAGAAAAGAAGAGAAAACTGTTGGCATTTATCAGTGAATGGTGCCCCTTCTGACATCAGCCTGTTGCGCTGTAATGTTGCCTTTGCTGTGTCTGCCAGCAGAGCTCTGAGTTTAAACAATGGTCAGCAAATCCCTCTTCTAAAGCTGGATTAACTGTACTTTTTCCTTCAGTGGAAACTGCTATTTGGGTAAGAGAGGAATCCAAAATTTTCATTTTCCCTCAAGACAGGCAAGCAAATGAAGCCAAGCTTCTCTGCTGTAGGAATTCGGGGAAGTGCTAGATAAAGAGGGAAAGTGTATCATCTGAACTATGCTCAAGACTATGTGACATATCCAACATCTGCCCTCATCAAGGTGTGTATGTGGTGGGAATGCAAAAGTGAGCCTGGCCTGGAAGTGGAGAAAGAGGGATAATTGTTGTCTGGCACAGACCTAGCAACACGTGGGCAAGGTGTTAAGAAGGCTATTAAAGGCTATGCTACAGAATTCAGTAATTTTAACCCCAAGTACACAGTCAGATGCTCATGAGTTCTTAAAATACAGAAGAAAGAAGTTCAGTGCATCTGTTGAAACCAGGGAAAAATATTCTGATGCTTATTCCAGATTTGTTCAAAAATGGATCTAGGAATACCCTTCCATGCTTTCTCTGTGGAAAAAACCCTACAGTCTTATGCCCATCACTATTAGGACTTTAGTTCTCTCCTTTTGCCTTTAATTCCATTAATCATATTCCATTTTATTTACACAGTCCTGGATTTCTTTTTCCCTCTTTATCACTCTGAGTGTCAAATGTGTCTTGTATTTTCACACTCGTTCAATATCCACTTATACCTTCTGTCCTCCCATCATTTTTCTGTGGTAGAGTTAAAATTATAAGAGATGGTATTGTCATATGTTTGGTTCTGTCTCTTGTAATAATGAGGTTTGCAGAAAGATCTCTGCCTTCCACTGAAGGTCTTCTGTAAGCCAGAATTGGGTGCCTGTCCATGGAGGGGGAGAAGCCTAGATCCACATGTGGCGGACCAAGAGAATAATTGATTGTTCTTTCCAGAGGCTTCTGATTCTGAGCTGAACAGTCTGCAACTGTAAATAATGCCAAATCTGTTTGTAGTTCTGGCTTTTCTGAAGCTGTTGGTGCTATTCTCCTTGCAGCATACAAGCGCTTAAGGGATACTTAGCCATGGTTTTAGCTGTGCTGTCCCATGTTACAGGTACATGAAGGATTGGAGGGTGGTGCAAACAGACTGATGACTGTGAACTTCCTCCTGCTGATTTTAAAAGAACAGTAAGAGGTTCTGTGTTAGGATCAAAGGAAAAAGATACAATCAACAGGGTGGTGTGGAGTGGGAGTCTCTTTTATGTAACTGGTTCTTGATACCTGGATAAAAGAAAATTTGGAAAAGCAGCATGGCACTGACCATTGAATCCAGGATCTTTTGCAGTTTTTCATTGAGGAAGCTTCATCCATATGCGAATATGATAAAATTCTGATAGTTCTAGGATGCTACCAGAGACTGACAGAAATGTATTCATCTCAACAAAACATGCTTTTTACAGTGAGAACAATCATGCTACCTCCTCACTACCTCCCCAGAGATGTGATAGAGACCCCATCACTGGAGGTTCTCAAGGTGCAACTGTACAGGGTGCTGGATAGTCTCATCCTGGCTCCATTTTCCGCAAAAGGTTGGATGCAGGTTGTCTTTTGAGGTTGCATCCAGACTGGGCTGTTGCACGATTCCATGTTGAAGCAACAGCTCGTCAAAGGTTGAATTGCTGCAAAGCAATGTTAAGAGCTGCCATGTGCCATTATTTTTACTGAAGAGGGAGTGGGTTAGAGTCTTTCTTTTTTGAATAAAGCATGCCATCAGGACTTAAAACTGTTTTCACTCTCCACCAGAAATCTGCTGTTTCTATCAAAGCAACAGCTACAGAGCCCAGTTTGGTAATTATCCTGTGTACTTAAGTTTTCTTTGTAATGTCAATATTTTTATGAATCCGTGGCAAGTACAGAGCTACTCTGTAATAGCTCTGAGGGTTGCAAGTGACCTTACCAGCAAAATGAAGCATTGTTAGGTTTTGTTTTATGGGGCTATATTGTTTGGCCTGATGAAGAGTTACTGGGAAGTGAGGGAAGCAGAGTAACAACCTACTGTT
>VZDJ01007753.1:13477210-13487277 GCA_008694505.1 Cyanoderma ruficeps
AAAAAAAAAAAAAAAAAAAAAAAAAAAAAAAAGAAAGAAAAAGGCAGAAATAACAGGATGATAATTGACTAATGGACTTCTGCTTTTCAGCCAGAAATTACTTAACTGCTTTGCCAACTTCAGACATAAAACTACATAGATCCTAAGTATTGTTTTAAGAGGGTTGGGGGCAATGCACCCTTCCTCAGGAGACATATCATTTATGAGATAAATATGAAGATATGGAAGATATTTGGAAGGAATTTGAAGAAACAGAGCATACCATGTTAAATTTAAGGTGATGGCAGATGTTAAGTATGAGGCCTGTGTTTAGACTGACTTCCTGTTTTTAAAATCTGGAGGTTGTTTGTATACACAGCTAGAAAACTGTTTGGTTACTGGATCCTGCTGCTATGCATCTGGAGGGAACCAAACTACAGACAGTCAAGATGATATTTTACTTGTTTATACCCAAGGGCAAGTGAGAGTAGGAAATTTTTGTTGTGGTCACATGAGGGATCAGGAGAGGCCATGAAAATTGAGTGATAGCAGCTCAGCATGTGGCAATATCTCTGTTTACCTTTTTTGTATCATTTTATATATGTTGCATTGCTAAAATATGTCGGGGTTTTGCCTCCTGCATAAGTGAAAAGATTTTTGAATCCAGAGTTAGTAAAATGTCCAAGCCTTCATGTGATGCAAAGTTTCAGGAAAAATATTTGTGATTACTAAGCCCAGAGGTGCCTCTTGTTGTTTCTGCTCCAGAATAATGTGTAGAAGTTCAATTAGATATGTTCCCTTTGATTGTTGGTCCAGTTGCCTGAACAGCAAGTGCTGATTTCCTTCCTGTTCTTGGCCCTCTGACTAACTGGGACTGAAAGGTGACACTGGAGCTTTGTATGTGTGTTGGGTCAGCCTTCTGTCTCACGCTCCCAGTGTTTAATGAGAGTTTGAGGTAAGAGGGGAGATCTTCTGCTAAGGCTTCTCACACCAAGTGCACCACTTCCGCTTGGAGTTGGAAAAAACATGCTTCTCATCTTTATCCTTCCTGACCTCTACTGTTACAGATCCAGTTACAGGGTAGTGTCACTGGAGCTCTGAGCACTGGGGAATAATCATGAGACACCAAAGGTGAAATACTATCCACATGGAAATCATTGAGAAAATTCCTGCTGCCTTCAGGTGTGCCAGCTTTTATTCACTTTGTTCTTTTTTCTGGGAAAGACTAGCACTCCAGGATTGCTTCTGAAACTGTTCATAGGTTGAAATCAGCGTGTTTTCCCAACCATCACCTGCATTACTTGACAAGTGCAAAACTGAGTAGATCATGATTTATAGTGACTAGAAGGTTAGTTCCCCTAAAGGTCACAAATCACAAACCATTAGATCTGCAAAGGTTGTAATTCGAACTAGTTAAGCAAAGTATGCTTACATAATAGCACTACAGACACCAGCTAGTGCTATGAGAGTGAGTTGGTATCTAGGTCATAACGTGTCCTTCAGCTTCCAACAGTTTCAGTAGCATGGTAAAATCACAAAGCAGAGCTGATGGAACATAGCAACTTTAATGAGGTGAGAAGAACAGATTTAATGTGTGTGTGCTTATATATAACCTAATATTAGTAGCAACTTTGAAGGGAACTGTGTGTTTGACAATACAGCAGATTAAGTTACAGTTTCCAGACTGGGACAGCTGCACTAGTTCTTTCTTTGCTCTTGCAGAGCTGTACTGCCATGCTGCTCATGGGGAAGCCCAGAAAAGCTGGTGAAAGGATTAAAGAACAAGTCTTCAGATGAGAGACTGAAGGAGCTAGGGTTGTTTAGCCTGGAGAAAAGGAGGCTCAGGGAGACTCTTATCACTTTCCACAACTACCTGAAAGGAGGTTGTAGGGAGGTAGGTGTCTTTTCTCCCAGGTGCGAAATGACAGGATGAGCAGAAATAGCCTCAAGTTGTGTCAGAGGAGGTTTAGATTGGATATTAGGGAAAAATTTCTTCACCAAAAGGTTTGTCAGCACTGGAGGACAGACTACCCAGGGAATGGTAGAGGTATGAAAAGGCATGTGATGTGGCACTTAGAGATGTGGTTTAATGGTGGACCTGGCAGTGTTCAGTTAATGGTTTAGACTTGGTGATCTTAGAGATCTTTTCCAACCTTAATGATGGTGGTCTTGTGTACTCCCAGCAGGAAGGCGTACTGGAGCTTCAAGTAGCTGGGATGAATGTTTTGGGGTGCTTTTGATGACAATAATGGTAGAAAATTGCTTTGGAAAAGGTAGTTTAAACAGCAGCTGCTTTGGCTACAATATACAGTTAGTTCGGCCTTTTTAAAAGGTTGTAGGTGATAGCAGAGGATGGTTTGTCCTGAATTTTCTGTGTTGTTGGTTTGAAGAAACCTGTTTGATTTTTGCACGTGGTTGTGGTTCTTCTGAATTTCCCTTAGTTTATTTCTACTAGTCTGAAATTTTGCATAGATGATGCATTGTTTTTCCTTAGCAATGTCTGTTGCTTTTTTGCCTTCTGGCTACATTACCCCCTTGCTGTCCTTTTGAGCCAGCCATTGCCCTGGGCATACCTGGTAAGCCCTCTAAAGATCTGAGCACTCTGGTCTCTTTCATTCCTTATTTACCTCCTGTTCTTTTAGCCTTTATCCCCCGTTACACCAGATGATGGCTGCTTTTCTGTTGTATGCAGACCTCTATACCTTGAGATGTATTGTTTTGTACTAAACCTTCCAAAGGTAACTTGTAATGGACATGAGCGAAAGAATAAAAGGCTTTTATTTTTACACCCATGACAGACTGAATAGAAATTTGTTGGGTGCAGTTCAGCTTGGAAAATAGTCTATAGTTAAGGCCTTGCAACCTGCAGTGTAGCAGGCAGCTGAGGCTGGCAGAAACCTCTTCAGCCAGTTTTGTGCAGAAGAAACATAATCCTTTTTCAAAGAAGTGCATCCCCTCTGAAGTTAAATCTTTGCTTTACTTGCACAAGTGGATGTCTTCACTGGAGGGAATTCTGCTGCTGGAAGAGTTACGGAAGTATTACATCAATTTTGCAGATACTGCTTTTCTCAATTAGAATGGAAAATAAGGAAATTATGGGGCTTGTTTTTTTTCTTTTTGCTTAGATTGATACAGTTCATGGTTTATCACAGGTACGCTAGATGTATAAGAGAGATCAATGAAATCAAAAAGCCTGAAAATAGTTCAGTATGTATGTAATTACCACTTGGGGCAGGTATTTCTCTGTAATTCTTTCCTTGCAATCTATTGTTTAATCTAAGAGCTTTATGTTTGTTGGAATTGCAGAAAGAAGGAACCATGCAAAAAAATCCAACCAGATTAGCCTGAGGGAGTTGATGATTGATGGAGTAATCATTTGTTTAACAGTGATATTGATTATATAGATTGTCTAGATAATGTCAGACAGAAGTTCAGGCATGACCTTTTCCTTTTGAGGGGGGTGGGTGTTATAGCTTGTTCTTTTTCAAGGCAGAGATTTTTTTTAAGAGGAAATCTGGGATAAAATCATAAATAGTTGCATTTGCAAAGGGATGAGAGTCAAGAGTTGCGTTAGAGTATTGTTCTGAAGGTGGGAAAGGAGGCCTGGGAGATCCTCACGCTAACTTTAAGGCTGGAAAAAATATTCTTATCAGGTTATATGTTACCATGTGAACTGCATTTTCTTTTGGTGAGTTTGTAAAGCTGAAAATCCTTTTGCTTGTATAAATGTCAGTTAAGTGCAGTCTAATGTAACAGTTTAATGTTTACAGGTAAATAAAAGATATTTTTCCACTTTCACTGGAGTCTGAAATGTCTAAAATAGTGACATGCAAAAGGTTTGCATCTAAAAAGTTTAGGGTTTGGAGATGACCCTTCAAATAGCAAGGATTCTACTTCAGAGAGTTTTCCCTTGTATTGTGGTGTCATAACTAAGTGAAGAGCAGCAGCAGTGCTGTGGTCTAGGAGAAGACTGAGTTTGTAAAAGAAAAGGAGCGTTCTGATACCTGGCATTCCTGGAATGTTTGTGATTAGTGCTGAGTTATTTTTAAGCTGATTGCCAAGTCTCTTTTTGGGAGGTTGCACTTGACTGTTGCCTTCAAAGAGCCCCTTTCCGAGAAGCTGTGCATAGTAATTGATCCCCAATTTCAGAATGTGAGGAGGGTGAATATTTTCCTTTGCAGTCAAGGATGTGTTCATACACAGTAGTGTGTACACAGAGAAGAATTGATGTCACTTTGTATTTAATGTTTACTCTAAAATAGTTCAGATCTCTTCAAAGCATCTTTCTTTTTTTCTTCTTTTCCAGGTGTTACAAGTAGCACTGAGTGCTCCTGTGGACGTAATCATTTTACCTGTGCTGTCAGTGCTTTTGGTGAATGCACGTGCATCCCTGCTCAGTGGCAATGTGATGGAGACAATGACTGTGGGGACCACAGTGATGAAGATGGCTGCAGTAAGAATACCATCCTTGACTTGTGCTGGGGAAAACTGAGTGTCTTCTTCTCTGCTTCCCTGTTTTACAGGCATCTCCTGCCATTTGTATGACAAAAGTTTTTGATTGCAGATGATGTACTTTTGACTTACTTGGAGTGTAACAAAGCCGTTGCTCACTGATATAAAACACAGTGAAAGCCCAACTTTGGCTTTTTTTGCAGCTGGTTTTAGCTGATGGTTGGACATGAATGTGTTAGAGGGAGAGCAGGGACAGAGAAAAGTGGCTCTCATTTTTCCATCCTTGCAAAAGCACTATCTCTGAATTAAGTTATATGATTTTGCTGTAAATATTAATGGAAAATAAACAGTGTGAAGAGGCGTATTGAGGGTGTCTGCCCTCTTAAGTGGCATTCTAGTTTCTATCCTGGCTGTCCTGAGAAGAGAGGGAATCAAACTGAAATAACATTCATTGGTCTTGGGATTTGCTGAGAGATACTACCTTGCAGGTACTGTGTATCTGCATAGTGTTGGCATCTGTGTAGCTGAGCCCAGCTGGGTGAGAACTGATGTGAAATGTCACTCTGAGTGGGTGTAGCATGATAGAGATGAATAGAGAAAGCCTCTTTCCTTGGAGACACAAGTAAATTCCTTTTTTACCTCATCTCTTTGGATTCCACAGAGCATGGTAGAATTGAGGAGTGTGAAAAAAGGCCTGGTCTCACGAAACTCCTTTCCTAAAAGTTGCCCTAGAGCTGAAAATTTAAGGCTCCTGTCAATGGACATGAGAGAGAAATTTATCTTCCTCTGCTGGGTCTCTCTCCAGCCTTCCCTGGTTTCTGCTGTTGATTACTGTTTGGAAAGGAGCTTTCCTGATCTTTTAAATATTGTCTTAAAGAATCTCTTCTTCCTTAAATTTGGAGATGTCAACCCAGCTTCTTGAACATTTCCTTCCTTCTCAATTCGTGTTTCTTAAAATTTTGCAAACATTGAGCAGTGTAAAAGACGTCGAGTGTTGGGACGGTAAGGCATATCCAATAGCTAAGCTAATAGCTAAGCTGGTTTTTTACTAAGCATGGAAGAAAATTCCTTTTTTGCGGGTTTTTTTGTTATGGGTTTTGTTTGTTTGTTTGTTTTTTTGCAGGTAGGTGAGGAGATTGGGGGATGGTGGTGGGATTAACTTTTTTTTTTTTTTTGGTGGGCTTAGTAATGATTTAGACAAGTAATGTTTCTTGATACGATTTTCTTTGTAATTCAACAACTTCCAGCACCAAAAATTTCAAGCTGAGCAGGCATGGTAGGACTTAGGGGCAGGAAAGATACGATCTTCCATAGGAACTAGCGGGAGGTGGTTTCATACAATGCTTAAACTGTGAATCTCCCTGCCACAAAACATGGATTCTGAAACTTCAAACGTTCTCAAACAGCAATCTGACAAGACTGTGAATATATAATCCACTAAGGGCTGTTAAAGATGAATATGTCACCTCTTGTTTGGGAAGTCTTTGCATTACAAATAGAGGCAGGTTTTGTGTTTTGAGGAAGAGCATGTATTTTCATGCTGCTTTCTTCTGCTCTTCTCTTAGCATCTACTGATGCATCATATCTCTCTCTCTGTGTGGCCTGGAAGAGAGGAACCTTTTGGTCTTCCACAGTAAGATATAATATATTAAGGAGATGCAATGCATTAAGGAGATCTGCCCAGTATCTATTTGAATGGAAGCTGTGCAAACTAGGAAGCAGTACTGAAGTGTGAACAGTCTGCTGATACTCTAAGGCACTGGACATTAGGAAGAATATAAAATAGGGGTAGACATATAAGAGACAGAATATAAAGTGATGCAGAGGATGTGGGAACTGGATTTGACTTCTGCATTTTTTAATTTAAGTTTTTAAGAAGGTTGGCTGCTACAGTTAAGACAACAACAAAAAATTCTATAAATACATAGCAGCAAAAGGAGGGGTGAGGAGAGTCTTCACCCTTAGCTGAATGTAGAGGGTAGCATAGTGTCAGGGAAATGAGAAAAAGGCCAAGTTACTTAATGCCTTCTTTGCTTTAGTCTTTAATGTCAAAACCAGTTGTCCTCAGGATGCCCAGTTCTTCAAGATAGAACTTAGTGACGGATAGCTGAGTGAAGGCCCCATAATCCAGAAGGCAATAGTTAGTGTCCTGTTACGCTAATTAGACACCCACAAGTCTATGAGCCCAGATGGGATGCACCTAAAAGTAATGAGGAAGAAAGAACTTGCCAAACCACTTTTAATCATTTAGCAGCAGTCCTGGTTAACCAGAGAAGTTCCAGTTGAATGGGGACTGGCAAACACCCTTCTATAAGAAGAGTGGAAGGATCATCCAGAGAACTAAAGGCCTGTTAGCCTGACCTTGGTGCCAGGGATAGTCATGGAGCAGATCATCCTAGTGCCATCATACAACATGTGCAGAACAGCCAGAATCAGTCCCAGACAATATGGTTTTACAAAAGGCAGGTCCTGCTTAACCAACTTGGTCTCCTTCTATGACAAGATGACCCAGTTAGTGGATGAGGAAAACGCTGGGTTGATGGGCTGAGACCAATTGTGTGAGGTTCAACAAGGCAAAGTGTCAGGTCCTGCCTGTGGGTCACAACAACCCCAAGGCAATATTACAAGCTGGAAACCTGCCCAGCAGAAAAGGACCTGGGGGTACTAGTCAACAGCAGTGGAACATGCTCTCGTGTGAGTCCAGGTGCTCAAGAAGGCCAGTGGCATTCTGGCCTGTATCAGCAATGGTGTGGCCAGCAGGACCAGGGCAGTGATTGTCGCCTTGTACTCAGCACTGGTGAGGCCACACCTTAAGTGCTGTGTTCAGTTTTGGGCTCCTCACTACAAGAAGGACACTGAGGTGCTGGAGTGTGTCCAGAGAAGCACAATGGAGCTGGTGAAGGGTTTAGAAAACGTGTCTTGGGAGAAGCAGCTGAGGGAACTGGGGTTTGGCCTGGAGAAGAGGAGGCTAGGGAGACCTCATTGCCCTCTACAACTGCCTGAAAAGAGGTTGTAGTGAGGTGGAGGTCGGTCTCTTCTACCGTGTCTCAAGTGAAAGGACTAGAGCAAATGGCCTTAAGCTGCACCAGGCAAGGTACAGACATTAGAAAAGAACTTTTCACTGAAAGAGTGATCAGGCATGGGAGGTGGTGGAGTCATGGTCTCTGGAAGTGTCTAAGGGGTGTCTGGATGTGGCACTTGAGAATATGGCTTAGGGGTGGTATAGGTTGACTGTTGGACTAAATGGTCTTGAGGTCTTTTCCAACCTTTGTTATTCTGTGATCTTATTCAGGATGTAACTTGTGCTGTAGGTCTCTGCAGTTTAGTGACAGAGGAAAGCTAGCATGTACAGAGAAGGACAGTAGGTTTAATAAGATGGAAGGGGAGGAAAGGAGCTCCATTTATACTGGGTAGTAAAGTGATTCAAGGGGAAGGACTAGAACAGGAGCTGCCTTTTTAAGTATTGCGTCCTGGTAGAATAGATACAAAGAGAGCTTTTTCAGCTGACAGCCAGCAGTACTTGAAGTGCAATTTAATGGAAAGAAGACAGCAAAAAATTAAAGTTAACATTTCTGTAGCATCCTTTGCCCCATTGCTTAAGTGCATGACTTCAGCACACACATGCTAGGTTGCAGTGGGGGACCCCGAGGAGCACTTACTCTTTTAAGCCTGTTGTATCTTGCTCTGTGTGGCTGCTGATTATGAATCCAAGTATGATACTATTCTTAGCTTGTAAGAACTAGATCAACTCTACACTGTAGATTTGTGGTAGTTGACTGTGCTGTTTCCTGTCTTGCTTAGTTATTACAGCACCAAAGGTTTTTGCCAGAGCAGGTTGCTTGCTAAATCCCTCCCTTCTGCTTGGCATACAAGGAGCCTTTTTAAGGTGTACTCATTTGTGGGGTTAACTTTTCATTTTCTCTGCTTGCTGACTGTGCCAAGCATAAACAGGGCAGAAGGAGTGCAAGAACAGGGGTGGGGCTTGAGCCCCTTGGAACAAGAACTTGAACTTTAAATCAATTTAAGCTTCTTGTGAATCAGCAGTGATGTACATAGTACATGAGAACAGTTGGTTCACTAATTTTTCTTTCCTTCCCTGGCTGATTGTCTGTAACATGCATAAAATTTCCTGGTTGGAGTGAAATTTTGAACTTCTCTGTTTCAAACTTGATTTATGGTTTTATTTATTCACTGAAAATATTAATTTTTTTAAAATACAAATACTGAGCTAAAGATTTGGATTGTTTTGATGAAGTCATCGAGCAAGGCCCAGATATACTAAAGGCCTACTTAAAAAAAAATTCCTCAAAAAACATGGGGCTAGTCTTCATGCTGGAGTGGGCCCAGTTGTTTTTTCTGACTTATGAACCTTGGTCTGCAACCACTTTATATGGAGTCTTCTGAGATGCTAAAGCTATTGAGATTCTTTTCCAGCAATTGTATGGATGTGCAGCTCTGAGTTTTACAGGCAGGAATTATAATATCAAGTAGATGTCTCTGATTGGAAGAGTGAACAGATGTGTTTGCAAGGAATCCCACCTTTCCACTGGTCTGCTGCAAGCTAGTTTTAGAGTGGCAGGATTTTCTTTTTTCTCCTGCGAATGCCCAAACTTTCCAGAGAAATAAAGCTGCAACCATACCTTTTTAAAGTGTACTTTTCTTCAGTGTATCATATGCTTATATGTATACTGTAAGCCAGTTCAACGAGAAGAATGAGTCCTGCCTACTTCCTTGGGAAGAAGAGGAAAATGGGAAGACAGTGGACTACTGGACTCTTAAGAAAGCAAGAGAGTGAAACAGGCTGGAGGTTAAGCTGAAAATTACTTTAGCAAATTAAGATTCAGTCTTGTACCTGTGTCTATTCGGTTGTGCATATACGCTTGAGTAGTGTCATGGTTTGACACTGGACAAATGCCAGTGCACCCATGAGTATGTAGTTTTTAATAAACTACTGTGAGATGTAGCCGGAACAGAGCAGAAGCAGGCCTATCACTTAGAATACGAAAAAAACATTTATTCAACTACTTGACAATAGACGACAAACACAAGAAAAGAACCCAATCACCCAAAGACAGAATAAGAAACCTCTCACCACACTTTTCCTCCTCCCCCCAATTTCCATCCTTTACAATGCTCAACAGTTGACACCAGCACATACCCTCATATCTACTTGCTTAAACCTTCCACAACCCTGGGTACCTAACAAGCCATTATCCTTTAAAAAAACAATCCTCAATCCATCCAGAGAACGAGAGAGTCTCTCTTGCAACCGCAGAACATCCCCCCCACAGGAAAACACAGGTCCATTTTCCCGTGCTCCCATGTCACTCATGGCACCACCCGGAAAACTCTACCATGGTGACTCTCTTCTTCCCTGTCACAGTGCTCTCACCACCGTACAGGGACTAAGACTAGATAGGTCTCCCTTTAAGGATGTTTGGCTCAGTACCAAAAAACCAGCCAACTCTTCCATCGGGACTAGCAGTCCCCCCCAAATTCACCCCTGGGGCGAAGGGCTCCAAAAACAGGCCACAGAGTCTTTAGCTTGAACCAAAAAGCATCCACCCAAAATACAGTCTCATTTATACTCAGAAGAGTCAGGGTCTGTCTATGGCTCCCATTACGCAAGAGACGTC
>VZDJ01007753.1:13489002-13600382 GCA_008694505.1 Cyanoderma ruficeps
TCTTTTGACCAGCAACATCCTTAAATACAGTTCAGCAGTGCAATAACATTTTATGTTATTCTGGAGCTAGATTTTTCAAAATGCTAGTTAGTAAAATGCAATGTCTCCCTTTCCTTCGGGAGAGTGGAGTAACCTCCTTTATTTTTGTCCCTGGACTTTTTGCCTGCTGCAGATCTCAGCAAACAGATCTGTTTGTGGGTATGCATGTGTTTATACACATGCATGAGTATGAACAGAGCTGGGGGTCAGGCTGCGCTTTTCTATTGTAGGTGGCATTATTTTTTGTTTTGGTTGTATTTATTTTTTTCATTTTTAAAATTAACTTCTCATTCTTCACCTGAATGGGAGTTTGTCTAATTAAACAGCCAGTATTGTTCAAGCCTCTCTGCGTTCCAGAACCCTGAACAGCAGTTGCTTGCTGTCCTTGGGCACAAAGCAACCTGCTCACCACAGGCTACAGGGATAAAGTGTTCAAAGAACAGTGGGACGTGATTCAGTCTGCGTTTCACCTTATAAACTTCCCTTTCTGCCCGCCCTCCCCCTTCTCCTTCTGCTTGGCAATAAAAGAGTGTCCTGTGTAATAGGAGTTGGGAGAGGGGGAGGAATAGCAGGCTTATGATAGACCTAGCTTTGCTGAAACATTGGATGATGTCCAGTGTGACCATGCAGAGGGATGAGCTCAGGGAAATGGTTGGAAGTTCAAAGGCCTTTTTGTATTGCTCGCTGTCAGTTGACAGATGTGCTCTCTTTAGCTGTTGCTGCTCAGCCTGGTTCTTCCACTGGCTCCCCTTCTTTGGATTTGCTCCCCATCCTGCCTCTGCCTCTGCCTGGGGAGGCAAGTTAATCCTTGTCTGTCTGGGCATTTGCCTGCCTTCACCTCCATCCTGGGACTTGCCTTTGTTCATCTCTTTTTAGGAAAGCATTGTTTCTTTGCATTGAGATGGAGAGATCAAGCTAGAATTGAGGAGAGAAGGGGGGGTTGAGGCTTAACTGTGTTTACTGTTGGCACAGCCTAATCCTGCTGTTGGTACTGGTGAAAGCATGTTACTACAGTCTATGATTGCTTCCTTATCAGTGAAAGTGATGCCTATGAAGGACTTGCAGCTGTTTCAGAAAATAATAAATATCCTTCATCTGACAGGTTGGAGAAGGGGGCTAAAGAGACAGAACTGTCCCAAGGTCATGCATCAATACAAAGCTGGGATGAGAATATGGGGATTCAGTTTCTAGTCTTCTTGATGTTAATCCAGCTTGTCCTCCAGCAAGATGAAGAGGTCTTGTTCCACCTCTGTCAGTGAAAAGGGTTCTTGCTGCTTCATTTGTATTGCATGTGCCTATCTTCTGACTATGGTCTTTAAAATCAGCTATATGAGTAAAAGCAATACACTTAACAGATTGTATGGCTGCTCCATTGTGTCAGGACAAGACATAGTGATGGTTGTTTGAGTGTCCTAAGTGTGACCTCCTAACTTTTGAATTTCCTCTTAACTTCAAATTTCCAAATACTTTGACTATATTTACAACAGTACTAAACATTCACTGTGGGTTAGTGTTATGGCCCCGGTTTTAACTCTAAAGAACTAAAACCCATCAAAATATGAAGTAATAAATGACCAACAGAAGAGCTGATTAGTAACAACCCTAGAGCAAAGGGCTGTGCAGTGGAACTGGAGCCTGATGTGCTTAGAACACATAGAAGGAAACAGAAATGCCTCTGTGTAAGCAGTGTGCTTTTTAGAGGGAAGAAGTGATTGGGAGGGCAGAGCTAGGAAGAGAGGGATTAGGAAGAGATTGCCCCCATGTGAAAGCTGCTCCCAGAATTTCTTGCATTTTCTTTTGAAGCATCTGTTTCTAGCCATTATTAGATTCAGTTTACGAGTTTATATGGATCCCTGCCCTGATCCTGTTGACAGTTCCTCTGCTCTATGAGACATCAGCCCTCATTCATTAGTGTGGGTTTTTTGGTCTTAAGTAGTGTTTGTGGGTTTTCTTCCTCCTTTAAAGGAGAGCTCCTGTAGGAGGAGATTTAATCCCACCCTGCCCCCAACCCAGTGTTCTCTGCGCTAGCACACACTTGCTCTCTGCTGGGTGGGGGAATTTGGTCCTCCTTTATATGTGGCAATTTGTGTTTTGCTCTACTCCCTTGTGCTTGAAGCTTGATTTTTATATCTAGGGGGAGTATGAAATTGGCTGAATTGCTCCCTGTAGGGGTGGAATTTCATTTTATGTCGTTACTTCAGGAAGGGATGCAGCAGTTCAGTGGGATAATGGTATCCGCTCTGAACCAGCGCTAATGGCTTAACCCTCTGGGAGCCTGAAGAATTCTCCCCTGGAGAGTGAGCATGCAAATTCCCTTCCAGGTGGCTCCTGTGCAGTCCTTTGGTGATTAGTCATGCTAAAGCATATGCTGGGAGGATGGTCTTAGTCCTGAAATTACAGCTGAGGCCAGGGATGGTTTTCTTAGCATGTGGTGTTTGGAAGTTGTGCTTGGGGGAGAGGGGTCTGATCTGTGGGACTGATCATCTGAGTCCAAAAACGGCTTGTTTTTATTTGGAAGCAGAGTTTGGAAAGTGGAGACTTTTCTACTTCTACCTACCCTGAGGAAGAAGCAGAAACTCTTTCTTCATTTTGCTGCAGCAGCCCAGAGAAAGTATGATGTAAGGAAAAGGGTCAGCTATTGGAAGATCAGGGCGCTGTCAAACCTGTAGAGGGAAAATATGGATTTTTGTGCTTCCCTCTCCTTCATACCCCTGTGGAGATGAGATGCATAGATATCTGCACGGGATAGCCTGGACATGATGGGAAGGACCTTTTCCTAAGGGCCAATGCCAAATTCTTTGAATTTTGAGATCAATTACATCTGCAGTGATGTCCTCAGATAAAGAAATGCCTGCCACACTACGGGAACAGCTGAGAGGATGATCTGAATTTGTGGTTAGAAAAACGGATGTTAGAGAAAGTCTGAATTTATCTGCCCTAATATATTCTTAGAGAGGGGGGCTTTAGGACAGGCCCTTAGTGAGAAATGTTGGAGGACTTGCTATGGAGGGCAGTGAATGATTTAGTATGTATAGTCCAAGCTTCTTTAACAGGACACTGGCAGCAGTCCTGGGCCAAGGGGGAACAGAGTGTTGAGAAAGCTGGAAAAACTGAAAATGTGACTGTTAGTTTTTCTTATTAAATCATCCTCCTTTTGTGTGTGGCTGCTGTCTTCACCTTCCTTTTTTACCCACCTCCCCCTGCTCTCACTCCCACCTCTAGGATAGTGTTAGCAGGAAAGGGAGTAGCAGCATAGCAGAAAAGGGCTGGCCTGCCTGGTGACAGATGGGAGTTGCTGTCGGCAAGCTGGGCTGGGATGAAAGGGTTTCAGGCAGTAGCCTTTCTAGCCCTCACCCCTCACATCACCATACTAATGCTGTTCTTTGGAGAACACACCTGTCAGGAACAGTCTTGTGCAGCCCCTTGCCTACCACAGCTGGCAGCAGTTAAAAGCATGAACCTCTGGGGGTTGAGTGTTCCTCTCATCTGTGGGGGAAAGAACAGGGCTGATGCTCCCCCTTGAATTCCAGCTTTGTGGCTCCAGGCCTCTTCAGACAGTGTGGATTTGTGGTTTCACTCCTTTGCAAACAGACTTCTGTGTAGGCAAGCATCATCCCATGTCTGTCCCCTTCTTCCATCCTTTCCTGGATGGAAACCTTGAGCAAGGTTTGGGCTCTGTTGTGCGTACCTGAGATACAGCAAATTTTCCCCAGCAGTGGATTCCTGCCTCTCAGCTTCTCCATGTAGATTTCTTAGACAAAAAACCTGATAGAGTCCCCATGCTGAAACACACCTGTAGCATGTTACTCCGTAAAGTTAAAACATTGCTTCTGATAGTTCTCACTCTGAGGAACTTGCTGTGTGATAAAAACAGGATGGACTGCCCTAGGAAGCATGCAGGAAAGATGTTGATAGTTTAATTTTGCTTGCTATAAAACAAGTGCAGTTATGGGAGGACAGCAGACTCAATGATGAAAGAGGAAAAAGGAACTCAGTGAGGGAGTTGTGACAGCTACTTTATTGTGAAAAGGTCAGTATTTCTCTGGGGAAGAGAGACTGGCAAGGTACAGACCTACCCTGACTCCCCTCTAAGGAACAGCTCTTCCTGATCACTTGAAATTTTGTCTTTTGTTTCTAAGAGATTTAGCTCCACTTCCTCAGGAGGGAAGGAACTTTGTTTTCAGGAAGGAAACTGGCTGCAGCTCCATGAGGTGTTTCTTTGCTCTTTCAGTGCTGCCTACTTGCTCCCCCTTGGACTTCCACTGTGACAATGGGAAATGTATCCGCCGGTCGTGGGTCTGCGATGGAGACAATGACTGTGAGGATGACTCCGATGAGCAGGACTGCCGTAAGTCACCTGTCTGAGGGAAGAGGGTGGGTGCAGTGCCTGCCTGCTGCGACTGGGGAAAGCTGACCCTTTTTATTACAGGAATATAAAAGAGTCTATCTACAGAATTGGACCTCTGGCTTGTAATAAGCTATATTCTGCCTGTGGCAGAGGTGTGTACCTGTAAGCCCCACTGCCTTGGCACCTGGCTGGCTGTTCAGCTGCCTGTCTTGGGGGAGGGGATGCTTCTTCATCCAGCTGTAGAACCGTTTATGCCCTACAGCCTTGCTAGTTAATGTCCCATGAAGCACTTCCCTGAGCTGGGCTACATGCCCTCCCCTGTTAGTGGAAACACCTAACCCCTGCCAAATCCTACTGAACTGCCTGTCTGGCTGACTTCCTGTGGCCTCAGGTTCCACTGTCTGACTTTTCTGCAGTGCTGGCCTGTCACCAGCATCCTGTTCCTTCAAGCAAGGCTCCTTGAGGAGGGTGATGCTGAAGGGATACTGCCTACACGGAGTTTTGTGTGTGATGCACCAGAGTGACTCTGATGGAAGAACCCCATCTGAAGAAATGTAGAAATAAAGCTCTTGACTGTAAAATACTCTATGTCCACTGCATGCATGGAAATGAGTTCACTTTCTTATCACCTGATCTTTGCCTGCTTTTTTGGGCAAAGAACTGGGAAGCAAAGTTCAGGGGTTGACATCCTGTGTGATGCTCTGGAATGCAAGACTAAGCTCAGTTTTCCAGTGTATTCAAATACATTCATGAAAGAAAAGATATGTAGGCCTGGGTCTCTTTGGTTTTCTGTTTTTCATAAAAGGTTGAAATGCCCTCTTATCTAAGACAACAGTGGAGAAGGGTGTGATCAAAAGATTTGGAGACTAATGAAAGGAGAAAGACAAGGTTCTGTACATGAGACATTAATGAGGAGTTATTCAGACTAGCAGTAACCATAGGAGGGCTTCTGTTGGACTGGAGTCCTTGGGTGCTAAATTAGCAGTCCCTTTCCTTTCCTTACTGGTCTCCAGACAAGCTTCCTTAGGAAACTGGCAAGGAGAGTTGGAATGAGGCTGCAAATACTGAGGTGTTCAGAAGAGGAAGCTTAAATTTTCTCTCTTCCTCTTCAGTGAACATGTGCTTTGCTTTGAAGATAGCATTGACATTGTTGTGAAAAGAAGATGGAAATACAACACTGCTAGCAGTTATTTGTTAGATAATGACAGGGACTATTAACTCATTTAAAAAGAGGCATGGATTACCTTTTTTCTGTGCAGGGTTATCTTGAGTCTGGCTTGGGACTGCTCTGGAATACATACCAGCATAAGATGGGTGGGTTCATCTCTCTGTTCCAGCTGCTTCCTTCAACC
The DNA here is from genome assembly GCA_008694505.1 of Cyanoderma ruficeps. Lineage (NCBI taxonomy): Eukaryota > Metazoa > Chordata > Aves > Passeriformes > Timaliidae > Cyanoderma > Cyanoderma ruficeps. The sequence goes on from VZDJ01007753.1 coordinate 13,494,742, forward strand.
TATATTCTCAAGATTTAGAGCCTGCTGTACTGTTGGTGTGTGAACAGAGTGGAAAAGAGACACTCAAGAAATCTCCCAGTGGCTCTCCTGATAGTAGGAGAATCAGCTCTCCAGCATCACCATGTCCTTGGAGGATGATGTTGCCTGGCTTGTAACATGTCATACATTTGGTGTTCTGCAAGCTAAATCTTCTTGCTTTGCCTTCACCTTATGCCTGTTGTGTCCCTACAGCTCCAAGGGAGTGTGAGGAAGATGAGTTCTCATGTCAGAATGGATACTGCATTCGCAGCCTGTGGCACTGTGATGGTGACAACGACTGTGGGGACAACAGTGATGAGCAGTGTGGTGAGTGATGTAAATACTACCTTCACTTTACTTTAAAAGGAGTTGTGCAGAGTCCAGCCTGTGCAATTCTGGGATTCCCTGGACACGGCTAAGGATCCCAGCTGGCTTTCCTGGACTGAACTTGTTGGATATTCCATTCCAAGGGCTGGCTGCTTAGGATCTTGGGCTATGTGGCTTACCTGCCAGGCAAAAAAATGACTTGAGACCTTTCATTGCTTGACATGGCATTGTGAAGTCTCCTTGGATTCCTGTTGAATCCAGCACTCTGTCAGTTCAGTGAACAATGATGGTTTTGCTCAGGCCCTGTTTGCACGGGTATGTGTGGTTTAATGAGCAGTCTTGTTTGTGGGTGCCCTAGAAGCTTCAGGAGGGTAGTGTGGTGTTTTCCTGGGTACTCTGAAAAAAGCCAAGGCTTTGTTTGCATTGCTGTCTCTGCAGATATGAGAAAGTGCTCAGAGAAGGAGTTCCGTTGCAGCGATGGCAGCTGCATAGCTGAGCACTGGTTCTGTGATGGGGACACAGACTGCAAGGATGGCTCAGATGAAGAGAATTGCCGTAAGTGCTTTCCTTTGTAGTTGCAGGAAATAGCCCTTTGGACCTGCTCCTGCCTTGGGTTTTGGCATGTTTTCTGCACCAGAGATCAAAAAACAAGTTAGTTCTGCCTGTACTGGCAGCTATGCTACCTTCTGCTGCCTACCCCAGAGGGCACAAAAGAATGGTGTCTCTCTTGTGTTACCTCACAGGCATACTTCATCTGTGCCTTGGTGCTTCTCTTCCTTCCCATAGCTGTTACCTTGAGTCAGAGCAGGAGGTTTATGCTTTACTGAATACAGCTCTCTACAAACTGGAGGAGTTGAAGCGCAGCTGGAAGGCGTGAATACTATTCCCTTCTTTGTCCTCTTGTCTGATTCTGGACTGAAATTTTCTAAGTGGAGAGTTACTCTGCTTATTGAGAGCACCCTCAGGGTACTGCACACTGAAGACACCTCCTACCTGCCCAGTCTCTTTTCACTTAAATGGTTTTTACAGGATGTTGCTCAACAAGTGACTGATGCTGAAGGAGGAGGGGTGGTGTTGGGGCATGAGAACCCATAACAGTTGTTTCCTTCTTCACCTTCAGAGGCTTGTACCAAGTGGGACAGGAGTTTGTGTCCCTTTCTAACCCACACTGCCTCTCTCCTGAGTCTGTGGACTCTGTCCATGTCTCTGGAACTTGCAGTGATCCCTTCCCCCTCCCTGCTCTCAAAGGCATTTTGCAGAATTTGTTCTAGATAGCAGGAAACTTCAAAAGGCTCTGGGAGGGGGATGAGGGCCGCCAGCTCCTGAAGGGCAGGGGGAGTGGATGCATGGGGGAGTTGTCTTTTATCTTTCCAGATAATGAGAGTTGGCAGAAAGCCAGGGGCTGCGAACATTTCTAAGCCGGGAAAGGACTCTTAAGAGGAAGCCAGCCTCTTTCCCTCTCGCTCTCTGCCTTTCTCGTTCCCTTGCCTGTCACTTCACCAAAGGCCATGAATAGGCCCTCAGGAAGGGAAGAGAGATGTTCCAGTGTTGCCTCCTATGGGAGTGGAGGGGCACCCAGAAGTGGTGTCCCTGTTTCTCTGAGCTGAAATGCTATTTCAGTCCTGGCTGGCAGTTGTCTCTATGAGAGATTTTAAGTAACTTGCTAAGACAGTTTGGCTACCTCCTGTTCTTTTATCTTCATCCTTGCGGTTGTCATCTTTTCCTTATCTACAGTCATGTTTGTCATTCATCTGGGACAAGGTGGGATTGCACTCTTTTTGTCTGAGTTTTTTTCTTTTTGTTTCTTTTGAGGATGTATGTGTTATAATTGAATCACACAACATGATCATTTAAGTCACTGACTTCATTTTCTCAAGGAGACTGAAACACTCAGGCTCCTTTGATGAGGGACACATTAACGCACATTTTCATGTCCAGCTGCTGACACTCACTCACTGAATTAAAGCTCCTGGTTCACACCTTCAGGCTGTGCCCATTTCTTCAGGTTGGAAAGGCAGGTGTAGTTCATTTCCTAGACTACTCTTTCTTTTCAGTCTTTTTGTTTTTGTTTAATAGATTTATGTTCAGAACCCCTCAGTTAGGAGACTTTTGTATCTGAAATATACAGTGCTTCTCCAGATAGTATGAGAAGAGGTGTCAGATTCTGTTGTGCGGGACTCAAAATATTTTTCATGCCTTCCCACTTAGTGTACTGTTGAACAGAGAGCAGTAGGCAAATCCTTGACCATTAGTTTGTTTGGCTTTGCCCAGGGTCATCTCTCTGGCAGTGCTCCTTACTGAATAGGCATGGTTGTTTTGGCCAGAGCTTGAGAGGAAAGGGAGGGGGAAATCCTCAAAGGTCAGGTGCTGGCCTGGACACCCTGCTGCTTGCTTGCTTGCTTTGGTCTACAAGTGCTTATTTTTGCTAAAATTTTAAATGACTCATTCCCTAGTTTAACCTTGCATTCTGACATGCCTCAGTCCTTAATATGGAGCTATTTCTAAGGTTTCTTTATTTTTCTGTTTTTCCATCTACCTTTTTTCAAATTTATTAAGCAATTTAAACACTTTCTTGGCACTAAGGCATAGTGTTTCAAGCATAACATGGAAGGTGACACTCTTGGATCCCTTTTGAGGCTTTCACATCAATTCTTTAGTCATATCTGTTTGCTTCTCTAGAATTTCACATCTCTTGAAAAGTTCCATCTTTATAACCTATTACCCTATGTAACTTTTTTTAATATTGTAGTTACTGGATTGTCTGCATTAGTGTCTTTATATATAAGTTTAGCCTCCTTTTCAGTGAAACAAAGCCAGCGTTTCTCTCTGTAATACAAATCCTGCAGAAATATGCAGCAATGAATACTTGGCAATCCATTATGGGACTGAGAAGGTTGCCTCTAAACTGGACTGTGCCTTGTCACCTCACATGTTTTCTCTTTGATTCCCTTGTTAGCATCAGATGTTCCAGCTGCCACCTGCAGCTTGGAGGAGTTCCAGTGTGCATATGGACGCTGCATCTTGGACATCTACCACTGTGATGGTGACGATGACTGTGGGGACTGGTCTGATGAATCTGACTGCTGTAAGTTAGCGCAGGGTGATGTCCTTGTTCAAGTATCAGAGTTGCAAACCTAAATGCATTTTGTGTTGGCTGGAGAAGGGCTTACATTGTAGATGGCAATCTAATTGTTCACACATAAGCTGGCTCTTTCATTATTAGGGATTTTGTTTAACTCTGGAAAGTGAGAATAGTGATGAGGTCTGTGTAGTCAGTGCACTTCTGCTTGCAAGAATTCCTACAGTTCCCAGAAGAAATCTACTCAGGACCAAGTTACTTAATACTGGAGGGTAAGGGTGGTACTGAGGAGCTGTGGGGATTGTTACACTGGTCTGAGTTCCCTCTTTTTGTGTTTCATCATCTCTGCAGCATCTCACCAGCCTTGTCGCTCTGGAGAGTTCATGTGCAACAGTGGCTTGTGCATTAACGCCGGCTGGAGGTGTGATGGCGACTTTGACTGTGATGACCAGTCAGATGAGAGGAACTGCAGTGAGTGCTGGGAACTGGTGGAAACATTCAGTTTCTGTGGATGCAAAAGTGTTTGGGACAGTTAGCTTTGGAATTGGGTCTCTTCTGATCCTTCTTGCTCATCTAATGTTCTGTTTTTGGACCCTCAGCTACATCTATGTGTACAGCGGACCAGTTCCGCTGCAAGTCGGGACGCTGTGTCCGTCTGTCCTGGCGTTGTGATGGGGAAGATGACTGCTCTGACAACAGTGATGAGGAGAACTGTGAGAACACAGGTTTGATCTGCTACCTTACTGCTTAATAGCTAATTAAGTTTGCATCCTGAAGTAGGTAGGTAGTAAAGTCTCTTTTGTATTGCTTCAGGGAGTTCAGCCTAGAGTTTCTGTCCTTCCCAGAGAATGGGATCTGCAGGCTGTCATATATGCTTGCCAGCTTGTGCAGGTCTGTGGGCTTAAACTAACTTAGATGAAGGTGTCTTCTGGTCAAGTATCCTCCTGTCTTGACCCCACACTGTGAATTACCACAGAGCTCTGGGGCAATTCCATTCAGACTTGGAAGCATCAATAATGTGCCAAGTCCTTTGTCCCATAGGCTATACTAACTTATGTCTTCTAGGTAGTTCTGGATAGCTTTCCTGTTGCATTGTGAAGTGGCTGAACAATTCTAGCAGGTAGTGGAGTCAAAAAGGACATTTAGTGGAAGAGAAGAATAAAGCCTTTGTTTTAGAAGATTAAGGGTGTCAGCTTCCCCCTTAGATATTTGCTCAGGTGTTACTCTTTCAAGTATTCATTTCACATATTGCTATTCCTCTGTATGACAGTGAGGAGGGTTTCAACAGACCCTAGTGTTACAGTAGGATCCAAGGAATGTCTAGAATCTTCTGTTTTCCTTAAAGCCTTCAGGATGCCTATAGGCTTTGTTGAGGAATAGAGTGTACTGGTCCATGAATTCATGCTAGTGAGCGGAGCCCAGCTATGTGTACCGATCCTTCTGGATCAGTGTATTCTGAACAGTGGTTTTAGGGGTGACAAAATGGATTTGTGAAACTGTACCTCTTGTTTTGGGGCTATTGGAGGAGTGGAGAGTGGGTGTTCTACAAGGACAGCTGAGCTCGGAGGACCTGGAGAGGCACACTTTGTAGTCATTTGGGAGCAGCTGCTCTCAATGGGTCAGCTGTTGTGAGCATCAGTGTGGTGATCCTGGAGAAAGCAATTCTACTTAAAGACAAGCTGGTAACCCTGTTTCCTCATCCTCATAACAAAGATGTTTAGAGGTCCTGAAAGAAACCAAGTCAAGTTTCCAGAGCCAGTGAAATTCACTATCTCCATATCAAACCAAACGCAAGGTATGGCTACTGTAGGGTTAGTTGTGCAGTTCTACATTAGGTCTGTGGTGACAGTGAAAGGTCTATGGTGAAAATTAAACTGTTTTTTCCAGGACATGTACTAGCTCATCTAAGTGACATAGTGTGGGTGTCCCAATGTCTGTAGCAAGAGTTAAAATCCTCTTGGTTTTAGAGTGGAGTTATATTTTTATTGGTCACAGAGAAGATTCCTAAAATACAACCAGCTAGTGTAAGAATCTTTATGTTCGATATAGCAAATCATAGTTTCAGAATCCTTTGTATACAGTATTCCTGTGCTCTGAAAAGTGAATCTGCATGTGGTCTGGTTTTATGTTCCCACTTGGTGTGTCTGTAGTTCTTAACTGTACTTGTTAATCTCATAACTACTCTTCTCCACGCTGTTTACAGGCAGTCTGCCAATCTGATTGTTTCTCTGCTGGTAACTGTATTGTCCTATTATCTTCATAAGATTATCATAGAGTGATGATTTAGGGACCGCTAATCAAGTCAGCTCAAGAGGTACAAGAAGTAAGAGACAACAGGACAGTGCAGTTATTGCTGAAAAAACAACCAGATTGGCAGAGTCTCTACAAACAATATTACTTTGCTTACAAGAATTCTGTACAGTCTCCTTGCCAACAGCAGAAGTTGAAGCATGTAGGTCATATGAAATCCTGTTCCCTGAGCCCAGATTTCGGGGATGCATGTAAATCTCATTCCGAGTCCATCAAAGTGCAGTTAGGGCTAGACAAGATGTTCCTTCCTAGGCGTGCTTAAGATCCATAGCTGTGCTGGTGTGACAGATCAGATTATTGAAGTGAGGAACTGACTCCTCCTTTGCACATGCTGTGGATTCTGGAACCACAAAGGGAGCTAAGCCAGGACCTTCCAGTCATTCTAAGAGAAATTAGTCAGATGAACTTCACAGTAAAGCAGCATTGGACTCAGACTGATGGGAGTTTGTAGACCTCCAAATCAGCATAAAAATATGTGGAGCAGTAAGGAGTGCTAGATGAGCAGAATTCAAGGGAAGAGGAAGTCAGAGATTTGTGCTCATATGAAAAGTTTGTGACAAATCTTAGAAAATGTGCTGTATTCTTTTCTTTGCCATGACTTGTTCCATCAGTAAGCTGTGATGTGCTACTTTCCCTTCTTCTATTGCAGGCACCCCTCAGTGTGCCCCAGACCAGTTCCTCTGTGGGAACGGGCGTTGTATTGGCCAGAGGAAGCTGTGCAATGGAGCAAATGATTGTGGAGATGGCAGTGATGAGAGCCCACATCAAAACTGCCGTAAGTCCTCCCAAGTTCAGTCTTAGACATAAATGGAAGCCCATTAATGTGGGATTCTATCTGGTGTTACTCAAGGATGTGTGTAGGAAAGAAAGTCTGAGCTGTGATAATGGCAGCAAGTTAAAGATTGAGGAAAAAAACCTGGTTGGTTTTGCCAATTAAAGACTGCACCCAAGGAATGATGGGGAAAAGATTATGATCTCAGGTATCACCATTTGTAAGCAGAGACGCTGAATCCTAAAAACACGTTAATCTGAGCTCTGTTGTTCCATTCAGTTGTACCCTGCAGAGGAGAGCTCTGGCTGCAAAAAGGAAGCTTCCAGCACAGCTTGTGTCCTCCCCCTCTTGTTCATCTTGCTTTGAAGGGTGACTGCTGCCTAACAGCTGAAGGCCAGAGCAGCTGCCTTGTGGTTTCAGCTCAGCTATCTTCATGTTTCTTCTGCAGGTCCACGAACAGGGGAGGAGAACTGCAATGTAAACAATGGTGGCTGTGCTCAGAAGTGCCAGATGGTACGAGGGATGGTACAGTGCACCTGCCACACAGGTTACAGGCTCTTGGAAGATGGCCGATCATGCCAAGGTGGGTTTTTGGAGCAGTAGCCTCCTCCCTGCTGCTTTGGTATGTTTGAAGTTGGTGGCTATGATAAGGTGGAAAAACAGCATATGAAAGCAGATGTAATCTATGAGTGGGATTGTTGGGTTTGTTAATGATCTATCTGAAGCTTAACTTTCTCTGTAACATGCAGATGTGAATGAATGTGCTGAGGAAGGCTACTGCAGCCAAGGCTGTACCAACAGTGAAGGAGGCTTCCAGTGCTGGTGTGAGCAAGGCTATGAGCTGCGACCTGACAAACGTAGCTGCAAAGCTCTAGGTAAAGGAGAGTTCAGCCTGACAACACAGCTGGTGTTGTTGAAGTGTTCTGCACTTGGGGGTTGATTTCTGCTGCCAGTACTGCAAAATTCTGTTCTTGGACTTGGTACAGAGGGAGTGGTAGGCAGGACCCAGTCAAATACTCCAATGTTGTCTTCCTGTATATTCTTAGGGCCAGAGCCCGTGCTTCTCTTTGCCAATCGAATTGACATCCGACAAGTGTTGCCTCATCGCTCTGAGTATACGCTGCTCCTGAACAACCTGGAAAATGCCATTGCCCTTGACTTTCACCACAGCAAGGAGCTGGTATTCTGGTCTGATGTCACACTTGATCGCATCATGAGGGCCAATCTGAATGGTAGCAATGTGGAAGAGGTGGTTTCCACAGGGCTGGAGAGCCCAGGTGCGTCATCACAAAAAAGGCAACAGTATAGGGTGGGTGAGTGGAGGAAAGTGGGGACCCAGCATTCAGAACAAAGTGCATCTCCCTGAGGAAGGGTATGGGTTGGATGGGTGTGAGGTGAGAGTCCCCCTGGAGTTAATCTTGGCTGGCAGAAGAAAATGGGCCTCTTCCAGGGTGGTCAGAGAAAAGAGAACTATTTTTCTGTGCCAGATCCATGGTTTCATTCCATGGTTTCATTCTGTGCTTAATTCCATGTTGTATATAGGTGGACTTGCTATTGATTGGATCCATGACAAGTTATACTGGACGGATTCTGGGACATCTCGAATTGAAGTAGCAAACTTGGATGGCACTCACAGGAAAGTGCTTTTGTGGCAGAACCTGGAGAAGCCCCGAGCAATCGCCCTAAATCCTATGGAGGGGTGAGTGAAAACATGGGAAACCAGGGGGAAACTCAGTGAACCCTCCATGTATATGCTTCTTATTGAAAATTAAAAATCCCATTCTTGGTCACAAAGGTTATCTGGGGGCTCAAGACTTCAGTTTGCACTGACAATTTGGGGAACCTGGCAAAGCTGGGACCCTTCAGAGTCTTAATCCAGCTCTGGGCCCTTCAGTTTTCAGCAGGCTGGTTTTCACTTCTCCCGTGGCTGTGACCCAGCCTCATGCTTGAGGTCACAGGACTGATACTGTTTTACCCTCATAGGGAGTGATGTTGGGTGCAGAATGTGGGCCACATTTTCTAGCTGTCTCTCCCTGCCTCCTCCAGTACTATCTACTGGACTGACTGGGGCAACACTCCCCGCATTGAGTATTCCAACATGGATGGCTCCAATCGGCGCATCATTGCGGATACACACCTCTTCTGGCCCAATGGACTGACCATTGACTATGCAGGACATCGAATGTACTGGGTGGATGCCAAACATCATGTCATTGAGAGGGCTGACCTTGATGGACGCAATAGGAAGGCTGTTATTAGCCAAGGTAAGTAACAGGCTCTCTCCAGGGAGTGCTTTCTGTAATAAAGACCACAGAGTAGCACAGTGCTGATCTGAGTTGGAGACACTGGTTCCTGCATCTGGTGCTTGTTTCCTCTGCTCGTCTTTCACTGTGGAATGAATTCTGTCACCACTGAGGGATGGAGTTTGCTACCCAGTCATCAGTGGCTGCGTCAAAAGCGGGTTGAGGGAGGTGATTCTGCTCTTGTGAGATTCCACCTGGAATGTTGCACCCATCTCTGGGGCCCCAGCAGAAGAAGAACATGAAACTGGTGGAGCAAGTCTAGAGGACTGGTGCACTCCCATACAAAGCATAGAAAGAAAGTTGGGGCTGTTCAGCCTGGAATGGAGAAAGTTTTGTGGAGAGCTCATTGCAACCTTCCAGTATCTGAAGGGAACCTACCAGGAAGCAGGAGAGGGACTCTTCCTCAGGAACTGTAGTGTTAGGACAAGGAATACTGGGTACAAATTAAAAGAGGGGAAATTCAGGTTAGGTATTAGGAAGAAATTTTTTACTGTGAGGGTGGTGAAGTGGTGGAACAGGTTGCATAGGGAGGTGGTGAATATCCCAAACCTGGCACTGTTCAAAGCCAGGTTGGATAAGGCCTTGAGCAGCCCAGTGTAGTGGGATGTGTCCCTGCCTATGGTGGGGGGAATGGGACTAGATGATCTTTAAGGTCCATTCCAGCCCCCTAACGTTTTATCTATGATTATAGGACGGCAGAGAGGAACTGTTAAATTAGTGTAAAGGGTATTTGGGCAGGTTGAGTGTGGTGAAGCCTAAGGGGCAGTGGAAAGAGCATTCCCTTGTCTCCCTGCTAGCCTGAGTCATGTTGGACATGATTATATTCCTGTATTGCATGTCTGTTACAGGGCTCCCACACCCATTTGCTATCACTGTGTTTGAGGACAGTCTGTATTGGACGGACTGGCACACCAAGAGCATCAACAGTGCCAACAAATTCACAGGCAAGAACCAGGAGATCATCCGCAACAAACTCCACTTCCCTATGGACATCCACACGCTGCATCCTCAGCGTCAGCCAGCAGGTAACTGCAGAGCGGGTAGAGACTCTTTTGAGCCACTAGAAGACTTGGATACCCATTCCCTGTAAAGCCGGGAAATGACAGCCTGGAACGCAGCCTGTGCCCGAGGCTGTGGCCGAACTGGCTCCACCGCCCTCGCGTTGAGGTCGCTGGCCCGCTACCTCGGAGTTGGGTGTTACCGCAGCTCCCCCTGCTGACACCGGAGGTGGAGGCCTTTTAGTAGGAAATACTTGGGGCTTGTTTGAACAGATGTCTTGGGACGGGAAAAATCATAAGTGGGCATCGTAATGACTGACATCTCCCTTATTCCTCTTCAACTGCCATTATCTGCTCTCAAAGTGGATTGAGTTAAATGTTCATTTTAAAATTGAGCCCTAAAAATGGAGTTAGTGCTTTAGTTTATATGTTTTCTTATTTTCAATTAACTTTTGGGTTGGGAATTTATATCCACGTGATCTTGACACCTCAGCTAGTTCTTCCTCCTTTCTTTACTCCTTGCTTTATGTGTGGTTGCTTTTGTCTTTGGCTACTTGAGCAGGGAGAAACCGTTGTGGGGACAACAATGGAGGCTGCACTCACCTCTGCCTGCCAAGCAGCAAGGATTACACCTGTGCCTGCCCCACGGGCTTCCGCAAGACCAGCAGCCATGCCTGTGCCCAGAGTAAGTGAGGTGGGACCACGTGCTCAGATGTTCAGTGGGTGGCAGAGGGCTGGCAGTGGGACTAAGCATCAGCAGCACTTGCTTCCAAGGAAATGCAGCTGGATAGACTGAGTTAGAAGTATTAAGGGTCCTGTCAGAGGACGTTTCACCTTTCTGATGCATTGCCCTGTTGTGTGTTCTTACTGCCCTCACTAGGCTTCATGGGTGGGGATGCTGACAAATTCCACCCTTGGCCCTTATTTTAGGGCTGCTGTTGGCGCCATGCTACCTGGCACAGCTGATTGTCTCCCTGAAGTTCCCATAATGGCTGTGTTAGTGATGAACAAAAAATTCAGTCCTCATCATTGCCACATTTTTCTTAGTTTACAACTATATGAAAGAATTAGACCAACTATCTCCCAGATTCTCAAGAGCTATTTTTAAATAGCTATTTGATTGGGAGGGACGTCTATGCCACCTTTTGAAGAACATGGTTGCCCTTGTTCCCTCAGTATAGGTTACACCCCAGGAGAGAGCTCACAACCATTCTGACCCCCCTTGCCCATCCTCTCCCAGTGGTATTTTGCTTCCAGTAAAAAAAAAAAAGACCAAAGACCTGCCAGTGAGAGATGATGTAGGTGGTTAAGGTTGTGGATATAGCAGGGAATTGTCTGTCTATCACTGTATTGTTGAACTTAGAGAAATTAAAAGAAGACCTTTCGACCTTTGATCAGGTCTTGACAAGTTCCTGCTTTTTGCCCGAAGGATGGACATCCGTCGGATCAGCTTTGACACAGATGACCTGTCAGATGATGTCATCCCCCTTGCTGATGTTCGCAGTGCTGTGGCTCTAGACTGGGACTCAAAGGATGACTATGTCTACTGGACAGATGTTAGCACTGACTCCATCAGCCGAGCCAAATGGGATGGATCCAACCAGGAGGTACAGTGTTCACTGTGTGGAGGTCGTCTGGCTAGGAGACTCCTTGAGCATCAGATTTGAAGCCACTGGGATACACTGGCTTTTTAAAGCATTGCAGTTCATGGCAGATCTTTTGTTCATTAGTTTGCTTAATTCTGGCAAAGTAATGAGATCACTAGACACTTCATAAACAGTTGAGTGTGTGGGGAACCTTGAATGGAGACACGAAGCATGGTGATTTGTGGGCTGTGGTCAATTCCTTTGTTGTAGCCCTAGAATCCGAAAGGAAGAAGTACTAAATCCTCTGTAATATTCTACATTTGGAATGAGAGTCATGCTCTTTGGGAATGCTTTTTGCACACGTTCCTAGGCTGATGGTACTATAAATGAAGCAAACAGAGTTCAAAGTTTGGATTTGCAGTTTGAACTGGCACAAAAAATTAGATGTTACTCCAAATAAAAGCCTTATTTGGACTTCTAAGTCCTTAATGCTCTCTCTTGTGTGGCATTGCTCGGCTCAGGCTTTTGGCTTTTGAAAGTTTTCATTGTTTGTGAATGGGTAGTGCATTGGACAAGTACTTTCTCCCTAAGGTCTAATTTCACTAAGGATATTTTTTGTTTCTTTTCATTTAGGTTGTGGTGGACACCAGCCTGGAAAGTCCAGCTGGACTTGCAATTGACTGGGTCACCAACAAACTATACTGGACTGATGCAGGTACTGGGATCCTCTGTTTTACATAGACTTCTGTCTTCCTTATTAGTCATGAAAACTGAAAATCTGCTGAGAGGTTCTGTCTGTTTCATTCTGAATTTGTCTTATTTCTGTGTAGCAAGAAGATGGAGTTTCATGTCATGTGGTCCTAACTGCGTGTGAATTGAGGCACAACTCTTAGTTTAATTTTCTTTGCAGTATCCTCAGTACTAATTCTGTAAAAATAGTCGTCACTGCTGTTTTGCTGCAGAGCTTGTGATTGTACGTGTTTATGTATCTTCCAACAGTGTATGTTGGGGTGCAGCAGGTAATACTTGGAGCATGTTCCCCCCTGGAGAGTCATAGTTGAGAGGGATGTAGGGAAGGTAATTCTTTTCTAGCTGTTCTCTCATGGCATGGGGGCTTAGGTAAGAGGTGGATTACATACAGGACTCCACATCAGTCATAGCCACAGAGGTGGCTTGAGAGGATGGAAAGTGACACTTTAAGCCAAATTTCTTACCTGTCTTCCAGCTAAGAACACAGATGGCTATAGGGGAAGAATGCACTGTTGTATGGAGGTTTTTTTGCCATAGCTCTTCCAATTCCAATTTGATCTCTATTACCTTCTCTTTCGACTTGTAGGAACAGATCGGATAGAGGTCTCCAATACAGATGGGACCATGAGAACTGTTCTAATCTGGGAGAACCTAGACAGACCTAGAGATATTGTGGTGGACCCTGTTGGAGGGTAAGAGATTCTTTCTTCTGGGATGACATAACAATTCTTGCATGTCTAAAGACTTTCTGGTTCTTTGGTTTTGTACCATTTTCTTTTTCACTGGTGCCCTTGTTCTACAACCTGCTAATCACTGAAACTAGAGACGTGATTTTAGATGCTAATGGAACAAGATAAGCAGAGGTAACTGCCTGTTGTGCTGTGGAGCTTGCAGGAGCTGGCTGGTGTTTTCATTTGTTTGTCTTGGGGATGTAATAACTAAAGATGTGGTACAAAAATATTGAGAATGAGGCCACCTAGATGTTTTCTATTTCTCTATTTCACATGTGTGTTGAATTTTTATTCAAGCTCTCTGCTTATCAACTAGAGTTTCAGTCAGAAGGATGTCTTCAGACCATGTGGAGGTGGGGATGGAGTGGATAGGAAAAAGCTTGCCAGGCATTGCTTTAGAAGCGTTGAATGTCTTGAATGAAAGACTGCTGTTCTATGCTTGAGTGGATTACTGGAAGACAAGTACAATAAGAGTGTAAAGGGCTAGTGGTGTACGTTGGTAAATAATCAGTTAATTTTTAGACCTTGACCTATTTTCTTGAACTTTTTCCTACCCATTGTAATTAGGCCAGCTCATGGGCAGTAGAAGGTACATAAATTTGAGTATAATGTTAGGAACATTACAAGAACCCAAGGTTGGACATGAGTACAATAATACTTTAACACTTCTTCCTGCTAGGGCCTGAAGGCACCAGACTCCCTTGCTTCTCTGGCAGTTAAAAAATGTGGCCATTCACTTCTGTCTGGGCCTCTTCTTAGGTTCATGTACTGGACTGACTGGGGAGCTAACCCAAAAATTGAACGTGCTGGGATGGATGCCTCAAACCGCTTGGTGATCATTTCTTCCAACCTGACGTGGCCCAATGGCTTGGCCATTGACTACGAGTCCCAGTGCTTGTACTGGGCAGATGCAGGAATGAAGACCATTGAGTATGCCAGTCTGGATGGAAGCCACAGGAAGGTAAGGAAGCTGTCTTTAAGGAGCAGGTCTGGGAACCTCAGCACAAAGTAATGATGGCTCCTGCCTCTTTTTCCAGTGGAAAGGGAAATTTACAAATCAAAGTACACAGCAGCTTTCACTGGGAGAGAAGAACTCCCTTTCAATTTGAAACTGTGTGTGAGGGAAGTTTGAGAGCTAAAGTTGCCTCATGATTCTCCTTTTGCTGTGATTGTATGTTACGATGTTGAGAGGGAGCAATGGAAGCCTCTTCTCCTTAGTGAGTTCAGAGTCACTAATGTATATATAATATATAAAAGTAAACATATAATATATATTAAAATATTTTATACAGTATATATAATTATTTTTACATCTATGATATTTTTATGTAATATAATATTTTTGTTGGGGTGATGGGGGTAATCTGAGCAGGTGCTGATTGGGAACAATCTGCCTCACCCCTTTGGACTTACTCTTTATGGTGAGAGAATCTACTGGACAGACTGGCAGGCCAAAAGCATCCAGAGTGCAGATAGGAGGACTGGGCAGTCTCGGGAAACACTGCAGGACAATCTGGAGAATCTTATGGATATTCATGTTTTCCACCGGCACAGGCCACCAGGTACAGAGCTCATGCCCAAGCCCCACTGAGAGTCTGAGAGTCTGCTCAGGCTCTGCCATGTGGCACATCTTTTCTGCAAGGAGCTGACCTGTCAGTCCTCATTGTCTTAAGTGTCTCTGTGGAGTTTGAGAGCTTGAGACTTGGTATTTGAGGGCATTATAGAATGCATTTCTATAGCTGCTGCATCCTTTTTTGTGCCAGTGCTACTGGCTCATGGATTTCTCATCCTCTTTTCCATAGTACATACAGCATGCGAAGTTAACAATGGAGGCTGCAGTCACCTGTGCCTTTTGGCACCTCTTCCGAAAGGTTACAGCTGTACTTGCCCTACAGGGATCAACCTGCAGTCCGATGGCAAGACCTGCTCCTCTGGTGAGTATTCTCTGTAGAATCCTCATTGCAATTTTGTATCAGAGCTACATTTTGCCTCTGCCTTGTTGGAGAAGAAATTCCACTTTTATGTGCTTACCTGCTTTATGCCTTAAGAAATCCATTTGGTGCCTGTACCGTCAATTTGAGTGGGAATTATTATGAAGAAGCTTACTGATAAATGAATTGATAAAGGAGACATTCTTGAAATTACGTTGGACATGTAAACCAAATGTCACTTCTTTTTTCTATATTTTGCCCTAATATTGAAGTGAATTGTCAAACTACAAGGTAATATATTCTTTAATAGGTCTGTATACACTCCTCCTGTGGACCCTCTTTTGAGGATGGTGGAAGGCACTTGGCTTCAGGCCATGGTACATCCACTTTTCCTACTGAGCAGGAAAAAAGTGACTACTAATTTCCATTTCCCACACATACTAGCAGAAGTAACTCTTCTATGAATGTAATGCTTTTCAACTTGGATGTAAAGAAGCATTAAGTGATGCTCAATAAAGTGATGCTTTTGTACACACGCTGTCCATAAGCCAAGATCTGTCTGAGACAGTTTCCCTTTTCTAGATATAACCTCTAGAATATTTGATGAATGATGCCTACACTTTACTGAACTTCTTCCTCACTAGTGTCTGTCCATTGTCCACTCTGCAGGAATGACCAGCTTTCTGATCTTTGCCAGAAGGACTGACATCCGGATGGTCTCTCTGGATATCCCCTACTTTGCAGATGTTGTTGTCTCAGTCAATGTCACCATGAAGAACACCATTGCAATTGGAGTGGATCCTCGTGAAGGTCTGAACTTCTTACTGTATCTGACTGTGTTTGAAAGGCAACAAATAACTTGCTATCTAAATGTCTGAGTAAAGACCCAGGCATAGACCTTACTGTAGGCTGTGGGTTTGGGTAGGTTTTTATTTTCCTTGCATATAGTGCTGCAAATAATTTGTTTCCCGTGAGGAAAGGAAAGCAGAGAACCCAAACTATATGGAAAAAACTGCCTGCAATATTGAGTGAGGTTCCTGTGCATTTTGGATTTAAGAAAGTTGCTCTTGCTGAGGTCTTTTACAACAGTAGAACTGAGACTCTGATTGTTCATGTATAGTAAACATCCAATGCTGTGCTGGATGTAAACAGTGTTCCACTATAAGGTAGATGATCTCATTTTGACAAGTCAGATGTGGAACTCTACTACTAGCTGATGGTATTAGGTATCTCTGTACCTGTGTGAAGGTCAGACCTTGTGTAAAGGTCCTACATATTTTAGGGAGAATTGGAACAAGAAAATTTGCACTGTTTTATCACTCTAGCATAATAATCTTGTGCTTCTATTATTCCTGTGCAGTCAGATCCATTTCGAATGGTGTAGCAGGTAGTCAGAGACCTGGATCTGTTTTTTAGGGATTTTGCTGTTTGGTTGTTGGGGTTTGGTTTGGTTTTGTTCTGGGGTTTTTCAAGTTTCTCTTTTCTTCTTCAACCCAGGAAAGGTTTACTGGTCCGACAGCACATTGCGGAAAATCAGTCGCGCTGCCCTTGATGGCTCACAATTTGAGGACATCATCACTACAGGTGAGGGAGATTTTGATCTGAGAGCCTCTTGCTTCTATGCAGTATGAAAAGAGAGATTCTCCAATACTCTGGTAGAATACGTTTTTGGTGGAAAGGCAAGCAAAGCCTAAAGCAGTTGCCTACGAGGTGGATAAGAGAAATACTAGAAGCTCCTGAATAACTGGGAGAATAAACAATGACCAAAATGTTTTTCTATTTTCTCAGGTCTGTTGACTACAGATGGGCTGGCTGTGGATGCTATCGGTAGGAAGATATATTGGACAGATACAGGAACAAACCGGATTGAAGTGGGCAACCTCGATGGCTCCATGAGGAAAGTCTTGGTCTGGCAGAACCTGGACAGCCCTCGGGCAATAGCTTTATACCATGAAATGGGGTTAGTGTTGTCAAGAGATTGTCTAGGAGTTACACAGGACTTTTGATGTCCTTTTTCATAATACCTTCCATAATACTTTTCCCCAGGTATATGTACTGGACAGACTGGGGTGAGAATGCCAAGCTGGAACGCGCTGGGATGGATGGATCTGGACGTGTGGTGTTGATCAGCAACAACTTGGGCTGGCCTAATGGACTGGCAGTGGATAAGGCTGGGTCCCAGCTGCTCTGGGCTGATGCACATACTGAGGTCTGATTCTCTTCTTCAGCACTGTTTGTCATTGGGTATTTGGTAGCCTGCAGGCTGCTTTGAAGCTCTTGAGCAAGCTGTTGAAAGAGTAAGGGGAATGTAAGCTTTTCTGAGAGTATGGGCTATGGAGGGAGGGTGAACCTGAATAACATCACTCACCAAGACTGTTTCCCTCTTGCTACAGTAAGTGCTAGCAAGAAGAAAAGTGTTTTGAGTATGAGGTGATGTTCTGCTTCTTGCTGTAGCGGATCGAGGCTGCGGATCTCAATGGCGCGAACCGCCGCACCCTGCTGTCTCCAGTGCAACACCCCTACGGCCTCACTCTGCTGGACTCGTACATCTACTGGACTGACTGGCAAACTCGCAGCATTCACAGGGCTGACAAGGACACTGGTGCTAATGTCATCTTGGTGAGGGCAAACCTGCCTGGACTCATGGATATTCAAGCTGTTGACAGGGCACGGCCCCTGGGTAAGTTGCTCCCCAGGTGGTGGCTGGTGGCAGTGGCAAGAAGAGTCCTTCAGAGCTGTCATTGGAAAGAGTCCTTTGGTGTAGAGCAGGAGTGATACAATGACTTCTCAAAAATCAGCTTCTCTTCTGATGTCTTCTTTTAAGGCATCATTTCTTCCCTCTTTAACTGTTTTTGCACTCCTCCCTGTTTACCCAGCTCTATAGGTCTAGTGTTGATTACTGCATGCTTTTTGACCCCTTTGTCCCATTTCCTTCATTGGATTACCCTGACAACCTCATTCTCGCATGCAGCAGAGCCACTTTCTTAGGAGAACTGAACAACTCATACCTTGTTAGGCTTCACCAGACTGTCCTGACATTGGACAATTTCCCTTTTTTAACTTCAAAAGACTCTAATTCTTCTTAAACCAGTTGCTTAATTTTTTTTTCAAATTCTAGTATTATTTCCCAATCATTGCAGGCTTCATCTCCTTGGCTGCCTCTTTGCTCTGCAAAATCTCTGCTGCTTTAGTTGCTCTTAATATATCATGTTCGACTATTCTGTGCCAGAGATCTTTGGGGATCCTATAACACCCCATCTTGCCTCCTTGCTTTTCAGTGGAAGTTGTTGCTTTGTGCTGTGGCTTTATTTTGGTAAGATTTCCCCAACATATACTTGCACAGAAAACTGCTGCTTTTCTTCTGGTTACTAACAGCAGAACATCACTCTTGACTGCGTAACTTGGCAATATAACTTAAAGTTGACCAAAAGTCTAGGCATCACATCCACATTGTCTTCTTCCCACTCCCTGCACCTGTCTCCTGGGCTTATTCCGTCCTAGTAAATGTATGCTGTATAATTTTACAATTAAAAAAAATTATATGACCCTAATATGTCAGGCGCTTCCAGCAGGCTTCTCTGATGCCTTTGTTTACTTGCCACTGTGTGCAGCTCAGTTGAAACAGAAGCTTCTTTGTCAGCCTGGCCTCTGGTACATTGTCACACTACTTCCCCACAGGGTTGGATCTTTGTCAGTATTACCATTTGCAGCAGTAATAAAGTTAAACTGCAGTTGCATAAATCTGTGAGCATTTGGCTGTTTCTTTTTCCATGGGAAAACTATGATTAGCAAGGAATGCAGGTTAAGATTTTTATTCTAATGATCCTTCTTCTTCTGGACCCTCCTGTTCTCCTTGCCAATCATGCCCATACCTGCCATGAATCTCGGAGAGGAGGGAGAGTGTCTCTGTACAAAGGGGTGTAGATTCCCAGCAAGGCTGGGATGGTAAGGATGAACTCAGCTGCTAGCAAGTTGTGCATGTATGTAGCCTTTAAAACAAAGCTTTGGTCTGTGAGATCCTAAAACAATGCTTTCCTTGTTTCTAAAGGCTTCAATAAATGTGGAGTTCGTAATGGTGGCTGCTCCCACCTTTGCTTACCTCACCCCACTGGTTTCTCCTGTGCCTGCCCCACTGGCATCCAGCTGAAGAGAGACGAGCAGACATGTGACTCTTCTCCAGAGACCTACCTACTTTTCTCTAGCCGTGCCTCCATCCGTCGTATCTCGCTGGACACCAGTGACCACACAGATGTGCACATACCTGTCCCTGAGCTGAACAATGTCATTTCTCTGGACTATGATAGTGTGGATGGCAAGATTTACTACACAGATGTATTTCTTGATGTTATCAGGTAGGTGCCAGTCAACTGCTTGGCCAGTGCCCAGGTCACCCAGTCACATGTGCTGAGTGTACCATTAAATTGGGGAAACAGAGCACTACACCACTACTTACATCTTGTCTTTAGTACACATCATCATGTGTATCTGTGAACTCATGCTGAAGGTGTGTTTAATCTGCTGGAGACTGGGGGAAAATGTATTAGGGAGGTAGTAGTATGCAGTGGCCCTGTGACTGATGGAGATCCAGCTTTTCAGGAGCTACCTGTTCCTCACTGCCGTTTGTCACTGATTTCTATTCAGGCGGGCTGATCTGAATGGCAGCAACATGGAAACTGTTATTGGTCAGGGTTTGAAGACTACAGATGGCTTGGCAGTGGACTGGGTTGCCAGGAACCTCTACTGGACAGACACAGGACGCAATACCATTGAAGTGGCTAGACTGGATGGAAGCTCCAGAAAAGTGCTGATCAATAACAGCCTGGATGAACCTCGAGCCATTGCTGTCTTTCCCAAGAAGGGGTAAGTGTGGGGTTGTTGGTGGGGCAGGGGGAAGGGCTGCACGGAGGCAGGCTGGAAGAGGAGATTGTGGGAGGAAGAAGACATGTGCCATGTGAATTTGCAGGTACCAGCAAGAGTTTGACTCTGCATGAGTTGTAGTAGTCAGGCAGACAGTGAATTTGCAAGTTGGGCAGATAGCTGTGAGAAGCAGGCTACAGGCTGTATTGTCTTTTTTGGACCTGAAGAATCTGGCAGTTTCATTCATAACTAAAACTTTTCTTAGTCCAAATGAAATGGTCTTTTCTTCTTACACTTGCCTTTTATCTCTTCAGATATCTCTTCTGGACAGATTGGGGTCACATTGCTAAAATTGAACGGGCCAACTTGGATGGATCTGAACGTAAAATCCTGATTAACACTGACCTAGGATGGCCCAATGGATTGACTTTGGATTATGACACCCGGAGGTCAGTGAAAGATTTTCCTATACTTACATAGGCTTAAGGGATATAATGAATTTTTTAGCCCTCTTAGCTTGATTTATTGGAGTAGCACTGTGGGTTTGGTTTTGGGGTGTTTTGGGGCTTTCTTCTTTAGTTTTTATTTCCTGATCCATCTTAGGATTCCACAATCTTGGCCAGTAAATTACTAGAAAGTAAAGAGAGGTTGTATTGATGGAAGCTCACCTCTTTTCCTGTGCCTCCAGGATATACTGGGTGGATGCTCATCTTGATCGCATAGAGAGTTGTGACCTCAATGGGAAGCTACGGCAAGTGTTGGTCAGCCAGGTGTCACATCCCTTTGCTCTGACACAGGTGAGAAGAGTTTCCTGCTGCCACCATTCCCTCTGGTGTGTTGGTGAGTTTGTACAGTGGAGTTTCCTCAGACTTGTTGAAGTCTGAGGAAACCAAGATGGCTGAGGGGATAGTACTTAAATGTCATCTGGAGTTAACAAAGGAAGTTTGTCTGAACTGTGGGGTGTAGCCAGTCATCATCTTTACAATAAGAGGGTAAGGGTTTGAAAAGGCCTTTGTTTTGGGCCTTCTGCCACTGGGATATGTTTTTTATGAGTATCCTGTGTCTACATGACTAAACATGCTAATAGTGGCTGTGATTTTTCTTTGCTGTCTCCCCGAGCAGCAGGACAGATGGATATACTGGACTGACTGGCAAACGAAATCCATCCAGAGAGTGGACAAATACTCTGGGAGGAACAAAGAGACAGTCCTAGCCAATGTTGAGGGATTGATGGATATCATTGTGGTTTCTCCTCAGAGACAGACAGGTAAATAGAAGGACCTTGATTCAGGCAAATGCTAATTGTAGACGAAAGAACTCTGGAACCACTGCACTATTGTGGATGTCAAGTAAGGATGACATCCTTTTTTATGCTGAAGCTATTCACACATCTTCCCTTAGCACATTCCTTGTCTGCCTCTGACTTTTCAGCCAGGTACGTCTTAATGGTGTTCTGTTAAAGCTTTGATTAGTAAATGTCACTTTCTTGTTGTTCACCCAACATTGTGTTAAAACAGAAGAATGTGAGCTTTTTATTTTTTTATCTCTGCAATTGTGTTGTTTGGACAGAGTCTAAAGATTTGCAGTGCCTTCCTTTCAAGACTGCCCTAATCCAATTCAGTGTCTGGCCATTGCCATCACTTTCTTAGCAATCAGATGATAGGCATATGCCAAAAACATGATACCTTGCCAGATATCTAAGAAGTATTTCTGGCTGAGCAGGAAAGAAGGTTGTTACTCGGAGCCCCTTTTTGTTCAGATGTAATATAGAAAATTTAGAATTTTCTAATTTAGAAAATTGTTTGTTCCTTCCAGGTAGTAATGCTTGTGGAGTGAACAATGGAGGCTGCACTCACCTCTGCTTTGCCAGGGCTTCTGACTTTGTCTGTGCGTGTCCGGATGAACCAGACGGGCGGCCCTGTTCTACGAGTGAGTTTACTGAGTGTCACTTGGGTAGCAGCTCCCATGAGTGAGCCACTGCTACTGCTTATGCAGTGGCAACCAGAGCAGCTGTGGCTCTCCAGTGTAAACATCTTATGCAGAGTCGTATATTGGAACTAAGGCCAGTGGTTGTAAGCAACAGAGCCACCTTCTGTCCTTTTTGCTGACAGACTAGGTTTGAGATGGGAAGGCTGCTCATATAAGCTATAGAGAGTTTTGGAAATGGCCTATCAGACTTGTCCATCTGTCCCACAAAGTTGGAGTCCTGCTTATTTTTCTCTGTTGTTCTAGTTCCTGGTGTGGTACCCCCTGGTCCAGAACCAACCAGCGTAAGGGAGAGAAGTCAAACACCGCCTGGCAGACTAGGTACTTCAACAACCAAACCTCTCACATCTCTGGAAAAGGTGGAAGGAAAGTAAGTGTTCTTGTTCTCTTGGAATTGGGGTGTCAAAGTCCCAGCTTTTGCAAGGTGCCACATGCAAGCCCTCTCTGGTTGCCATCATCCAAATATACCTATTCCTACTAAAAGAGGATATTCCAGCTCCAGATTTCATGTTCTTAATGGATGAAACTGTTATGACAAAGATGGAGAACATTGTTGAGATGGCAAGAAACAGCTGCAGAATCTTTCTGTCTGTTTTGTTGAAATGTATGTGTAGGCTGACTGTACTGAAGTGTTAAAGTCCGCCTTGAGCCCATGTGTCATTCATTGGATTGATTTTTGAATCTCCTAATTTTGAGAACCTATTTCTGAGAGGAGAACAGAGGCGTCTGTTGCTTCAATTCACTGAAACGTCTCAGATTAGACCCACACAGCTGAGGAAATGGTTCTGCTCTGTGGAGGGGCAGCTAGCATGGGGCAGAACAGAATCTTTGCAGCTCTAAGATTTAAGTTATAATGAAGGTAGTTAAAAGACTCTTTTCTGCTAATTCCCTACAGCAGCTCAGCCAAAAGAGTGGCTCTGTAGTATATGGTTGAGTTATTTCCAGAGCAGAACTTGCACTTTGTTGAGTATTATTTATTGGACAGAAATGTCTTCGTGCTGACTCTGAGACATTTTGATTTTTGCTTCAGCACCAATGCTGAAATTTGTTTCTTGAAAGATATGAGTACACCTGTGTATCTGAGAGGCGAATCTAGAATGACTCAGATATAAAGATACTGCAGACCAATAATTGATATATCCATGCACACGCCCTATATATATATATGTATGTATATGGTTGTCTCTTCTCTGGATGCAGAACACTGAAGAAGAGAAAGGAAGGCCTGTGTTTTTTAACTGGAAAGGGGAGGGATATCAGTGCTAGCCCATTCCATCCTGTTTTTTGATACCTTTGAGACTGTTCATTCTACTTTCAGTAAATCACTGTCCTTCTGTCATTCAGCTGCTCTGACAAAGATGCTAGGCAAGGCTTGTGTACTCGTGCCAACGAGGCAGTGTTGGCCACCATGGGTGAGTTGCTTTTCTTTAACTCTTCTCCACCAGAGTTGTTACTCCAGATGTGCTCAGGGCATTTCAGTCCATATATCTGAAACTGAAATTTCTGAAACTCAGACTTGAATTACTCAAATGCCCTCTGAGTACAGCAAAATGCTTCTGTGGACATTCATTAACCTAGATGGGGACTTCTCCAAATAACTTGCTGGTCTGAAGAACAGTTCTGTTTTCTTTCATCCTGTACCTCATCCATTGGGTTCTTCCCATTAATTATATTCTTTTTCACTGTTCTCTTTATGTTTAGTTGAAGATGGTTGACTCTTGGTAATTGCTTCCCACTGTAGGAGTAACCTGTCAGCAAGGGGGTCTAACTCCTCCATTACAACCCCATTACAAAGATCTTGACACTCCTTGGTTTGCTGGGGTCTGGGTGGGAGGAAAGTTTACCATACGTTTATTTCATATGAAGCCAAGCAAAACCCTCTGCTAAACCTTTATGTGCTGATATTTTAGTTTAAATACTTCTGTATGGGTAAAGCCCCAGCATTAGGCATTGCATCAAGGTCAGTATTATCCGGTGAAATATAAAATGAGTGCATAAATTACACTTGGTATTCACTTTCAGGAGAAGGACTGCACGTCAGCTACATTATTGGAGGTCTTCTCAGCATCTTGTTTATTTTGCTGCTTATTGCTGCTTTAATTATATATAGGTAAGTGATCTTTTTTCCCTCTCTGGGCCAATTGTAGACTCTTAGGTTGTAGGAGAAGAAAGTCCCTGAAAGCACTAAATCTTTTTTTATTGTCATTTACAGTCCTTTTTTCCTCTATTGGAAGGAGTGCTTGATGATTTTATTTGCAAGGTTTGAGTCCTGTGCCTATAAAGTGCTGGTCATGCAGTTCTACTATTTGAAACCTTATTGGCTAAATTTTCTGCAGAGAGCTTATGAGTTATGGACGGGGATGGGAGTTAGTTTGTATCTCAGTAAATGTGTGAGTACATGTGCTTTCTAACAGATAACTTCACCAGTTACTGCCATGATAGTTTATATGGTTACAAGGCAGTGCCTTGCTGTACTGGTAGTTAGTAAATGGACTTGTAGCTGAAGAGCCAGGTGAATCCAGGATTCTCTCTTTGAGGGACAGTGGAGATGACTGGAGCCATCCACTTGCTGAGCACTCAGGAACTTTGAATCCTGGCAGTGGGTTCCTGTGACTTTTCTGACAGCTCTCTCCCTCTAGGCATAATAAGTCCAAGTTTACGGACCCTGGCTTGGGGAACCTGACCTACAGTAATCCTTCGTATCGGACATCTACCCAGGAGGTGAAGATTGAATCGATTCCCAAACCGACCATGTACAACCAGTTGTGCTACAAGAAAGAGGTAAGAGATGCTACTAAGGATACGGGAGCCCAGCTCAAGCTGCTGTTCAGTATTACAGACCTCACTGTGTGGAAGGATTGAAACTTGTGAGCATTTACTTCTAGGACATAGGAGGACAGCTTCCATGAATTGTTCAGACTGCTATGCAGATCAGCCAGCAGCACTTCTTCCCCAGTGAGCTGTAGTGAATTTGGCCTGTCTTTAGTTCCCTGCTTCTTACCCACTCCTACAGTGTCTTGTATTTCATTTGCATTGGGTGCTGGCCCTTGAAAGTACATGAGCCAATTGAAATTATCTTCCTTGGATACAAGTCCTGGTAGGTGACTGTTGCACCAAGATTGCTTTGGACAGTCACCAGGGGAACCAGGCAGCCAGATGGGGTTTGGCAACAAGAATGTGCCTCCTCGGTGTGCATGGCCTGGAAGGGGTGGGAAAGGGGAAAAAAATAGAGCCCTTATTAAATAGAGCATTTTAAAGGCCCTTCAGAGGTCTGTACTTTGGGCCACACAATGGAGAGAGTTTAATACAATATCTTGCAGCGCTTAGTTTCTCCTCTCTTTTCTCCTCAGAAGCTTTCTTATCACACAGATAGCTTCTCATCTTCCCTCTTCTGATTTCCGTCCACATCCTCACGTCAGGTATCACTGCTCTGTGTGTTTGATCCTGCCTCCCTCACTCAAGCTCTGTTGTGTGGCTCAAGCGCTGTCTGTACTAATTGCTCTTTGTTGGTTTCCCTCACCCCCGCTTTTATGTCCTTAAACTAGCTCTACTGTCTGTCAGGAACGTGTAAGTAATTTTCTATGGCAGATTCTTTGGTCTGGGCTTTGGCTACTCATACTCAGTGATATTTTAAAAAGGCAATTTTTGTTAGGACTATTTATGATTATCTGTTAGATCAATTAGTTCCTCTAGCAGGGATCACAGACTTATGCAGGGGAGAGTTTTCCCTTACTGCTTTTCAAAAATACTATCCAATAGATTCCCGAAATCTTCAAGCCATTTTAGCCTTATCTATTAAGGATAAGATGGGATTATTTATCTGGGAACCTAAATCCTTTTCACTTTTCTCTTAGTTCTGATGCTCCTTGATATACATAGGTGTATATTTCCCCAGCCCCTCCACTTTCTCCTCAGGGATAGATTAAATGTTCCTTATTTGTCAGTGAGCCAAGTTAGATTTCACTACTTTAATCTCAGTGTGGTCCCTTTAGCCTCTGATCGTTAGTGTTGTTTCCCTCTAATCTCCTTCCCCTGTGTTGCTGTGAGACTTGGACTCAACAGTGGTATTCCAGCTGTGGTTTGCTGAGAGGGAATCTAGAATGACTCAGATGTAAAGATTTGCAAACCTAGAATTGATCTCCTGCCTACTTTTACCGTGAGGTTTTCTGTCTATTTCTGCTTCCCATTTTGTTTGGTGAGGTTTTTTCCTTCTTTTTTAGGCTCAGTGTTCTTACTGTCTTCTGTCAGGTAATATGTATAGTTGAACGAGAAGCGCAGCCTCATCCTCATTCCCCTTCCACAACTGAAGAATCATGGAGTTTGGCATGAGAGCCTTTGCAGGGAGGACTTTTCTGGGGGTGGTAAAGAACTAAAGGAAGCTTAAAATGGGTTCTGTCATTGTGGCAGTTAAAGCCAGTGGCTGTTTACATGGAGGTCCAGTTTTTTGTCCGCTTCACTGTCTTCATTCCAATTCTGCACTGCTCTTTGCCATATTATCATAGATGTGTTTTTTCATTCATCTGTCTTCTCCCTAGACTGGTCCTGACCACAGCTACACTAAGGAGAAGATCAAGATTGTGGAGGGAATATGCCTTTTATCCAGTGACGATTCCGAATGGGATGACCTTAAGCAGATTCGGAGCTCCCGCGGAGGGATCCTTCGGGACCACGTCTGCATGAAGACCGACACGGTCTCTATCCAGGCTAGTTCTGGTTCACTGGATGACACTGAAACTGAGCAGCTGCTCCAGGAAGAACAGTCTGAATGCAGCAGTGTTAACACAGCAGCAGCCACTCCTGAGCGGCGGGGCTCACTCCCAGACACGGGCTGGAAACACCAACGCAAGCCCTCCACGGAGAGTGAGGTCTAAAGGACACGTGACTTTGGAAACAGTCGTACCCTCCCAACCCTCTGCTCTGCACAAAAAAGACAGGACTCTGCCTACCTGGCAAGGAAGGGCACAGAGACCAGCCTCTCTTGCAAGGGGCCTGAGACTGGGGCTGCCTTTCAGCATGGAGCTTGGGCAGTGATGTTGTTGTGGTTGGAGAAGAAGGATGGGTGGGTTGGTTGGAACCCAGAGACCCTCTTGACTCATTTTCACTGTCTGTGGTTTATTTATGTTCCCTTTTCCTGGAAGCTGCCACATTAACTTTTTCAGTGACTCGTCTGGCCTGAATCTGGTTTGGAGTCTCTGTTCCCTGGCAACCTGCAAGTCCTGTGCCATCCAGCTCACGGTCAATGCCCATGAAGAGAGCAGAGCTGCCTCATTGCTGGCTCCTGGGCACAGAAGTACCCCTAGTCATTCCAGCACTAGCAGCACTCTTTGAGGCTTTGTGTTGAGGGGTCTCTGACATGAGAGAGGTCTTGGTATAGATGGGATATACTTTGGGGCTCAAGAGGACACTGACACAGCATCAGGTCACCTTGTAAAGGCATAAAGAGGGTAAACACAGTTGCCAAGACTCACTTCATGAGAACATCACTGCTTACTTTCATACTTGCTACTAAAAACCTTAAGGAATGCTCCAATTGGAGCACTGTGTCTGTTGCTGGCAGTGGACACTGCTCCTGTTCTCCCTTTTCCTGTTAAAACATGTTTCTACTCTGGAAAAACAAGAGTCAGCAAATGGCCCTTTCAGAACTATATTCCCTGTGGGTACTGGAGTCTGAGTGCTTGAGACAAGAAGAGATTGGTATTTTACTTAGCTTTATAGAGCTAATGGGGGGAAATGGATCTCAGCAAGACCTAAATTTTACTGATCTTTGCATAACTGATATATAGAAAAAGAGAATTTGCTAGGTCCCCACTAGTCCTAATTCTGCAAGGTCCCAATTATTTTGGCCTTTAGGACCTTTGATTACCAAAATAAGGGAAAAGAGAGAATTCCTAGGTCAAGTCTTTCCCAGGGGAATGCTCAGTGCTGACAGTTAGGAACTGCTTTATTACTAGGCTGAGCCCATTTGACCTAGAATGGGAGACAATAATCAGGGCCATTTTAAGTAGTTGTTTATCAGATAGAATTGCACTTTAAGTTCTTCTGTTACCACTTAATAGCTCTCCTTGCCAAATAATTTTTCCCATCAGCTGCATGAGCTTCAGTTGTTCTCTGGTCTCTAAGACTCTTACCCTTTCGGGAATGTCATCCTACCCTTGCAGCCAAAACCCAGCAGCATTTGGAGCTGGGTCTTGCATGCTCCCAAGGACTTTTGCACCTCTTCATACTCTCTTGTCATATGTTTTTTCAAAAAGAAAAAAGAGAAATTACTGCTTGACACTTCTTCAAAAATGAAATTTATATTAACCCCCTCAAATCACATGATAAAATATTAAGCATTAAGCCAGATCCTTGGAAGCAGTACTTCTCAGTGAAGAATTTCTCGCTGCAAACTTTGTAACCTGTTTTATCGCCTGGAAAGAGGTCAAGTACATTCCCAGCCATGGTGTAAAGAGAGCAAAACATACACTGGGGTATGGTTTAGAGGTAGGGGGAGGGTACATCTCCCATGCAGTATTTCTTTCAGATGATTAAAAAGGAGAATTGTCCTACTCTGCTTGAACCTTGTTTATATACTAACAGGCCTGCTACCCCTGAAAAACAGCAGTTGCCAGTGGCTTGCCTGTACTTTTCACAGCAGAGGTGGCTTTGTAGATAGGGGAAGGTTGCAGCTTCAACCTGGCTGGATGGCTTGAGACTCTGTCCCTAACTGCACCATTGGGCTGACTGGTGTATATTCCTGTGGAAAATGAACTGGAGCTAAGGCTTGGATTTCCCTGTGTTAATGTGGGACTCTTCCCTACTCCCTGAGGGTTGTTTTTTTTTTTTAATTAGATTTTTATTTAATTATTTATTTGTTTGACTCCAGCCTTGGGAAGCATTGATTTTGTTGGGCAGAGGCACTTTTGGATTGAGGTGTGGACTCGACCGGGAACTGAGAAAGGAGTGCATATCACTGGCATGACTCTGCTCATCTGAGCCACTTCACGCAGGGACAACACCAGAGGGCTCAAGCCTAGGCAGAAGAATCAATTTGAGCAGAAACCATGTGTAGGGACAGGGGCATCAGGGCTGGGAGTGGGGAGATTGGGGAGGAAGGCTCTGCCTTGTAGGAGAGCAGGGTTTCTTTGGGTTTTGGAATGGGTTGTTAGTTTTTTTTTTTCCCAATAGCTTATATTACCATGCGCCAAAATCCTGAGGTGGGACAGGGGTGAAGGGAAACATCTGCCCAGACCTGTCACTTAAGATTAAGTCAGCTTGTCAGAGTAATTGCTGTCTGAGTTGCAAGTGTGGAATGGAAAGGAAAAACACAGTCAGTCTTTTCAACAATTCATGGTGTTTGTCATCTCCACCTTGGTCAATATTCTCTGCTGCTTCTTAGGAGAGACCCTGTGCACTCCAGCCTAACAACCATTCATAACTGCTCTCTGCTCCCTTCCTCAACTGACTATGGTGAAAAGGAGCAATGAAATGTCACACAGCCTCCTCTACCAGTGAGGTGGGCAGAAATTTGTCTCTTTTTCCTAGAGACAGCCCCAGTGAGATGCTGCCTTGGGGATGCATCATGGTTCCCCGTTCCAGGGAAGAGAAGACCCTCATTGCACTTAGGATGTTAAGAATGTAGAAAGGCTGCTGGAGGATGATCTCTTGAGCACTGATTTACTATGTAAAAAGCAAACCTCTCTCCTGTCTGTCCCGAGCTAACGTCAGTGATTTCCGTGTGTTCCTGCGTAATGGTTTTAACGTTACTCACTGGAGACATTGGATTTTCTGGAGTTATTTAACCACTGTGTTCAATACTTTAGGGGTTGATAATTTAATATAAATTTAGCTTTTCTTAACCACTCTGCCTGGCTTTTGGTTGTGAATCCTGCATTTTATGTGAACTCTACTTTGAACGAGGAACTCCCAAACCTGTTCAGACAGAACCTCAACTTTGCTTCATTTGAGAGGAGCAAGAAAGTAGGAACAGATTTGGGTTCTTAGTAGCCTGAGTGTAGCACACATTGTACCTCTGTGATTTTGAATCAAGGGCCCAGTATCTACACCCACTTTTGCAGATCCCTTCACACACGTAATACTCTCACTCTGCCCCACCTTGCTATTTTTCCCCCTCTTTAACATGGCTGTTCATTTTGGCATGTATTAGGACTGTAGCAATCTCAAGCCTCTGCAGGGTGGAAAATAAAGCTCTGAAGAAGAGCTACTTTTTCTTTCTGCAGGGGGTTTTGTTTAAGCTTCCGTTGCCTTTTTGTATAACCAAGATTTTAAACAGTGCAAAAGGCTGAGTAATGAAAGAAACATCCACAACTAATTGACACTGCAGTACTGGTGCCAATCCTGTAACACATTCAGTCCTTTTCTGATGAAAGAACTACCTAAAACATTTAAAACAACTCTATTTCTGCTCATTTCACAATTGAAGTGCAGTGCAGAAGCCATTTCAGTCAGGTCATGAAAAAAAACCTCACTTTCAAAAAACTGATGGTGCTAACATGGCCTAGTGGGGAGACGGGCAGTGTGAGATCAATTGCAGCTGTGTCCATGGCACTCTGCTCTTCCTTGTCTTCTGTTCTGATTACCCATAAAAATTTTTCCTTCAATTTTTTAAGCTGAAGTGAATAAACAGAGGTGCTCCACTCCAAAAACAGTTCACAAAATAGGTCAGCGTGGAAAGGACACTGTGGGTCACCTGAACCAACCTCCCTGATGAAGAAGGGTCACCCCAGAGGACATGGCACAGGACTATGTCCAGATAGATCCTGTGATCTCCAGCGAGGGAGACTCCACAACTTCTCTGGGCCATCTTCCACTGCACGGTCACCCACACAGTAAAAAAGTTCCTCCTGTTCATGTGGAATTTCGTGTGCTCGGCTCCTCCGCACAGAGTCTGGCTCCATCCTCTGACACCCTCCCTTCTGACACTGATAGACACTGATGAGGTCCCCTCCAAGTCATTTCTTGAGTCGCTGCCTTGCAAACTCACTGACCATAGGAAAGAGAACGCCCATTCCTCTGCAATAGGATCTTCCTCAAAGCCGAATCCATCAGCTCCGAGATGCTTTAGCCCTTTGCTAAAGGGTCCTGCGGCCTGACCCGGCTCCCTTAGGACCAGCGCCAGGCGCTGCTCCAGCCGCAGAGGACCCGGCATCCCCCTGTGCCCCCTTCCTGGGACGGACGAGAGAGCGGACGGGTCCGTCTCGGTGGTTCCCGGGCGGGGCGGGGCCGGGCCGGTGGCGCTGGAGGCCGCCGGGGGCGGTGCACGCTCCCGCGGCAGTGCGCGCTCCCCGGCCGCCCCGCTGCGCTGCCGCCGCCTCGGGAGCGCGCGGAGAGCACGCGCTGCAGCTGCCGGATTCAAACGGGCCAATAAGGGGCGCGGGCGCGAGGGCGGGCGGGGCCGGCAGCGGCCAATGGGCGCGGCGGACACTGGGAGGTGCGGGCGGTGCTGGCGATTTCAAACCCCGTCGAGCAGCCGTCGGACCGTCACCGCCCGACCTGCCGGGCCCAGGTGAGCCCCGCCGTCCCCGTCCCGTCCCCGGTGAGCCGCGGTCCCTTCCCCATCCGCGCCCGTGGGAGGTGGCTAGGCCTTTCTCCGCCGCCAGGCCCGAGCCGCCTCGTTTCTCCCGGGGACCGTGTGGAGGCGCAGTCCCAGCGGCGCGACATCTCCGCACGGGGATGGCCCGGGCCCGCGGGCTGCGCTGGCATTCGCCCGCAGAGCCCGGCGGCGTGAGGATTGCGGCTGGTAGCGGCGGGAGGCCGCGGCCTGTACCGCGCCGCGCTATGGAGCCGCAGCTCGCTCAGGCCGCCCGCCAACCGGGGGCGGTGGGAGCCGCGGGCTCGGCGGCTCCGCTGCGGCCGCCTCCGTCCGTTGTGGGCCGGGGCTGCTGGCGGGGGCCTTCCGTGGGAGGTGGCCGGGACAGTGGGCACGGGGGCCGGCGGGGGAACCGGGCACTCCTTAAGGGAAATGCGGGCCGGGCGCCTTCTGTCTTCTGAGGCTGCGTGCAAGATCGGTTCCCCCTCTAGAATGTCCTAAGAAAAGCGTTCTCTGGTGTAATCTTAAAGCCAAAGGCGCGAGCTCATCTCTTGTTTCTGCAGTTCCATTGTTGGGTGCAAGTGTTGAGATTGCCAGAGTCCCTCCTCAGTAGGAGATGCTTCCTGTTGAATCCCCTCTAGTATATGTGAAGAAGGGCTGGATAGAAGTGTGTGTCCCATGTTTCTGCACACACCCCCTTCCTGCATTTCATTTGATTTTGTTTCTGAATCAGACAGTCTTATGATTCTTCCAAAGGCAGTAGTTTTCAGGTTGGTTTACAGAGCGTTTTCCTTCTGAATCTGGTCTTCTGTAAGTGGGAGACCCAAAGTTTTTGGGTTGGAAGACAGAAGCTGAGGAATGATACTTCAGTGTGCCTTAAGCAAACCAGGATTCTGTTCTAAGAATAAAATAATTATAATATAATCATATGTGTTACAGTTTTCTAACTGATTTATGTTTGTTGCATATCATCTGTCTGATTATTCTGAGGTTTTTACCTTTTACTGATTTTAGTGTTTGATTTTCTCCTATTTCTGCTGAACTGCAATGCAGTTCAGGTTGTGTTGTGCAGGTGAGAAGGGGATGAGTAGTTGTCAGGGTGTTGAGCTACCAGCAATGGGAGCCTTTCCTAATGTATGGCTTGTGTATCAAAGAAAGTGTTGCTGTAGGCTTTCAGTGAATCTATTCGTTTGAAACTGTAAAGCTGCTTAGTTCAGAATGCATGCAGTCTCAAATATTGGAGTATTCTAAAGGACTGCTCACAAAATTCTGTTACCAAAACTTTGAGAAAGGTTCACCTCAGAAGGTAGAATGATGGAGTGCAGATTGCCTCTATAGTTTTGACTTTGGTGTCCAACATGAGATCAGTCGATTGTGCAAAATTTAAAATTTGGTTTGGTTTTCTTGCCTCAGGCTTCACCTTTCTTTAAGCTTCACTGTTTTGGTAGCTTTCTCCCATATTGAACTTACAGATTCACTGCTTGGTTTTTTTCCTACTTCAAGAATTGTGATAGGGCTGAGCCTTATAAGCACCTTTGAGAGAGTGATGTATCAAAGCAGAATCACTGGCAAATTAACTAGGAGACCTGCTATAGGA
This sequence comes from Cyanoderma ruficeps, assembly GCA_008694505.1. Taxonomy (NCBI): domain Eukaryota; kingdom Metazoa; phylum Chordata; class Aves; order Passeriformes; family Timaliidae; genus Cyanoderma; species Cyanoderma ruficeps. The sequence goes on from VZDJ01007753.1 coordinate 13,527,516, forward strand.
AAAAATAAATGACGACTTGACGAGAAGAAATTTGAATTTTAGAAGTGTGGGAGTTATTCTGACTGCTTTAGATCTGTATTGATGGAAGGCTTCTCCCTTGATATTATAATATGAAAAAGGGAATGCATGGTGCTGGAACATCTGGTTCTTGTACACATAGGACTTGTATTTTGTCAGACTTAACTTTTATGCTGGCTCTTGTCCTTCTCCTTGCATGGGCCAGTTATGTAAGCTGGGCCTCTGCCTCTGGAAACATGGTCTGCCATGGTGGGGCTGTGCCCTCATATCACTGTCTGCTAAAATGGGAAGATCGTGCTTCTATTCAATAGTCAGTGCAGAAAACCTGAATTTCAGTGTAATGTTATAAATTGTTTCACTCTGTGTGTTTGGTGATAAATTTACAGCTGAAAAGCACTTAGCATGTTGTACACTTCTTCGGTCAATCCTTTTTTTTTTGCCCAGTTGTCATCTGCAAATGCAGCACTTCTGTTTGCCCCTTCTTACGCATCACTTATGCATATCTTGAACAGTACATCCAATTAGAAACTGCTCTGGATGTTTTGTGGAGTAGAGATCACTATCTTAGTTATCTAATTTGGAGGATTTTGTTGTGTAGGATGCATGACTGGAAGGACACTTGAGAGATGTAAATACTTGCAGACTTTTAATTAAGGTTTTCAAAATCGCGGTCAGTGTTCATCTGGTTCCCTTTTTCCCTATTCCTACCTCTCCTCTGTTCCACACTACCAGCATCTGTCCTTATATGGTTTATAAAAGGAATGCATAAACTTGTATTGCTAATTTGTTTGTAAACTATTTAATGTAAATGGTTTGTCAAGACTGCTAGAGCAGGATGGCATTAAAGCCTTTTGCATCTGTAGCAGAGTGGTTGATTCCAGACAACAGAGTCCAAGACTAATAAGGTGTTGCTTTGCTGATGCTTTGTTGTAGACTGTTCCCAGTGGTTCATGTTATATGGGTGGAGTTCTGAAGTGACATTGAAAAGCCTTGTACCCTTTTGTTTAAACTGAATATTGCCTTGCACTGGGCAGTGTTGCTCTGGCTTGTTTGAATAAAGAGTCTCTTGACCTGAGCACTTGTACATTGTCTGGGGTTGTCTGTGACAGGTCGATTGCTGCAAATGTCAGATGCTGAAAAGCAGAAGCTGCTGTGCGTGTTCGTGCCTCCCTGATGCAGGGGGTAGAGGGAGGTGGTAGGAAAAGTAACTTGGACAATTATTCAGTGGGAGGCATGGCTGGTGCTGGCAGCGCCTGGAAGAGGCTTCTTTCTTCAGCTAACTAAAAAGATGGCTGGAGAAATACAGCCTTACATCACTTGCCTTGGTGCTCTTCTGAGGAGGAAACAAGCGACACCCAGTTTCCACCATACCAGCTTCTTCAGTTGCTATTGTCACTATAGGAAAGGCATCTTAAAATGTCAGACGATGGGCTAGGGAGATTGCTGATGAATCAGCTCCACCAGAGCGCTGTCATTACACAAATCGCAGCAGCATGAAATGCGGGGATGGTACGGTGCCAGGCTCTTCGCTGGTACCTCCTTTGGAAGGCACTGTTTCTCCTTCCCCACGGCTGGCCTTGTTCCTCCTGTCGGGTTACAGAACCGCTCCCTCCTTCAATTAGGGCTTGCTGGATGATTGGTGGCCTACGATAATGTCTGCTGCATGCTCGGCTGTGACCGCAGCTCTCTCCGTTCGAGCAGTAATTGTTCTGATGGGTACGGGCGTTCGGGGGATGACTCACGAGGACAGCAGGCCTGGCGGGCTGGGCTGGTCACCGCTCGCCGGCCCGGCGGCCCCTTCCTTGCCGAGAGGCGGCACCGCAGTCGCCGGCAGGGCCGGGCAGCACCCGCTGCCGCTCGCCCGGCCCCGCGGGGGCTGCTCGGCGGCGGCGGGAAGGGAGCGCGATGTGCCCGGGGCCGCCGCGGGGTCAGCGCGGCGGGGCCGGCCCTGCCCTGCCCTGCCCGCCTTTGTCTGGCCCCGGCGCGGGGCCGGCTCCCGCCCAGGTGCGGCCGCGGCGCCCCGAGCCCCGCCCGCGGCGGGGAGGGGCTCGTCCCGGCCCGCCCGCGGTTCCCGCCCGCTGCCGCCGGGAGCCGGCCCGGAGCTGTCAGGGTGAGTGTCCGGCCAGGCCCGGCCGAGCCGCGGGCGCTGCGCGGCGGCGCTGGCAGGGCCCGGCCCGGCCCGGCCCGGCCGTGGGGCGGGGGCGGCGGGCAGAGACAATGCCGGGCGGGCGGGCGGCCTGCTCGCCGTGCCCGGCCGCGGCCTGCCCCAGACACCCGCCGAACGGGAAACGTCCCCGGGGCTGCGGGGACCCGTCTGGGGCTGCGGGCAGAAGTGGAGGGGATGCTCTTCTGGAAGGTGCTGAGGATGGCGGGGGCGTCGCTAGTTGCAGAGGGAAGCCGTGCGGGAGGGAGCTTCCCTTGGAGAAGGAGGGAGCTAGTGATGTCTCCGCGGGAGCTTTCCTTCATCAGCAGTTCAGGCCGTCCTTTTAAAGAACATCACATGAGCCTTTTCATGCCTGAGCTTTGTAAAACCTCTTGAGGGATGGGGGGCTTTGCAGCTTACAAGCACAGTCCCACTGACATCTTTCACTCCCAACTGTCCACCCTTATAGTGATGTCAGTGCATGCCTGTGCACTTGCCCGTGTGTTGCCCTTTTCCCTTTTGCCCTTCTCGGCTCTGTAAGACTGGCTTCACTCCAGGCTCACCCATGCAGTTACAAATTGCTCTTGGTCTTAGCTGTAGCAGAAAGTCAGTTTATTTTGCATTGTCTCTCACTTTCAGATGAATGGAAAAGAATGGCCCTGGGTACTTTCAGAGGCCATGTATTAAAATGTATTTTTCCAGAGAAATCAGGTATTTATATATCTCACCAATAACTTGTCGTTTGTGCCATTAAAATTTCACTGAGGTGAGTTAGGACATACAGGTTAGAGCAGAGAAGAGAGAATTTAATGGTGTTTGTTCTTGAATGCCATTTCATTGCTGCTGAAGCGGTAGCTTCCCTTTAGCATGCATTTCTACTTTTTCTTTTCATTATTCTGAGGTCTTTTAGTTTTTCCATCAAGACTCTGTGTATCTTGCAGCTTATAATTTATCTACCAATTGGAAATGCCAGCCTTTAAAATTCTGTAAAATTTTTATTGCCTACTGTGTTACAATTACTTGAGTCTTCAACCTTTTCTTCTGAGCTACTTTATGTTGTATCTAATGGGAAGATTTGGCTGGCAAATACAAAAGAAACTGTGTTGGGCTAAACTTCTAAGAAAGTGAAACTTCTTCATTTCAGAGCCAAAGAGCAAATGTGACCCAAAACTGCCATTAAACAAATAAACAAACAAACAAGTAATTCTTTCTGCTGGGAAAACTGTGGCTGCACTAACAGAGCTCTGTCTGCCAAGAAGGATAGTTTTGTCTGAAATGTGACATCCAACTATATACACCCCAAATTTGTGCCCTGCTGTATAGGAGCATTTCAAATGCATTTTTCTTTTAAAAGAGCTGTCTTGATTTCTCAGAAAATTATTCTTGAGTAATTTTTTTGAGAATCTTTCAAAATATGAAAATATTTGATGGTGTTCTTGTGCAACAGTAATATTCATTAGGTGAAAGTGAGTAGGGAGAAGTAGACAATCAGTATCAAGAAACAGCTGGTTTTGTTTGGCATAAAATGACTTCCTAGTTTGCCATTCTAAGTCTTCTGTAGAAAATGGTCTGGAAGCTGACACTTCGCAATAAAATACAGGGATGGGTGATGAATGTATCCTTCAGAAGAAATCACATTTTAGAATGTTAATGATGTAAAGAATTTTCCTTAGCAGTACTCTATACTATAAGCTGTGATGTAAGGCAATTCAACTCTCCAGATTGTAGCAGGGAAAGCATTTCTTTAGAAGTTGAGTAGGAGCTGTTCAGTGTAGGGGTGCATGGTGAATCGAAATTTTAATGTTTTGATACTTTCTCACAATCTTCTAATGTGTTGATATATTTGTTTCCCAGACTTACGTATATTCATTTGGGAATTCTCACTTTTATGTTTGAAACTCTTGCATTTGTGCTGCTTTGTAAATGCTTTCCACTCTTGTTGCATTTTACCTGATCTCCCTTCAAAAGATCCTGTTCTTTTCTTGATGGTCTTCATTTTCTCACTGTTCTGTAATACAAACTTGCCCTGCCAAGAACTGTCAGGAAAGATTTGTTATTCATCTCCACTACAGATTTCTCGGGTGACTTGCTTTTGGAAATGTTGCATTGACCACTTTTATGACAAATGTCTCTCACAAAACTTACTTTGGCAGCTAAGTTGCTTCAGAGATCCTTGTTTTCTGGATCGTACCAAAATGGATGTTGTTACTGAAAGATATAATTCTGTTTGTTCCAAGTTGTGGCAACAAAAAAAATCTATGTAGGTCAAACACTTCATTGCTACAAATTCTCTAGTAATAACAGAATTTAGCTGTGTTATCATATAATAAGGCCACTTGCTATTTGGATGTTGAGAAGTTATGACTTGAGGTTTACATGTCTTTGCAAAGAAGCTTTTAAGAAGAACCTTTTTGTCAAATGTGGGATACTGTATGATCACACAGAACCCAGTGACTTAATTGGAAAGAGAAACAACCGTCTTTTATTCTGGGAAATGCAAGATGTAGACAGTACAAAATCTTGGCATTAGGCCAGACATGAGCAGTGATGAAGCTATAAACACTGGATATTTAAAAAGGAGCTTTTCCTCTGTGACCCTGAAATACTTTCTGAGAAGTTGTCTGTTCTAAAGGGATTTGTAAATTGCTGGGGGGAGTGTAATTTTATCACTATTTTTAGATGCCAGATTTAGTGCAGAAGGCAACTTTACCCATTTTGTAATTGAAGTATTGATTGTAGATGTTAATGACTAAAAATAGTGGGGGAACTAAGTTGACCAGACTGAAAAAAATAGGTGAAACGCTGTTTCATGGTCATTCAACTCCCTTCCCTAGGTCTCTCTTATCATGTGTGAGCCCCCCAAGTTCAGTACATTGTGATGTGGGAAGGGAAATAGTAGATTCTGTAGTGTATCACTAGTGTACAAGCAAGAGGTGGTACTTTGTGGCAGTGAACTGTTGTGTATGTGTAAGGATAAAAATAATTGTAAATCAGTATCAGTCTGGTAATGGACAAGCCTTTTTAATAGAGTTGCTATTGACTTTAGGGTTTGAACTCAATTGAGGTTTGTAGTACTTGATTGAGGACTGTCCTACAGTAAGACTTCTTGCCTTGGCAGAACAGATCTCTGGAGAGAAATAAATGCTTCTTTTTATTGTTGAAGTAGGAAGTTTGTGCTTTGTCAGTTTTCTAAAAAACCCAGAATGTAGATGTCCAGTACAGGTGCCAAAATTTTATCCTGGTGTTTCTGTTGCTGGCAGGTGTGTTCATGCTTTCTTCCCCTTTTTGTTTTCATTCAGAATAACTGTTGTCCTTGTATTGGTTCCTTATGTGTTCTTCAGCAAAAAAATATAAAGAAGCAATAGCTTGAATTAGTTCCAAATTTCTGACTAAGAATCAGAACTACCTAATTTTCTATAAAGTTCACTTTGCTTGTTCTTCCCCAAGGTGTGTGTGACTTTGGGGGGAGACCACTGCATCTGTTTATGTTGTCTGCATCCACACTGAGGAAGTATTCCATTATTTCTATATTGGTGCATTCAAGGGAAGACATTCCTCATGCAAGCTCAGTTAATACTGGCAAAGCTGTCTTTGTTGGTGGCATTTGGCTGCAGAACTAACTTCAGGGAAGGGGAATTTTACTGCTGGAAACTGTGTTCACTATAGGGCATGCTGCATCCATTGCTAGGTGGGCTGTTTGGAAAGCTTTTCATGTGAATTAAGTCTGATTTCTGATTTGTGGCGAGAAGTCATCATCTTCATACAGTTAGATATGTTTTACCCCCCAGTTCTGTATTTGCCATGAGCATCTTGCTTTTGGGTGTGGGATGGTGCTTTTTGTGTTGTTTTGGTGTGTGTTTGGTTTGTGTTTTTTGGTGGGTTTGGGTTTTTTTGGTTGGTTGGTTTTCTTGATAGGTAAAATATATTGAGTTTGAATCAGGAGTCTGTTGATTTCTATTTAATTTTGAACTCTTGGTGGGCTGAAGGAGGGATAAGAGAACAAATGAGAGGCTGGGGCAGAGAAAACACAGGCGGGAATTTAAACAGATGAAAGCAGATCGATTGCAAAAGGCTGATGGGGTTTGGATGCAGTAACTCACTTGCCCTTTTGACCTCGTATGATTGTTTGGGATTGGTATGCCCTTTGAGTTCTAGTCTCATTGTAAATTTTAATTTGGAGTACCTTTTTTGTCAATTCCTGACATGGAGGAATGCTGTGACTAAGGGGGGGGGGTTTGTTTTGTTTTTATTAAGTTGAACATTAAAAAAGACAGTGAAACAGAATTAACTGTTCAGTAGAATGGGTTTTAGGTAGCCTCACTTCTGAGTACTTTGCTGATCCTTTCATTCTCAGTGGTTTACAGTTCTTTGGCCCTCCCCCCAATTTTTTTTTCTTTAGAAACACACTTGGTACCACTGTGCTGATATCAGGAAAAAATAGCCATACTGTTGTGTATTGAAGAGAAAGGAAATGAGAAGGACAAAATAATAACGCTTGAATACACTTGCTTATGTAGTCAACTTGTGTTGTGACACTGACTCTTGTTTTACTGCCATTGGGCAAATTAATAGTTTATGTGATTATAGTGAGCAGTATTAACATCCATAGGAACCTGTAAATATTTAAGGCAAGCTCACTGTAATTTGCAGTGAGGCTGTGTGTGTTGGTGGCAGGTAGGGGTTTTGGAGTTCTTTGTGTTTCTTATGGGTTTTCTTTTTTAATTATTGGGAGGTTGAGTTGTTGCTTAAGTATTTTCTAACTAATCCAGGAAGGAATAAAAAAGATTGTTTTTACTGTATGCTGTTGCTAGCCTAATTTTGCTATCGAGTTAGCTGTGTGTGTTAGTGTTGTGTGGCTGACAGAAAGAAGGCTTTGAAGAACTTGCTTATATTAATTTATGTGAGTGAAAATACACCCCCTAATTCAAGGGATCAATTTTCTACAGAGAGCCTCTGAGTATTAGGTGAAATACTTCGTAGGCTGAGGTATACAGCTTTGCTGGTATAGGCTGAATTTCTGTTAGGAGCGTTCTTCTAGTGTTGTGTACTTACATGCTTGTAGTGATAATTTGCTGTGTGTGGCTGGGTTATAGAATTTTTGAATTGGTCTGTGAATTCAGACTGGTGTGTTGAAATGTGTTACTCCCTCTCTGGTTTGATTTTGTGCTTATAAATAACACCGGGAGCCCTTTCCAGTGCTGCTGCTATTTTCATTTTGCTGACCTCTCTGCATCAGACGTGTTCTCTCATTATTTTCTGAGCAGTCAGATTAGTTGTACAATAAGTCTGAGATGGGCATTGAGCCTGAGATCTCATCTGTCATACCCTAATGGTCAATGTTCTTATTTTAATCTAAAGGAAAGGGAGAAGGGGGAAACCACTAAAGCTTGAATGACTAAGGGTTTGAGCCCTACACGTGGCAAGAAATTGATCTTTTGTTGACAATTGCTGACTCTGGCTATGTTAGAATTAGGGCAGAAATGGGTTTTGTTCCTCTTGTTAACTGTTCATTTCAGTTGTGCTGTTTGTAAAGTTGTTACAATGACTGTTCTTACCCTTGCATCTGATTATTTTTTGACACTGATTCGTGGCACCTGTTGCTAAAAGCATGTCTCAGTAAGAGTCAGTTTTTAATGTTGATGGGAACTCATTTTGGTTTAGTGCCTCAGCTGTAGTACATTCTTCCTCAAGCTTTCGTGAGGTTATATTCCACGTGCTTTTTCAGCTTACTGAAAGTTTCACTGATCGACACTTGTAATGTCCAAAACACTACAAATTGCACTGCTCTTTAATGGCTTCTGGTAATTTTTTAGAGCTAAAAAAATAGTGGTCTGCTCTTCAAAGGATGCATCTAAAGATAGTAACAACCTTGGATTGCATATTAGCAATGAGAGTTGCTACAAAACAGGGCGGGGGTTGAGTGGGGGGTGTTAGGCTTGGTTGGGTTTTTTTGTAGTTGGGGTTTTTGTTGGTTGGTTTTTGTTTATTTGGGTTTGTTTGGTTTGGTGGGGTTTTTTTTGTGTTTTTGTGTGTGATGCTGGGTTTTTTGGTGTGGTTTTTTGGGGGGCTTAAAATTATTTTTAAGTTTTTTGTATTTTTAGGTATAAGTATGTATACATTGAGTATGTATTTTTCTGGTTTTAACTTGTCCTTGTCTCCACAGAAATTGCTGTAATTATAGAGAGAGCCTGATTTACAATGGGGGACGACAGTGAGTGGATGAAACTGCCCATTGATCAGAAATGTGAACATAAGGTAGGCAGTCTTGGATTTGGCTTGCTGTGTATCTCAGCTCCTGGTGATTTTGTAGTGCTTCTGTATCTAAATGCACTGTAATTGGGTAATCTTGACAGCTGCACGGTGTGAGTATTAACAGATAGAAAAATGCATCAGCTCTATCCAGCCCAGAGGCTGAATAACCTCTATTAGAGCAGATTTTAGTAGCGTTGTGTGGTGTAAGCTTGTGCAGTGAAAGATCAGTACACTCATTCACGTGGAGAAATTACTCATCTGTAGCTGAAACTATTGCTGGCCTCCCACCTCCTCATTGGTGGTTGCTAGAACTTAGGAAGAGCAGGGGGGAAGACTGGCATCTCTCTATCCAGATAATTTCTGGCGGGAGAAAAACAAGTATTTTGTCTTGTTGCGTGTTATTCATCTAGACACTGAAGAGAAATCTGCAGGTGCCAGCTTGCAGAGCATGCTTTCAAATATGATTGAAGAGCTTTGTGAGATTGGTGAGTTAAGGTTGTAATAGCGCAACATTTAAATCCCCAATTTCTGCTTCCAGCTATGGAAAGCCAGGTTAAACGGTTATGAAGAAGCCCTTAAGCTCTTCCAGAAGATAGATGATGAAAAGAGTCCTGAATGGTCCAAGTATCTTGGATTGATAAAGAAATTTGTGACCGACTCCAATGCAGTGGCTCAGCTGAAAGGACTGGAAGCAGCGCTTGCTTATGTGGAGAGTGCTCATGTAGCTGGGAAGTAAGTGGCCTTTTCTTGCTGCTCTTGGGCTGTTAGGACAGGTCAGTGTGCCTCTCTGAGGAAGGCTGCAGCTGCACAGAAATTGTGCAGTGACCAGTAACAATTCTCATCTCTATTGTTAAAGGAGAACTTGCTTTCTAACCCAGAGAACCTGCTGAATAGCAGGCTTTCCTCGTGCTTATGAAGTTATCTCATGTTGCTTGCAGTGTTCTAAAAACTATTGACAGCACTAGTAAAAATTTCTGAAATGGCAAAAAAAGTGAGTCGCTCATGTGGTGGTGTAAGTGCTGTGAACTGGAATCTCTGTTCCTGTTTGATTGAAACACTCTTACCTGTAAAAGAGAGAGCCTTTTGTCAGGGGGATATTTGTGTAATTCATACATGAAATAAATACAGTTTTGTTTATGTGACATTGCATCCAGCATAACCAATATGAATGAATCTTCCTACCTGCCAATTTCTTCAATTTCTTCACTGAATGTGTTTTAGTACTTCTGTGTTGTCTAGCCCACAAAATGGGCCATAGTCCTGAGGGTGAAATAAAAGCACATAACAGGACAGGTTAGTGCTTTGGTCCACTGACTTTGTGACCTGATGAAATGAATAAAGGTCTTACTTAAAAACAAATAAACCCAAAGCTTTGTTCAAAAATCTAACAACCTTGCACACTCCTGGATTTAAAAGTGGTATCGATGATTTAGTTTATCTGAAGCTTGGAAGTATATGTGAAATACTGTGCTGGGATTGTGTACTGATGCAATTAACATTTTGCAACATAGATAATTCCAGGACATGGCATTTATTTGTGAATCTCGACTCGAGAACGTTAATACACTCTTGAGAATGTCTACTATTCACAGGTGTAGTGTGGTATTAGAATCATATTAACTATGATCTGTGTTCTTTTATAAAACTACATGACAAAGTCATCCCTTAAGGTTATTTCCTTCAAGGTTATCTTAGGATGTGAAGACTTCTTGGGTTTTAATCTGGATTTGATGCTGTATGTTTTATTCTGTGGATAATGATGTAGAACACTTAAATCACATAAATGTTCCAAAAATAATACTCTCTCATTTTTCAGGACAACAGGAGAAGTAGCATCTGGAGTTGTAAATAAAGTGTTCAATCAGCCAAAGGCCAGAGCAAAAGAGCTGGGTGAAGATATATGTCTAATGTATATAGAAATAGAGAAAGGAGAGGCAATACAAGAAGAATTATTGAAGGGTCTGGACAACAAAAACCCAAAAATCATAGTAGCCTGTATAGAGACACTGAGGAAAGCACTAAGGTAAGCTTTTAGTTCATGGTGTTTTTTGTGGTTTTCTTCTTTGCTTTCTCCTCACTCCGGCAATATGCTTAAGTCTTTAGCAGGCCCTTGTTATTGTTGAGTAGAAAGCATCTTTCCTGAACTGGTATCTTTTGACAGCAGCAGTTGACAACATCATGGGGTTTGTTAGCTGTGAGGGTTGTCTATGTTGTACAAGCATCGGCTGGATCTCTTTAGTTCAGGGTAACTGTTTACCAAACTTCCATTTTCCCAGCCTCTGGGAGAAGGGTCAGATTAGTGTGTCTTGTTCCAGACTGTGAAGCTTCTCTTCTGAATATACGTAATAAACTTACTGATGTGAAAACTAAAACGTAGTTTGATTTTTTGGGTTTTTTTTTAAACCACTGTTTTCCTCACTGATGTGAGCATGTTTAATTGGGTACACTGTGTGTGTTTTTAGAAGAAAGAAAAAAAAAACAAGCTCGTTGCACAGTAAGCTTCGATTGTCCATATAATAATTCCTTTATTGAAAAGGAGAGCCGCTAGTGCTCCCTAAAAATCAAATCCAATTTAAGATGATGTAGTAGGCTTCAGTATTTGATTATTTTTTGGTTCTACGTCAAATTTGTTTGCTGGTTTTGAGTGAAAAATACTGGGGCTTTATGAAATTCTTATACTTGGTGTATATATAATTTACTGACCAGTAGGTTTTCTTAAAGGAAACATAAAATTTTGGAATTAGTGGGCAGAACACTTCTTTCTGAGTAAAGTAGTTTATGTCAAAACTGTATAATGTATGTGGAGAGTGCCTTATGTATTTTATCTTTTAGAGAACTTGCTGAGGCATACATAGAGTTGATCCTTGTTAAACTGATTGTTTCAGGCTTTGGTAATGTCAAAATAAAGCTTTGGGCTTAACATGTTACCTCTGCTTCTGCTAAGTGAAACTGCTGTCCTATATTTAAGAATATATTCTAGCTATTTTAAATTGCTTATCTGGTTAAATGTCCTTTTAACAGTGCAGTGTAATTAGAAACCTGCATAACCTTCCTCAGTATCTTTCAGCTAACTGCTTTTGTAAAATGTGCCACATGTTTTTTTTTCTTAGATGCAGTATTTTATTATCTTTGTGATGTTAAAATCAAATACTCTTATGTAGCCCTCTTGGCTTAAATTCCATCTTCTGCCTCTGAGCTGTTGCTACTTAAATTTTTCTTTGACTTTGATAGGCTTTCTGCATTGATAACAAAATTTGTCTGTGTTGTACCTAGGCAGGTAGCTTGAATGCATAACTAGTTTAATTTCTGGTATTTTCTATCTTGTGCTAAGGTTTCTGTTCTTTCTTGTTACATAAATTAGATTATATGAATTAGATACAAATAAGTTTGCATAGGCATTTCTCCCATTATGCTCTCTTTTTGAGTCATGATAGAAAAATTGAATTCTTGTGCAACTCATTTGTTCGTATGTGTTAAACTGTGTTACTTCCAAGACTTCTTTTTGAAGGTTTTTATACTTCGTATTTTTTAAAGTTGACGTGGAGATAAAATGAGTGCAGTAGAATTTCTAGAAAGTGAGAAGTATAGATTTTAGCTCTTGAGCAGTCTTTTTTGCTAGCTTTTTTATGTAGAACTTGAATTGGAGGGAACCATATGAAAAAGTGTGATTGGTAGAAAGGTTAATTAAGAATTAAGAAGAAATGTTTCCGAATCAAAAAAAGTACTGCTTTTGAGGTGCTTTATATATGATACTGTAGTAACTACAGCGGTTAACTTTACTATGAGTTTGAAAAGAAAGTTCTTGTGTTCTCATTCATCAGTGATTGAAATAGGAAGTTTTGTGTAGTAGGTGCAACAGCATGTAGAGTCTTCTGTCAAGGAGAGGTGATTGGCTGGGGAAGTTTGTTTTGTGTGCTCCTTCAGTGGCACGTATTTCGGTATTTCAGCACGTATGTTTTCTGTGAAGTTGACCCAAGCTCACTATAATTATCTGGTCCAACAAGTGGAAAAGTGACTAATGCTTTTACTGCAGTTTGCTTCCAAGGATAGACAAAGGAGATTCTATTCTGATTAAAAAAAAAAAGTAGGTCATACAAATTTTGGTCTAAGGACAGCTTCTTCTTTCTTTCTTTCTTCTCTCGTCTTTTTTTCCCCCCCGGCAAGGGAGCCGATTTAAGCGTTGGATTGGATTAAGTGCTTTGAAGTAATTTGAGAGGCCTGATTTTGTAATTCCAAGCTGGGTGTGGATGTTAATTTTGATAGGACATATATTCTTTTAAATTTTACAGTAGCATCTCAAAATAATATCTAGCATAATGGTTTGAATAAATGACAAAAGTGCAAAGTGTGCATTGGAAGACTTTCATAGACTTTTTAAAAAAATTAGTTATTTGTGGATTGCTCCCTGTTCGTGGATACTGATGCTGTTCTGTGTGTTTAATTTTCAGTGAATTCGGTTCAAAGATAATCTCACTGAAGCCAATCATCAAAGTATTGCCAAAACTTTTTGAATCTCGGGAAAAGGCTGTTCGAGATGAGGCCAAGCTCCTTGCTGTGGAGATCTACCGTTGGATAAGGGATGCTTTGAGACCTCCATTGCAGAACATCAATTCTGTTCAGGTAGGCAGGAACTATTTCTGTATCCAAACGTTTGATGCTCATCCTTGCTGATTCTGTGATGTTGGGCATTCTTAAAGCCAAAAGTGGAATGTATTTTTTTAGCTCCATTTAACTTTACCCAAAACATTGGTCACTCCTAGTCGTTTGTAAGGAAATCATAACAATGTTTGATTGCTCTGAACATGCATGAAGTTGTGGGGTGAAGCCTCATATTGAAACTGAGGATGGCAACTGAGCAGTAGGATGTAGCAAAATGGTTGCCCTTATAAGAGACCCTTCCAGTGAAAGTCTTCAAGTCAGTAATTTTCACTCTCAGTTTTCTTTTTTGCTGAAGTTTTTTCCTCTGTGCATGTCTTCATACTTATTCTGAAGATGCTCCAGGATGCGACTGTTTCCCTTCAGGAAGTGGCATGGCATTATGATAGATAGAATATTTCATCATTTTAAGACTTTAAAAATTATGCATCCTTTCCTCCTACCTACTTGAGTTAATTTTGTTCAGGTGGAAAGCAATAGCTTGCTTTAGAAGGGCATGGTTAAAAAAAAGCAAACTTTCATCTAATGTAGCTCAGCATGTTTTGTTTCATCTTAGTTTTAGTGTGCAATAATAGCATGGCTGTGAAGGAAAGCTTCCTTCATGCTCAGCCATTTTTATTTCAAAGTGTCTACAGAGGGGCCACACCATTCTGACTGCTCTACTATTTGTTCTTATGTCAATGTTTTGCAATAATATTGTCTTCTGTGGATATGCCTCGTCAAAGACTTCAGAACGGTGAATGTGAAGTCACTCTTTAATGGCAGAAAAAAAGATCGTAGTGAAAGGTAGTGGTGTCTTGGCTTTGAAATGGGAAAACTGTAATGCCTTGCTTGTCGTGGAGTATGTCCATAATGTTTCTGATATGATGATTCTTTTCCCTTTTGGCAGCTAAAAGAACTGGAAGAAGAATGGATCAAAGTGTCATCAGCTGCTCCTAAGCAGACCAGGTTCCTGCGTTCCCAACAGGAGCTGAAAGCAAAATTTGAGCAGCAGCAGGGACTTGGAGGAGATGCAGATGGAGGTATACTATTCAATCTCTGAACTCTATTGGCAAATATATTGTATATAGATTTTGAAGGGATGCATTAAATTGTAAAGGAGCTTTTACTCAAGCTGGTGCAAAATACGGAGTGTACAACACAAGAAGAAAATGTGTCTGCGGCAGAAACTTTGTATTAAAGAGTGTCTGTCTTTTGAAATAGCAAAATTGCAACTGCTGATAGCACTTTCTAAACAATGAGCCTTAGGTGGTGCTCTAGTCAAAATTTTGTCACTCTGCTTTCATATTTCTCTCTCCTGGTTGCAGGAGATGATGATGAGGAAGAAGCGGTACCACAAGTAGATGCATATGAGTTGCTTGAAGCTGTAGAAATTCTCTCCAAGCTTCCCAAAGACTTCTATGAGAAAATAGTAAGCATAAACTTAAATACTCCCTGTTAATTCTTTGTGTAGCTGATTAGTCTTAAGACTTATGGGCAATTCTGCAATGTGTGCTTTAGTGTCACACGAATAAAACAAACTGGTGTTACTAACACATGGGCTATCATGAATAAGTTTTAAAGTTGGATTTAGCAGCAAGAAAGCTGTCATTTTAAGGGGCTGAGGTATGTCCTGGGAAAGAACTGTATTTCATATTTCATTGCAATTTCTGATGTTGAACTGTAGAGTGACCTTGGTTTTCTCAGGATGGAATAAAGGTTTTTAATCTAAGGTTTGTGGCAAGTATGCTTCTCTAGAACTGTTTATATTTATAGATTAATGTAAATTATTTGCTCTGCAGGAAGCAAAAAAGTGGCAAGAAAGGAAAGAAGCCCTAGAGGCTGTTGAACTGCTAGTGAAAAATCCCAAGCTGGAATCAGGAGACTATGCAGACTTAGTGAAAGCTCTCAAAAAGGTAGTAAATAAAACTCAGAATGCACATATAGTTTATTTAATTTTTTTAAAATTTATTTGTATGATAGTTTAAAAGTCACAGTTGATTTAATGCTCATGAGTAGAAAATTACTAGCTGAAACAGTTATGGAAATAATCAATCTGTGGCCTACTGATTATTGTAAGAAATTCTTCCATGTCTCTGAAACTCGAATTTTCTCTTCAGGTTGTTGGAAAGGATACAAATGTTATGTTAGTTGCTTTGGCTGCCAAATGCCTTGCTGGACTAGCTACAGGCCTCCGAAAGAAATTTGGACAGTATGCAGGGCATGTAAGTAAGAGTATGTACTTTTTGCCTGATTTTATTTGTGCTGGACACCTTTTTTCCTTTTCTCTGTCAAGCCTTGGTGTATTTATCAAAGGTATTCTTTGTACAATTAGGAATGCTTACCAACCCCTTAAAAGACTAAGCATTGAAATACTTGCCTAGATCTTTGTAGCTTGAGTTTGAAAGGACCTTCTTCATTCATATTCAGCAACATGAAACTTTCTCTTGCAGTATAAGTCTTTACTAGGAAAATTGAATTGTTCTGCCATTAAATGAACTTTATTTACATTACCTCATCCTAGAGATGCCCCCACAGGAATGCATAGGCCACAGTGAAAAAGACAGCTTCTAAATCAGACTGCTACTTAGCACCTTCATGATGTATGTTTTATGTTGGTTGGGGTTTTTTGAATGTTGGGGGATGGTAGGTGGTGGGTGTTCTGTTTCCTTGTTGCCTGGGTTTTGTGGGGGTTTTTGTCTGCTTTAAATAGCAAAAAAAAATATGGGATTTTTGGTACCAAAATGTTCTGGTGCTCCAGTTTAGTGCTGTTTGTTCTCTCCTTTGCTGCTCCTCTCTTACCAGTAGCTAATATCAGGGAATACAGGAAAACTTAACCAGCATGTGGAAACAGCAAGAGCTTTTAATAAGTTTCAATTCTCACTCGTTTCTCAAGCCTGTGTCATTGTGTTCTTTAAGTTGCTCAGTCAAATTTTTCGTGTGATAAACAAGAGTGATAGGGTTAGAGAACTGATGTGCCTGGCTGCCAGTAGTATTGTCTCTGCATTGGGAAGTTGCTGAATCTCACTGCTTCAGAAACATTCAAGTCTCCTGAACTCTTAACAATAGTTTGGACAGTCAATTTCATGCTGAAAGCTGTCTGTAGTTATAAAAATCATTCTTGCATCTGTTTTATAGTTGATTTCTGAAGGTTAACCCTTGTAGCTACAGAGGTAGTGTTGAAAAAGCCATGCTTCTAAAATACGGATGTAGCTCTGTGGTTGCCAAGCAAATACCATTGAGAAGATGACTTTCAATACTGTAATGGCAGCTCTGAATTGCATAATCTCAGTACTCGTTTTAGCAGTTCATTTGATTTGTTTGCTGGATTTATTTACTTGTGAGGAAGATGTAGAGTTCTTCTGAGAGTGGGCATTGAAGTGTTACAGAACAGAATTGTTGCTAGAATTGTATGATTATAAACATAATTGTATGATTATAAACTCTATTGCTTAAATGTAGGACTGCAATGCCAATCTGCAGTCTGTGTTCTAACATGAATAGTGAAATCATGCATAGAATTGTACTCCTCACTATAACTGAGTACGTGTGCCAGCTTCACCTGACTGCATTTGTACCGCTGGACTAATTTTTCTTCTTTCATTCTCACATGGGCTACAGCTTCTAACTTCCATGTTAAAAAATGCTCATTTTAACTGTCAGCATTTTCTAAAACAGAGGCCTAATGGTTTTAAGTATCTCCTCCTTATGACTTTGTAGGATGTAGGGGTGTCCAGCACCTGCAGTAGCATGTATGATGGTCTTTGTGGTGCCATCTGTATTATCTGAAGGTCTTTTGAGTGTTGAAGTCTGTGAACAGGGAATTTGGAGGTTGCAGCCCAGAAAAGGAAAGTACTTGAGCCTAGGTCACAGCGAGTCTTCTGAGCAGAATGTAAACCTCTGACTGCTTCCAAACTATGAACTATTATGTTTATGAAATCTTGAAGATAGCCTGCTTTCCACAGTTAAGATCTGCATGTTTCTGGCTCAGTGACAGAAGTCCTTACTGTTACAGAGCCCATACTAAAGTGGACCTGTTCATATTACCGACACATGGGAATGTCTGCAGTGTAGTAGTTATTTTTAACATTTTCCCCCCCCTTGAATATTTTATTTATTTGTTTTTTCAGCAGTGGCTGTCTGAGCACCTAGACTAGGTAGAAATTGCTGTCAAATTCCAGTATGGCATAGTTTACTGTCAGATGTGCTTTTTCAAGGTGATAGATCTGAAAAATATTGCTGCAGAGAGGATTGTGATTGCTTTAGAGTCATGCTCTTGTCAGCTGTGGATCAGATGAGGACTTCTTAATGAGCCATGCTTAGTGCTGTCATAAAGCTGGGAAAGAGGGGACAGGTTAAATGCCTTCTTGGATTCTTAGAATACAAGAGCACAGCACCATTTATGTTGTGAAATTGTTCATTTCCATTCTGTTGCTCTGTATTCCAGCATAATTCAATAACCTGTCATTATATGAACTTACAGGTTTGCCTTTTATTATGAAATTGTTTAAAAATCTATTTGTTAATAGAGTAACTGGAATGAGTTTAATATTGGAGAACAGCGAGAATAAACTAGTTTAGACTGCTGTTGTGTACTTCTGGAGGGGGACAGTGGAGATGTTTGAATTACTGGCTTCACTGCAAAGTACCAGGGCACAGACTATCAGGCTTTCCAGTTATGTTAGTGAAGAGGGCATTGACATTTTTGTTCCCTTCTCCATAGGTTGTTCCAACAATCCTGGAGAAATTCAAAGAGAAGAAGCCTCAGGTAGTACAAGCACTGCAGGAAGCCATTGATGCAATCTTTCTTACAGTAAGTAAGAGTGAAAATTTCCCCACTGTCTGAGAATTGGTCTCTAATTTTGATTTGCTTTTCTCTTTACTGAAATAATGATTCTTTTATTCAACACTGTAGACCACATTGCAGAACATAAGTGAAGATATTTTGGCAGTTATGGACAACAAAAACCCAACAATTAAGCAACAAACATCCCTTTTCATTGCAAGAAGCTTCCGACACTGCACACCTTCTACTCTGCCAAAAAGCTTGTTAAAACCTTTCTGTGCTGCACTTCTCAAGGTAAAGCAGAAGGAATTGATACTTGTCTGGCATTGGCTTGAGCACTGTGGTGGTGAAACCTTGGATTGTTTGAGGAGAAAGACCTGAAGGTAGTGCAGAGACCAGAGAGTTCTTGTGTGCTATGTAACCCTCAGAGTCAGTTTTGGCTGATGTCACACTTGAAGGTGACTAAGTCAGGGGAACAATTCAGTTTCCTTTATCTTAGCGGTTTTGAAACTGTAGACTCATTAAGTTTATAATAGATTGACAGTGGTTTACAGCTGTTATCCCAGACACTGCCACTTGCTTCTTGCACATGTCTTTTAACAAGTTTTTGTTGGAATGCTGTTTATTATGAATAAAAGAGCAACCATCATTGATTCATACATGGCAGTGACACTGGATCGTTTATCAGTGTAAATAATAATGGTGTATACTGTTTTCTTATTGCAAATAGCCCTTCCCTTGGTACAGGCAATATCCCTAGCTTAAAAAAATGGAGATTTGAACAAGATTGCAGAACTTTAAACTCTTTATGAACTTCCATGATGTTTAAAGCATGAATGTTCAACCTCTTCTAGTGGAAAAAAACCCAAAGATGAGAAGATGGCTGTATCTGAAAAAAAGTCAAATTGGTCAGTAAAGGAAAGCAGGAGTGAAAAACAACCTTTTTCCTTCTGCAGTGGAATGTCAAGAATTACTCTGTAGTAGATTCAGATTTTAAATAATGAGAAAGGATTTATATAGAAGATGTTTAGATATGAGCCACAAGTCACATGACATAAATTGTCTTTCTCTGCAGCATATCAATGATTCTGCTCCTGAAGTAAGAGATGCTGGATTTGAAGCATTAGGCACTGCCTTGAAAGTAGCTGGAGAGAAAGCTGTCAATCCATTTCTAGCAGATGTAGACAAACTAAAGCTTGATCGGGTGAGTATTGGTATAAATGTTGTAAAAAAGGTTCCATTTATTCGTTTAAGATGCATCTTAGACTAGAGATGGTGAAAGATGATGCTTTAGCCTATTTAATTTCAGCACAGATTTTGTTAAAATGTGTTTTTTAACATTTTACTTAAATGTTACTGATGTTGCAGGGAATCTCAATCTCTTCCTTCTTACATAAAGTATCTGGCTGTATTATCTATGAGGTGGGCTGTGAGATGAGTTGTGGTTTTGGTTGGTGGTATATGGAGTTTTGTTCAGCTTTTAACACTTTGTTGTCTGAAACAAGCTTATGGGTCACAAGCATATGGTCTATTTTTTATTATTAGATAGGAGTTGGTATTAAAAGCTTACTTCCCAACAACAAAGTTGTTATACTTTTGCATAAGCTGACAGGTATGTTGACTGAATGAAGATTTTATAATTTAAGGTGCTCAGACTTAGTCTTAGAGCATCTGTGAGTATCAGTAGGGTGTCAATGTTTTCTTTGTATATAAATGCACTTTATTTTGAACTAGGAGACTTGTTTTCACAATACAGTGATGGCTGATGCCACTGACTGGTTAACCTTACTCTTGAAAGAACACTGGATAATGAAATTTTGTAAAATGAATAACTTAAACTCTCTTCACAGTTTTTCCATGTTAGTCAAGTTTGAGCCACTAGTAGAGGGACACTGCATCCAATTGTGGTAGCTAAAAGTCTTCTTTCCACCCCCACCTTTTTTTTTTCCCACTGCTTGGCAGATTAAAGAGTGTGCTGAAAAGGTAGAATTGGTTTATGGTAAAAAAACAGGAGGAGCAGCTGAGAAGAAAGAAGGCAAGCCTATTGCTGGAAAGACCACTGCTCTTCCAGGACCTGCAGGAGATAGAGAAGCAAAAGATGCAGCAACCAAACCAGGACCACCGAAAAAAGGATCTGCAGTGAAGGTAAGAGATTGTCTGACAATCAGGTGTCTGTGTTTGCATCAAATAGTTACTTCCTGCAGATCAAAGGTGGCCTGTTGAACATCTGCCTCCACTGAGCTATCACTGTCCTTTTGCAGGGGGAGGTGAGCCTAACAGCAAAAGGGATCTGTGACATTCTGGGAATGTAATAAAATCTCAGTTTTTAATGATGCAAACTGTCTTGTCTTAATATCAATGTCTTAATGATGCAAACTTGTCACGTCTTAATACCAGATTTTGATTTTGAAATAGTGATAAACGACTGGAGGCTTTCAGAGGAGCCTCTGATGTTGTAACATTGATGTGCTCTGTGCTGTAGTAATACTTGGCTGGAGTCAACATTTCTTGTAACTAGCAAGGTTACTAATTAAGTATTGGATATTTTTTCACCATCGTTTTTAGTTTTTTCCTTTGTATATTTTGAAGTAATTTGAATTATTAGCCTGTATTTCTGTAATACTATTCTGTAGGTTTTAAAAATTGACTGCAGTAATGATCTTTGTAATATGCTACTTAGTTCTTCAGGTGGGATACCAGGAAGGTGAATAGAAGAATAGATAAAATTTTTGAGATCTATTTGTACTCAGATAACCTGAGAAAGAGACACCAGTCACAAGTTTAGTATCTAACCAGTATCCATAGGAAACCATACAGACAAAGTTATTATTTCCTGAACTTTAACAAGTACATCTTTCTTTCCTTTTTCATCTTTCGTTGTCCTATTATGTGTTGTAAAACCTGTAGTCTAAAAGCAATATTTTCATTAAATAAGTTCTAGCTTAGCTCTGCCTGCAATTATTATGCTATCAGAGATATGTATTTTTTGGACATTAGAATATAGAAGTGTAGTATAGGAAAAACAGCAGTTCTTTTGATATCTGTGCTAGAGACCTATTTCATCTTGGCTAACGTGTCCATTAACTTTCTAGGCTGGGGCCCCACTGAAGAAAGGCAAACCAGCTGCAGCTGCAGGTCCAGGAGGTGCTGGGGCTAAAGGCAAGAAGGGTCCTGAGACCAAAGAAATCTTTGAGTCGGAGCTCTCTGTGAGTATTCTGCTATTCTCTGAAATACAAAGCCCTCTGTAACCAAAGATGGCAGCTTTGGTTAATCAGTTCTTCTGGTACTGCAGAGTTTTTCAGGGAGATTATTTGTTTTTGTTAGGAGAAGGGAAAGCAGTATATATAAACTTATGACTGGTGAAATGGGTCTTTGGTAAATACACCTGTTCCTCAGGCTGTTGTTGGAACCAGGCCATATAAGACAGTAAGCAATGAATCATGCTTACACCCTTATAATTGGGTATATTGTTCCTGAAGTAGGAAGCGATGCTTCATGTGTAATTTAAGACGCATGATTTGCTGAGGGAGTCTGGTATTAAAAGCCTGAGAATACTTATTCTGGAGTTTACATTGAAATCTGAAGTGAAATAAAGTAATAATTAAATGAACTAATAAAAGTCTGTTCTGTGCTGCTCGTATTAAGTTACACTTCAAAAAAATTACTGAATTCTGCATGTTAGCTGAGCATGTACCTATTTTCTTGGTAGGGAACCAGGTAAACTCAGGTGTATGTGAGTCAAACAGTAACAAAAAATGTTTTAAAGCTTTGCTAGATGTGTTTGCTAGTTTTTTGGACTGTCAGTTCAAACCATAGTTATGTTTGGAGTGTTGCTTAGAGTGAATAATTCCTATTGTGTATTCAGTTTGTATTGCTAGTTATACAGTAGAAAATGAGAATACAGTTCCTGAAGGTGATGCAGACATCAGTGAAATAAGGAAAGTTTTTATCACTAAATAACTTTCATTTTCCATTTTGCTAATGTGGAGACAGAAGATTGTTCTACTGTCTGCCCTCATCAATTTCTGATTTGTCATTGTCAGTATTTATTCAGACTTGAACCACAATTACCTTGCAAATTTTAGGTTACCTCTGCTTGATTCTTTAAGCAAGTAGTTGGTATTCAAGCTTATTTTTGACTGCACAGTTTCTCATACTTTCCAGAGATTACTTTTCTGTTGCCGTGCAATTTTAGCAGCTTACTAAACCCATAAGATCCCTAAACTACATACTAAAATCTTTCAACAGAAAGATTACGACGGAACCCTTTCTCTATTTTGTAAATCCACCACAATACAGGAGTTAGTCCAGTGTATTACCTGTCTTTAAGGTTGCTGCCCTCCTCTGAAGGGATACGGTGGACTGTTAACCTTGTTCTGATCTGTCTGCAGATAGAAGTATGTGAAGAGAAAGCTGCTGCTGTCCTTCCAGCTTCTTGTATTCAGCAGTTGGACAGTGGTAACTGGAAAGAGAGGCTTGCCTGCATGGAGGAGTTTCAGAAGGTATGTTGATAAGAGAGGCTGTAGGGAAAGAGGAAACAAGTAATTTCTTCAGCTCTTTAGGCCTGTCCGGTCTCCTGAAATATTTACTAGTAGTAGTTGTATGCCAGCACTTCAGATGGATTAGATAAGACTTGCAAAAGCCAAATGGTTTATATGGTTTAAATTCCAGAACAATAGTGGTGTAAGTATTTTACTTTAATGTAGATAGTTGTGCTTTTGTCAAAAATACTTGTATTTTTATGGAGAATACTTGGAGGTCTTTTTAAAACTCCAGGTAATTGTAAAGCTTGGTCTCAAAGATAGCTAGATTTAAACAGAAGGTTTTGTAGCAACTAGGCCAGATCTATTGCTGTTTGCTTCTTGGGCAGCAACTGATTATAATCAAGTACTTGGCAGTTGAAATTTTTATGTTTAGAGGCTTATACAGTACTAGCAGTCTTCACAGCTAGTGGAAAGTGCTTCATGTAGTTACAAACGAAAAAAAAAAAGCATCAAATGTCCCTCAGATGGTATTCAGCAGAAGACCTTTGAAAGCTCACATTCAAAAAAGCTTCTACTATAGATGTACAAGTAGCTCGTACCACTACACCAGTACAGCCATGACTGAGCTTTTACTATTTTAGTGGGAAAAGTGGCTAACTTCAGTTAGGAAATGGTGACTGGCTGCATTGAAATGCTGTTGCAGAAGCCTACTGTATTAAAATTTTGCCATTTCAGTTGAATGAATAAACCTAACAACAGCTAAACCGCATTATTTAGATCATATTCAGGCTTAATCTCTACTGTGTAGTCCACATTCCAACATGTAAGCTTAATGTACTTCAACGTAATATACTTCATCTTGGAAACAAAAGCGGCTTTTTTGAGGGGCAGGTGGGTTGTTCAGGAATTTTGTTTGTTTGTTTGTTTTTAATTAAGTATTAAATTTCTAGGGTTGGAATGGCCAGTAGTGAATGTAAAGGACATTGGTTAAAGAACATTAAAGGAGTAATGATGTGAATGCTGTAGGTTAAATGTTAGCTCAGTACCTCAGACTCCTTGTAAAAGTGGCTCTTCAGGTAAATTATTACACTAAGAATTTCTGTAATTTAACTCAGTATTAAGAAAATTCTTCGAGGACAGTTGAGAACTTCTGTTTGATTTTTGTATAATTTGTATAACTGGCTACTTAATGTTTATCCTTTAGGCTGTTGAGCTTATGGAAAGAAGTGAAATGCCTTGCCAAGCCCTAGTAAGAATGCTGGCCAAGAAACCTGGTTGGAAGGAAACAAATTTTCAGGTAATATATTATCCTTCAGTAACTAAATAGTCCATTTTTGTTAATGTAAAATAGTTTCCAACTAAAAGGCTCTAAGTGCATATGTCACTGTGGCCATAGTTTTATCTGTAATCAATGGGAATATAAACTCTCAAATTGGATTTTATTTCTGTTGAGAGTTGAGACTCTACATGTCATCTAAGGTATCTAAATATTGTCTTTAGATGTATATGTATACATGTGCATATATATAAGCATGTGTGTGTATATAAGTTCTAAAAGTAGATAATGGTTGTGTGTGTGCATATATATATAATAGTATGTATTTGTATACACACAGTTTTTGTGTATAATCACACAAAACACCTATATGTGTGTGTATGAAACATCTGTGTGCATAAATACTTCTACACATTGAAATATATGTATATACACAAATATTAATTTTGTGCAGGTGTTAGTATTTACCCACAAGTCCATAAAATTCTTGTATGTATCTATAGATATACAAAATGAGCAAAATCAGTCTAAAATACATGAAGACATGAGTAACTTTGTTGCTGTTTTGGACCTTGCAGGTGATGCAGATGAAACTGCATATAGTTGCATTGATTGCACAGAAAGGAAACTTCTCCAAAACTTCAGCACAGGTTGTACTGGATGGTCTTGTAGACAAGGTTGGTGATGTGAAATGTGGAACTAATGCAAAAGAGGCCATGACAGCAATAGCAGAAGCATGTCAGTTACCATGGACTGCTGAGCAGGTGAGTGAGCAGCAAAGGTATTCTTTCAGTAAATAAAATCAGAAATAATATGTAAGGTGTCCTTTCTGCCTGAGGAGGGCTGGATGATCTCTTGTGCATGCTCTCTCCCCATTTATCCCCCAGCCTTTGTTGATTTGAGAGCTGCCCCAGCCCAGAGGTGCAACACCTTGGCTTGTTGAACCTCTTCAGGTTTCCATTATTAGTGTTTTGTCACTTGGTTTGCCAGGGAAAGTTTACATTTAACTCTCTTCTATTCAGGTTGTGGCTATGGCTTTCTCTCAGAAGAATCCTAAAAACCAGTCAGAAACTTTGAACTGGCTTTCAAATGCAATTAAAGAATTTGGCTTTTCTGGGTAAGTCTTTTAAGTAAATTGCCAAGAGAAACTTGAATGAAAATGTTTCTAATCTGGAACTAAGATTCTGTTCTTCTGAGCTCTTGTTACTTAAGATATTTTGTGGCCTTTAAATGGCTAGTGACTGATTAAGTCTGGGAAATAAACTCTTCTTTAGTAAATTCCCCAAAAAATATATATTTACAGCATTGTAATGTGTATAAATGTGTTACTAGAACAGCAGTGTTTGAGACTGCACAGATAATATAGAAGGTTCAGGAATTTAAACCTTCCTTTATTTCACTTGTAAATATCCTTTTGAAAATTGTGCCTCTTTCTGGAAAATCATGAGACTAACAAAAAAAAAAAGACCCATTACAACAATAATATATTCTCACCTTTATTATGTAATTATGTTTCAGGTACTTAAAACGTTTCTAGATTCATTCCTCAGTATTTCAGTCGTAGAAGCCTCATGGATTATGTAGTTTAAGAAACTTTCCAGCTATGACAATAGTAGGGTTTGATATGAATTGTTTACTGATTGATTTTCACAGTAGGCTATTCTCCAAACTGATCTTTTAGTAGTTATTTAAACAACTACTATCTACACTGTACCTGTGATGATATTTTATGAGTATACATTCTACATCTAAGTTCATTTGTAAATCTGTCTAGGGGTATCTTTTTTTATTTAACATATTGTGATGATTTTGTTTGTTGGTGTTTCCTGTGTTGTGCTTTATTTATGGGAGACATCTTTTTTCCACAGATTGAATGTCAAAGCTTTCATCAGTAATGTGAAGACAGCTCTTGCTGCAACTAACCCAGTGAGTAAATTTAGAATCTTAATCCTGAATTATTATCAGTCCTTAATTTGGAGACTGAGTGCTTTTTCCTCTTTCTGGCAGGCTGTAAGGACTTCTGCCATTACACTGCTGGGAGTAATGTATCTTTATGTGGGACCTTCTCTGCGAATGTTTTTTGAAGATGAGAAGCCAGCCCTTCTCTCCCAGATAGATGCAGAATTTGAAAAGGTATGGAGTGGAGCTCTCTTACTACCAAGTGTCATTAAAGCTACTCTGAAACTTCAGTAGCTGGAGTTTGTACTACTATTGTGGTCTAACCCTTGGGCTTGTAATTGAACCAGATTCTTTAAGACAGTGCACAAAGGTTGCAAATTCATTATGTGTAGCTATCCCAATAGTGATTTTTTTCATTATGAACTTTTAAAGTTCCTGAGTGTGTTTGGATAGTGTAATGGTTTAGAAGTCTGTTGTCCTGGGTCAGTGCATTCATATCATACAAGTGGTATTATTTTTAACATCAAGTGAAAAATTGTAAAAGTGTTTTTTCTGATTTTTGTGTTGCTTGCAGATGCAAGGACAGACAGCACCAGCACCAACCCGTGGCATTTCCAGGCACAGTGTGGGAGGTGGGGATGATGGTGAAGAAGAAGAACAGGAGGAGGTTGGGAATGATGCTGTGGATCTCTTGCCGAGAACAGATATTGGGTAGGTTTGGATTCTAGCACCTGAAGAAACACTTCCACTGCAATTCAAAACTTTGCATTTATAACTGCTTTCTAAGCATTTATAAATCTATGGTGTTAAAGCACACAAATACTAATAGAGATATTACTAAGTAAATAGGCACTTTACCTGTTTTTCTCTTGCAGTGATAAGATCACAGCAGAACTAGTGGCTAAGATTGGGGATAAAAATTGGAAGATCAGAAAGGAAGGTTTAGATGAAGTGACAAGCATAATAAATGAAGCAAAGTTCATACAACCAAACATAGGAGAACTTCCAGCTGCTCTGAAGGGTCGTCTCAATGACTCCAATAAAATCTTGGTATGTTTTTCAAAATCCTCTTTCAGTTGTTTCCAGCTTAAAACTTCAGCTAGTTATGAATTCCGAACCTTGCCTATTACTCTGTGGTCTCTTTCAATGTCATTAAATCAACAGTTGGAAAGCAGTGAACTGTGTGTTTCCAAATCATATATTTATTTGCCTATTTTAATAAATATTTCCCCTTTTTTTCCTTTAAAAATGCTTCAAAAGAAAGGACAATCTACCTTTACTCTGAATGTAATGTAAGGACATCTTAAAAGAATTTGACTGATTGCTTCATTTATAACAAAAGTGAATTAATTGTCCCTTGTTTGTTTGAAAATACTTTTACTTGAAATTTAATTGGCTTAGAATATGAAAGTTTTTTTTATTTTTCCATGTGATGAATTTGAAGGCTGGAATAGGTGTCATTGAGCAGGCGTGCTAAGGTAAAAGATTAATATATAGCAGTGTCTCTTTTCCCTGTATAACTGGGAGTTTTTGCACAAATGCTTGTAACTCTGTTTTATTTAAAACCTTTTTTTCCTTATGTGCAGGTGCAACAAACACTGAGCATTCTTCAGCAGCTGGCAACGGCAATGGGCCCCAATATCAAACAGTATGTGAAAAATTTGGGGATTCCTGTCATTACAGTCCTAGGAGATAGTAAGGTAGGACAGGTGTCAAGATCTCTTTGGTTTTTTGTGTATCTAAGCTATGCCTGAAAGTTAAAACTTCCTTGGAAGCTTACCAATTATTTTTTAAAAGTTCTTGCCTGAATGACAACATAATATTCAAATATAAATAAGTGCCTGAATGTATATTCAGATGTATTCCCCTCTTTGTAACTAAACCCAGTGAAACAATCTGGCTTTTAAATCAATGTGGTGACTATATGCATATTTCTGCTGCTGAAAGTACACTATTTTAGACACTGAACGGGTTTGCTTGATAAAATTTAATGTAGAATGTTTAGTGTATCACTGTGGACTCCAGTGTACATTGTTGTCTTTGTCACTGTGTAGGAGATCTTTGAACTGTAGGTAGCATAGGGCATTCACAAGTGACACTGAAGCTTGTAAAAATAACATCAGCATCGAGTTTGCCGGGGTGCTGTGTCAAGCTTAGGACCATGGGAAAGGGCTGTTTGAAGCAATGGGTAAAGAGGCTTGGGAAGGTGCCAGTGTCTTGTGCCATAAGTCATGGGCAATTATCAAAGATGGGGTACTTCAGCTGTCTCTGCTTGGAATGTGAGTAGGAAAAAGAGCAGAAGCTGGACCTACCTGTCTCAAACAGTGGAAGGACTTGGACAGGTTCTAGGGATAGATAAAAATCTCCTGGTTCAAATTGTTTTCTCTTAAAGAGTCTTCAAGAACTGAGATTTTATGTGACTGTTAAATTCTTCTTTTAACTCGCCAGTTATCCTGAGGTAACAGCAAGCTCCTTTTTTAGAGTCATAGAACTTTCTAGGTTGGAGGGGAACCCTACAGACCATTTAGTTCCAGCCCCACTGCCATAGGCAGGAACACTTTCCAGTAGACCAGGTTGCTCAGAGCCCCAGACTGGTAGGGGAGTTTGTGGTTTAACGATAAGACCAATTGTGATTAACTTAAACTGTTACTAAAATGCATAATGCTGACATAACTTACAAGCACTATAATGCTGACAGAAGATTGTATGCTTGTTTAAACAGTCTTACAGTGGGAATTTTTTTTAAGTACTGCAAGATTTAACTAGTTTATCAAATTTGTCAAGTTTTTGAAGATGAGGATGGTCCATTTTGCGTCCTACTTCAATATGTTTATAATGGACCCACTGAATAGTTGAGGAAAATAATTAGCTTGAAGCATGAATGAAGACAAATTAAATATGGGTGATGGGAATCAAGGCTTTGTCAGAGAGGCTGATGAGAATATGTTTATCTGCAGCACGTGATTTGTTTCTTTTCCTTAATGAGTTGGAAGATGGGAGAAGTTGGTAAAGCAAAGGATGCTGATTTCATGTTTACATATATACCTGGATGTTACTTCTGCATCTAATATGGTTCATACTTATCTAAATGAATCTGCTATGTTATTAGCTTTCCTCAGAAATTCAACCTACAGGAGAGGGTCATATGTACAGAGTCATGTCTACACTGATAACATTTTAAAGAAACGTGATTGTCAAATATTCTATCTGGCTTCTCATAACTTCAT
Organism: Cyanoderma ruficeps; assembly: GCA_008694505.1. Taxonomy (NCBI): domain Eukaryota; kingdom Metazoa; phylum Chordata; class Aves; order Passeriformes; family Timaliidae; genus Cyanoderma; species Cyanoderma ruficeps. The sequence goes on from VZDJ01007753.1 coordinate 13,556,236, forward strand.
ATAGTTGCTTCAAAAAGGGTGATGTTCTAAATTTTGCTTGGAAAAAACACTAAAGATGGAAATCAGTAGGAGTTAGAGGGCTCCTTCATTCCTGATTTGACTTTTGCTCATGTGTATCCTAAATGAGAGTGCCCTAATAGCAGGCTCTATAATCCACCTGCCTTGATCTATGAATGTGCAGTCTATTTTAAGCACTATATAAGTCACTAACGTTATGTTTTAGCTTCTTTGAGAGTTTGACTCCCAGAATTGTCAATGAATGGTAACATGTAAAAGTAATTTTAGAGATACCCTTTTGCCCTCTTTATTAAACTTATTTTTAAAAAAATATGGTAGATAAATATAATGTCTGATTCAGAGATTGCTGCAGCTGATATCATCACTGGAACGAAATTCTTCTGAATCTTAGACTTCTCAAGCTGCAAATAAAAAAGAGAGATTAGAAAAAGCCTGTGATGTGGAAGCTTTTTGCTTTCATAGGAAGGATGGCTATTGCTTCTTCTGTTGTAATCTTCTGACCCCTCTTTAGGTTTATTCTTTTTAAATCTTATTATTGTTGCAGAATAACGTTCGTGCTGCTGCGCTAGCAACTGTAAATGCCTGGGCTGAACAAACTGGCATGAAAGAGTGGTTGGAAGGGGAAGACCTGTCTGAAGAGCTCAAAAAAGAAAATCCTTTCCTAAGACAAGAGGTACGCTTCTGTCAAGTAAACTTCTTATGTGTGTCAAATCAGAATAATCTGATGTGCTATGGACTCTTTATCTGTGCAGACTGAAATGGCACAATGCTACCATTATATGGGAAAACAAGTAGTTGTGTATTTGTACTGACATAAACTCGTTAAACCTCAAAAAGCTAGTAACATGCTTTCTTCCTGCAAGAAAGCTGTTATTTAGACTTTAGTGCCTCTAAAATGAAAGTTCTGTCTGTTTTGATTAGTATTTTAAAAGCTAGTGTGTGTTCCCTCAAATTCACTATGGAACAGAACTGGAAACTTTGAAAAGAGCGGCTGGAATTCTGTTTCAAAAGGAAGAAACAACCTGCAAAGAGACCAGCCTTAATGTTTTAAGATAGTTGTGTGTTAACATGCTGTACTTAAGTTTTAATTTTTGTAGCTGCTGATATGAAAATTGATGTTATTCAAGAAATTTGTCTGAAAAAAGTTTGGGTGGGTTTTTCCTACTAGCATTTCAGAATGGAATGGTATGTGAAGGGACTACTATTCAGACTGTTGTGACTGACACAGCACTGTGAACACTTCTTTAAAAGCTTTTATTTTAAAACTTTCTTTCAGCTTCTTGGTTGGTTGGCTGAGAAATTGCCTGCCCTCCGTTCCGTCCCTTCTGACCTACTCTTGTGTGTGCCTCACCTGTACTCCTGCCTTGAAGATCGAAATGGGGATGTGCGCAAAAAGGCACAGGATGCCCTGCCATTCTTCATGATGCATCTTGGCTTTGAGAAGATGGCAAAAGCCACTGGCAAGCTGAAGGTACTTCTGTTACAAAGATTAGATCATGTGATCTTGAATGAGTGAATATTAAGTCTATTCACAGTCTCATGACTTGCTGTCTTGAGTCATGTAAGCTTGTCTGCAAGGGTGTTTTCAGGGGGCCTGAAAATAGTATCAGAAGCTGTGAGCTGGAACTTTCTCTGCTTCAGAAATGATTACTGCCATTACAGGCTTATTCCTTCAAGAGCTTGATATTTATTCACTCTGCTTTTCTTCTGAAAAAAATCTACTTGCAAATAGCTTCCATACCAGTTCCTGTCCCACTCTATGCCTTTGTACTCATACTTTAACATGATTTCTAGCAGTTTGCTTTGTATTGTGGGCCCCTGAGTGGTGAGTAGGCACTCTGTTCACATGCAAAGACCACTCACCTAGAACACATTGCTGCTTTACATATTTACCATAGATGTTGCAGAAGAAACTTCTAACGAAAGATGTTTTAATTCAGAACAAAAGTATCTGAGAATGATGTTTTAAGATGAGCATCCTCCAAGATGCTCAACAGAGCATGGGTTGTTTCAAAATACTTTTGGTTTTGTTGTCGGTAGCATGTATTGGAGAGATTAGTGATAGACATTACTAATTTCATCACTTTTTTTTATGCACTTTTTGTTCTCTAGCCAACTTCCAAAGACCAGGTACTGGCCATGCTTGAGAAAGCCAAAGCCAACATGCCAGCCAAACCAGCTCCTCTTGCTAAAGCATCTTCCAGAGTGTTGGGAGGAGCAGCTCCAGCCAAATTCCAACCTGCATCAGGTAGCCTGTCTGACATTTTGGGAAATGACTGAGAAAATGGTGGATTTTTTGAAGCTTTTTGACATGCCAGATGAATAAACATACTTGGCTGGAGAAGAGTTATTCAGCATAGTTAGAGTTCTGGTCTTTCTTGCATTTGAATCAGCTTGCAGTGTAGGAGGGTGTTTCCTTTCCACACAACCATCTGTCAGCTGCTATTTGAAAATATCTACTTGGTATTGAAGCTAAAACCAAGCTGTGCTTAAGGGAGAGGTTTTTTCTAATACTAATCTGATTTTAATGCAGGTTGGTTTTTTTTGGGTTTTTTTTGTTTGNTTTTTTTAAATTTTTTCACTTTTTTTTTTTCTGGACTATTTCCTCAGTGCAGTTCACTGTGGGACTGCCAGAACGCTTGTGTGGTGGGATGAGGGGACAATTGATTTGAAGCAGTACTGCCTGCTAGGGCTAGCTTGCCTGCTCAAGCCAGGTGCAGCTACAGCTCTAGGCATTAGCCTGCACAGTATATGCATCTTTTAATTGTTTTGAAAAATGTCAAATTGGCTGACATACCATGATCTTAATTAGGAAAACTTCATATGCTTACATAGAATTTAAGAGACTTCTTCAGTGGGTCTAAAATCCTCAGACCATACGTGTGGTGAATCATATTGTATCCACAGTTTTTCTTCCGTCCTAAGAACAGAAAACTGATCACCTAAAATGGGCTTCTGGATAACTTTAAATGGTCTCTTGTTTCTCCAGCATTTGCTGATGATTTGGGGTCTAATACTATGGAATCCAAGCCTGATCTCAAAAAAGCCAAAGCAGGAGGAGTCTCCTCTAAAACAAAGGTATGGTTTTTGTATTTTGTGTAAAATCAGTTTTAGGAAGTTAGTAGCTGTGGTTTGTTAATGTGTTATAGATAAGAGAGTGTAGTCCTTGGTAGGGACAACTTTTATTAAAAAACTTCATGCTTGTGTGAACTCTGAAATGACAGGTGTTCCCATATCACTCACCTGATGACTGCTTTCATCATTACCTATTTAATTCCTAAAGTCTGTTTTGTCCAAAAATCAGTCTTATGAGCAACTCAATCTGTTCTAAATTTTCTTGGCCTCTTTGATTTCGTGCTATTGAGAATTCATTCTTACCATTCCAGGTCCAATGTTACACTTGAATGTAAATTTTGAACTCGTGTATCAAGAGAAATTAATCTCTGCCTTACAGTATGAAGGGGCAAAAGTTCTCCATTAAAAGTGCAAAAAAGGGAATGAGTATGCTTATAAACATAATAATCTCAATTGATTACAGTCAATTTTTGGTTAGGTTTTTCTGTTGTTTTGTGTTACAGTAATTTTTTTTTTATGTTAGTAATAAAGTTTGTCCTGTGTATGTAACTAAAAATAACGCCAGTTGTTCTACAGTCCTGTTGTCTCCATTGTCTGACGTAGTGCTGTAACATGAACATTTGATGTAGGTCCATATTTGTGGCAAGAATGAGCAAAACAAACCTTGAAGCATGTTGTAGGTTTGCTGAAGTCAATGCACTGTTCTGTCAGAACTCTGCTGGTAGAGTTGAGACCTTTGTTGTCAGACAGCTGTTTACTCTTAAAGAATTTCCATTCCAAACCTTTCAAAGCATTCACAGCAAAGACTTTTCTGTGGCTTATTTACAGCAGTCAGATGTTAATAGCAATATGTCCAAGGGTAATGCCCGCCTGTCCAAAGCTAATACAAGCCTCAGCAAGGGCGGTTCAAGTCTGACTAAGAGCCAGTCTATCAAACAGGTACCACGTTGGGTTTTAGGGATGTGTGTGGGTGACTGGCACACTGGCTGAGAGTGATGTGTCATAATTCACAGGGTACTACTGTGCACACTGTCATGGGTAGTGCTTCCACAGCAGCTGAGCACACACTTTTAAACTTCTAATCAACATTTTTCTTTCAGCTTCTCTCTTGCTCTTGTACACATGGGCAGCGTGAGGGTGGCCAGTATCTAACGCTTGCAACTGCTGGGACTGAGGCATCGATATGGCTTGTGTTGCCTCCTAATACCTTGTTTCTTTCAGGGTGTACAGGGAAAGAAGGTGCTAAGCAAGCCTAATCTGAAGGAAGACGATGATAAATCAGGTCCTATTTTTATCATTGTCCCAAATGGGAAGGAACAGAGGATGAAAGAAGAGAAAGCTCTGAAGGTGAGAAAAATCAGAATGTGTTCACAGGTTTTGAAGTGGAGGCTTTAGTTTTTAATTTAGAATTAAACATACTGTGGCATGTGTTAGCCACTGTCCATCTCTTGGAGTCTTATTCTTAAATTGAATTTCATACATCAATAGTGGCCTTACTCTGGTGTTTCTTTTTTGATTTCAAATTTTGTGCAATATACACTGTCATAAAAGCCAAAGGCCTTTTTACATTTTTCAAGTTGTGAAGTATCATTAAGCTTAGTCAAGTTTTTTTTAGGTACAATATCAGAGTTCCAGGGTACATTGCAAATGCTTTAATATACTTATTTCAAGCAACCCCACTTAGAAATTTGTAGGGAAATTCTGTTACTGAAAACATGCATGTTATTTGTAACTTGCTGGTAGGTAGGCCTGTCTGGAGCTTAAGAACAACAACTTTAAGTGATAGTCATTAAGATAATGGCATAAGGATAACCAATCCATGTGAAGAAAACTTGTCATGTAAAAAAAAGGTGAGCCAACACCACTGATTTTTTCATTCCTTACTGGCAATAAGAAGGTTTTGAAAACAGAGTCTAAAGCTGAATTAAAAGATGTTTAATCAGCAGTGTCTGTCAGGAAGAAAAGGTGTTGCTTGCTTTGAGTTCTAAGTGCTGCCTTTTACAGGTGTTAAAGTGGAACTTCACTACTCCCCGTGATGAATACATTGAACAGCTGAAAACTCAGATGTCCACTTGTGTGGCCAAATGGCTACAGGATGAGATGTTTCATGCAGACTTCCAGCACCACAACAAAGCACTGACTGTTATGATTGAGGTGAGTTTGGATCTGTGATAGAAGATGAGGTTGATAGAATTACTCTCTGCTATGAACGATACTGCTTGAATTAAAACCAAACAGAAATTCTCTGAGGAGTCAGGGGTCATTGTTCTGTGTAGTTGAAACCTAAACATACATAGAAGTAATTTGGTATGATGAAGTTGGTATTAATACTGTTTCTCAGGAGAAGGGAAAATTTCCTCACCAGAGACTTCTCTTAAAATTTCAGAAAGCCATATGAATACAAAGTGAGTATGTATGGTTCCAAGAATCTACCAATAGCTGTTGATCATCTTACCAGACATAGCTTAGCTTATTTTCTTGTTGAACAGTGTATATCTGTGTTTCATTTACATAACCTTATTTTTTTTTTACTTCCTTTAAGCACTTGGAGAGTGAAAAAGATGGAGTCATCAGCTGCCTGGATTTGATCCTAAAGTGGCTTACCCTGCGGTTCTTTGATACCAACACAAGTGTTTTGATGAAAGCACTCGAATACCTTAAATTGCTTTTCAATTTGCTGAGTCAAGAAGAGTATCACCTCACTGAAAATGAAGCATCCTCTTTCATCCCATATCTTATCCTAAAGGTACAATTTGTTTTACAGAAATAAACGTTATTTTTCATGAAGAATATGGCAGAATACCATCAAACACTGCAATATGTTCATTCTAAATATGTTGTGAATGGAGTTAAATCCAGTTGGTGGCTGGTGTGAGATTCAACAGGCCGTGTTTTTTTAGCCTAGCGAAAAGGAGGCTTGGGGGAGATCTTAGTGCTCTTTATAACTACCTGAGTGGAGATTGTAGTGAGGGCAGTGTTGGTATTGTCTTGTCAAGTAACAAGTGAATACAATGAGAGCAAAAGACCACAAGCTGTTCTAGGGGAGGCTTACATTGGATATTCAGAAAATTTTCTTCTCTGAACGGGTTGTCAGTCACTGAAACAGGCTACCTGGGGAAGAGGTTGAGTCTCCATCACTGGGAGTATTTAGAAGACATGCAGATGTGACAGCTGGGGACCCGGTTTAGTGGTAAACTTGGCAGTGTTGGTTTAATGGTTTGACTTGATGATTTTAAGGTGGTCTTTTCTCACCTTTATGATTCTGTATTGCATATTTCCCTTCAAAAGCCTTTGGCAAAAAAAGAGATTTTACCTTGAGAATGATTCTGGTTTTCCTAAGACTATTTAGAATAGTCAAAAGTATCATGAGACTGTGTAAAATATTCTGTATTTCTTGCCCTCTTTTTCATTTTTTTAATATTAATTTTCCATTAGGTAGGAGAACCGAAGGATGTGATCCGTAAGGATGTACGTGCCATTCTGAACAGAATGTGTCTCATCTATCCAGCCAGCAAGATGTTCCCTTTTATCATGGAGGGGACAAAATCAAAAAACTCCAAACAACGTGCAGGTGGGAAATGGCCTGTTGAACTGCACATGTGCAAAGTACTTGCAATTGCTTTGGTTTGCATCTTGAAAAGCACAGCATAGGAGTGTTGGTTGGGATGTTTGTGTGCACATGGCATTTTATGCAGATCTTTTTAAGTGTTTAAAGGATCAGAATTTCAAGTAGTGTGATATTGCTTTTTATTTTTCGGTGTCTTCGTACCTTCCAAAGACAAGTAATCTCTTAAGTTGCTATGAGTATTGTGTCCCTTGAGTAGGCTTGTTTTCTTACTGAAACAGTGCTGGGGAGAACGGTGACAATACTACATTCCTACTCACCAAGGCAATCAGTTAATCTGGTCAAGAAATGTCTCTAGACTGTACCTCTGTCTCACCACAAGTAATGTCTATAATACAGTTGTGGTGTTTGTAGTTCAAACAACTCCCTGATCACTTTGAAAATATCTTAACCTGGTATAAGCAGAAAGTTAAATTCTATACATAATATAGTATTTCAAGCTCACAACTGTTTACCTGAATGTGATGTTAACTTGTAACATTGCCTCATACATGGTTATGGGAAATACTTGAAGTTTAGAGGGGTGACTGACAACTTTTAGATAATGGTATCTGTTAAGTAGCTTGCTGTTGATCCCATAATCACCTGGAGTATATGTATCATCAGCTTTGTGATTGGCAGTTCTCTACAGTGAGTGTTCAAGTTGTGCTAGCAACACAGGAATTGGAAGGGCTCTCTTTCCAGCAGCCTTAAAGTTGAGTGTGCATATGTTGTTTTCTTCTTTTAGAATGCTTGGAAGAGCTTGGGTGTCTGGTTGAATCGTATGGCATGAATGTATGCCAGCCAACTCCAGGGAAAGCCTTAAAAGAAATGGCGACTCACATTGGTGACCGGGACAACACTGTGCGCAACGCTGCGCTGAACACCATCGTGACCGTCTACAACGTCCATGGTGACCAAGTGTTCAAGCTGATTGGAAATGTCAGTATAACTGCAAATAAATTTATAGGGGATTTAGGGATAGGGTGCCGTGCTTGATTTGGTTTGTGGGATTGTTTGTTTGGGATTTTTTTGTTTGGGGTTTGGTAGTTTGATTTTTCTTTAAGTCCTTATACTTTTTTAGGGGATTAGCACTGTTTTGCTTGTGATCGGTCATGGTACATCTTGCTGTTGGCATCAAGAGCATTTCGTAGTTTTGAGAATAAACCCCCTCCCATGGGCAGAGACATTTGAACGCTTCCAAGGACTGGGTATCCTGTTTCATTACCTCAGCCATTCTCACAGTCAAGAGTTTCTAATCCAATCCAAATTTAGCTTTTTTCATTTTAAAGTAATTACCACTTTTCTATCACTGCATGCTCCTGTTAGAAGTCCCTCTCCAGCTTCTTTGTAGGCCCCTTTTAGGTACTGGAAGACTGCAGTGAGGTCTCCCCAGAGCCTTCTCTTCAGCATGCTCCCAACCCCAACTCTCAGCCTGTCTCAAACCAGAGAGATGTATATAACCTGGATGTGCATGAATGAAAAAGAAAACTGGAAAAAAAATGAGAAAGACACTGACCTTCATGGGAATTAAATTGTTCATAAAGGGTAACTTGCATTATAGTCAACTGTAGAAGTAACACATCTCATTCAGAATATTTGGATAACTTATTTAGCCAAAAAAGGCTAGCTGTTGGGGTTCCATTAAGTCCTCAGCCTTTTTTTTGTGCCCACCTTATCCAATTGCTTTGCAGTTGAAGTTTGGTAAGTTTGGCTTACTTGCATTATCTTATTGCATTTCATTTTTTTAAAGTGTCAGTACTATGTCACTGTATTGCTGCTGTTCTGCTCTCTGAAAGTCATACATAGATATTATCATCTAAAATGCAGTAAAAGTTGGTAAAACTCAGTTTCCAGTGTACAGCAATTGAAAGCTAGTTCACTGTGTTCATAATTACTGTGCATATCAGATCAAGTACAGTAGATTCTAATCTGAATCAAGAGCAGTGAGATCATTTTATACAGTCCTGTTTTATGGATTTGGTCTTGGTAATGTTTCTAGCAGCACTAAGACTGATTGGAATGTGATAGATATTTTAATGCCTTTGCAGCTTTGTTGTGTGGTGTATGCCATACAGCATACAAGCTATTGGATGGGTATTTTGTGGAATATGACAAGCAAGGGAAGCAAGGCTGCCCCTCTTCTTTTTTTTATTTTTTTTATTTATTTTTAACTTCTAGCTTCTTGAAAAGTTGAAATTTAATGTGATTCTTATTTTCTCTGGTAACTGTTTTCGTGATAGTTAATGTCACATTTTCATTAACATTTTAGATTTCCATCCTATTTAACTGTTGTTCAGAGTGCAATCTGCTTCTGCCTCAGTTCTACGTAGTCCATTTGCTTTTGAATTTTCAAGGTAAAGGAAAAATTGTACCACCTGAACAATTCAGCCCTTTCTAACCATGACTTTCTGAGCTTCAGCTTGTCAACATGGGTTAATTAGCTCTTGAAGTAGCACCTGACAGCCCAGAGTGTCCTGGTGAGTTTGCTGCTAGGAGGTAGCATTGACAGTTCCCACCTTCGTGTTAGAGAACTTCGGTCTGCACCAATAAGTATGGTGTGAATCCTGTATATGACTGAGATTTCTAAAACCCAAACAACTCAGGTTGAGTGAAAACATCGTGTTTTACAGCTTTCAGAGAAAGACATGAGCATGCTGGAGGAAAGAATAAAGCGGTCAGCCAAGAGACCCTCTTCTGCTCCAGTGAGACAAGTAGAGGAGAAACCTCAGCGTACTCAGAACATGAGCGCCAACGCCAGCATGATGCGCAGGGGACAAGCTGAGGACATGTCCTCCAAACTCAAGTATGTAATGTTGCATTATGGTCTCTGGCTTGCATAGTATATGTGCTAGTATGTCTGACAATGTCATTTTAGTTCTTCTATCATCATCTTTGCATGTTGTGAAAAATGGCCAAATAATATAAATCTGAATGTCTGAAAATTTTTTGTCTTGTCTGTCTTGAAATCTTTCTAAATGGTCTTGTGCCTTTTTTCACTGCTTCTCCATGGACAGAATTATGTATCGCACTTATAGGATGTAAGTACTGCCCACTAACTCCTTGGTAGCAAGGCTCTTCTATTTTACAATTTATGTCCTAGCCATCCCTTGCTGAGGGTGATGGGTTTGCCATGGCTAGTTCTAGGTTATTTGCAGGTCTCTGAATTTAGGAAAGAAAGAAAACAGAAATACGGGTTTCTGCCAAAGGTGACTGGATGAAGCTGCAGACAGACATGGCACTTGCACGTTAAGCAACTGTTCAAAATATTGGGAGAACTTTGAATGTTGTTGCATTAAACTTGGTATTTGTTGGACCCTGTTCTAATTGTGTTACACATAAAGCACAGAAATGGATAGGCATGTGTGACTTGTAGAGCTTGGGGCAACCGTACCCAAAACAAAAAGCTCAGAAACTGTTCCTTGCCAACTGCTCATTATTTTGGAATAAAAGTCTGTGGTGAGAAGTATATATTAAAATATTTCCTTGAAAAATCTGATATGCAGTATAGGTCATGTGGGGATGGTGGGAATCTTAGGTTCAGAGGCTATTGTGAGGCTGCTCTTGCTCTGTACATGTGCATCCTGTCCATTATTTAAAAAACCAAAGGCAAAAAAAAGCCACTCAGACTTTCAAGTTATATTCCTTTAATAGTACTGTAAACTGTGCTTGTTATCTCAAACCATGCACACCTAGCACAGGTACAGGGCATCTTGTGGTTTACAAGAGAAACTAGGAGGGCAAGTAAGTAGCAGCTGCTCTTCTGTCCTACAGGACATGGGGAAAGGCAGAGGAAGTTAAAGGGCTTCAGTATATTCCAAACTGCAAAACCTGTGCTACTATGAGAGCTTTAGGGCTACCAGTGGATGCTAATGCTAATATTCTTGCCTCTTGTGTATGTTAATAAACACTGTATGTACGATAAACTAAAATTCTCTCCTGGTTTCTATAGCCAAAATCGCAACATGGGCAGCCACTCTGAGACAGCACATACAGTTCCACGGGAATTTCAGCTGGATCTTGATGAAATTGAAAATGACAATGGAACCGTCAGATGTGAGATGCCAGCACTTGTACAGCACAAGCTAGATGACATCTTTGAGCCAGTCTTGATTCCTGAGCCCAAGTGAGTTTAGTTTTAACTCCTAAGTGAAATCAGCAGGGCTGCCTAAAAAGTATTTTGAGAAGGTGAATTGATAGTGCAAGTTTCTACATTCAGACTTGTTTTCGTAAGAGGATAATTTGAAGAGGTGGCAAAACAAAGGTCTGTTGTACTCTTCTGAAATCTGGAGAGCAGTTATTTTTAATGAAAGATGTGAGTTCTACTTAGGCATTTTTATAGTTAGAGGATCTTGAGTTTGTAAATGCATCATCAGTGTCCTTACAAACAGTGCAATAGGCATGGTAAAAGGAATGATTCCTTCCTTGAGAATGCTCAGTGAAGAATGAAAACCTTTTCTCTTGTTGCTAAATCATCATTGAAATACAGCAGTTAAGTGTATATTAAAGTAGCTCTCCAAAACGTAATGAATCCTGTTTTCAACCTTTTAGAATCCGTGCTGTGTCGCCACACTTTGATGACATGCACAGTAACACAGCTTCTACCATCAACTTTGTGATTTCCCAAGTAGCCAGTGGTGATATAAATACGAGCATCCAGGCTCTCACACAGGTAAGTGGGTTAAGGTGGTAACTAATCACACTGTACCAGACTTTGCCTGCGAGGGTGATGAGTTGCACTGTGGTGGAGCAATCATGTCAGGTGACGTGGGCTCTGCTCAGAATCTCCCTGATGACAAAACTAAGTGCACAGGGGCCATCTGACTCGCTTGAGCAATAGAAATTCCACTTGAAAGGTGCAGAATAAACCTAATGCTTTTTTCATTAGTGCCTTCTGGGTTTTATTTTTGGTTTTGTCAAATTATTTGTGCTATGAGTTTGTAAAAGCTAATAAGTCAGTGAAACTTAACTTTTAAATTTAAACTGATTTAGAGATCTTAGCAAAAAGATTGTCTGTCCCCATAGTATTTACATGGGTTAAGGGTGGCTTTAGCTACTTACAAGTTTATTTTGTCTAGAAGATTTCATAAAGCTGTAAATTCCAGAGTCTATAATGTTGATGTTTTCATTTGTGTACAGGGTAGGATTGCAGTTGTCTAAAATATCAGTAATTAGTTGTGTTTGGATTAGCAATGCAAGTCTCTAGCTGCTGATTTTGGGTGAAAGCTTAGAATACAACTGCCTTGGCAAATGGATTGGCCAGGGGAAAACCCTTCCTACAGAAAATTATTTCAATTATTGTTATTTTGCACTGTTTGCATTATGTTGACTTCACCAGAGCATTTTGTTTTTAAATCTTAGATTGATGAGGTACTCAAACAGGAGGACAAAGCAGAAGCTATGTCTGGTCACATCGACCAGTTCCTAATAGCCACGTTTATGCAGCTCCGGTTAATCTACAATACACACATGGCAGATGAGAAGCTGGACAAAGATGACATTGTCAGACTTTACAGCTGTATTATTGGGAGCATGATCACGGTAAGGCTTTGCTGTAGAAGATAAGGTGAAGAGCAAATAACTTCTGTGCAGAAATTATAGGAGGATGGACTGTCTGTTCTGTACCTAGGTTAGCTTACTACTGAGTCTTTCTTATGAAGGGTTGTTGCCAAGTGCTCATCAATGCACCCTTTGAGAGCAGGTGGGGAATGAGAAGTTGGGGAAGGGAAGAAGGTTTCTGCTTCTGCAAAATATAGCCACTAAGACTTCTATTAAGCTCTCTTATAATATTCTTTACCTTCTGAGTGCTGGGTTGGTGGCCTGAGTATTTTCAGAAGTCACTCAGTAGAAATAACTTCTTCATACTTGTGTTTTGACTGTTTTTACTCTTGTGGGAAACAGGGAGATGTCAAGGTTTGACAGTGTAGTCTACAGAAGTCCCTGTACTAAAAGATCATGTGCAGGGAAAACTAACGCTTCTTTCATTCTGTAGCTATTTCAGATAGAGAGTCTGGCTCGAGAGGCATCCACTGGTGTGCTTAAAGACCTAATGCATGGTCTTATTACATTAATGCTGGATTCTCGGGTTGAAGATCTTGAGGAGGGTGAGCAGGTCATCCGATCAGTCAACCTCTTGGTAGTGAAAGTTCTGGAGAAGTCTGACCAGACCAACATCTTGAGGTACGTAGTGAAAACTGCATAATTACTGCTTTTCTTTACGTGTTTGCTTGTGTTCCTTGAACGGCTGAGTTTGTTAGTCATTTCATAAGCAAAGACCAATGTCTGTAGAATCATTCAGCTGGCTAATAAAGAATTCTCACTGATTGTGGTCAGAAATTGACTGCACAGCTGGAGGCAGGCTAAACAAACCAGCTTAGTATGATTCTCTGTGAAGTTCAGCAGACTGTCTCATAAATTCTTGTAACATACTAGAAAGAAAGAAGGAAAGAGCTGTTGCACAACTGTTGGACTAACCCCAGTCTCTGGTGTGATATTCTGTGGTGAGTTAGCATCTTTTTTTCTTGCGTATAGCACTTCTTCTGTGTAACCTTTATAAATTCATTCCTTCTAGTGCTCTGCTTGTTTTGCTCCAAGACAGTCTTCTAGCAACAGCCAGTTCTCCTAAGTTTTCAGAACTTGTCATGAAGGTGAGCCTGTAGGAGAGATTTTGAACTTAACGTGGTTTATCTGAATCCTCTTACCTGAAAGAACAGATGGAGTTAAAAATTTAGTGTCCTTAACTTGAAATATTTCTTATAGCTTCTATAATTCTGATCTTATCAGATGTCAAATATAGGGACTTTAGGAGGAGCTTTACACCTGTTAATAGTTTACTTATAGAAGAATAGAAACTTGTGTACACTGATACAAGCTCCATACAGAGGTGTACCGTTACTTGCTGGGCTTGTTTGCTTGGGCACTGCACTGTACTATGGATTTGAGCAGTGCCAGGCTGGAGCTGACTTGTATCCTGTCATCTGAATTGACAGGCAGAGTGAACAGGCAAATGTCTGCATTGAAACAATGAGCATGATCTTTTCATACCATACAACACCCTTTTGTAACTGGCATGATTTAAAGACAGCTCAGGCGTTCTTAATGAGGTTAAACCTAAAGAACTTATGCTGTGTGTAGGTGTACATAGCATATATATATTATCTGCTGAAATGTCTTCACACAAAGCATTTAGTCTCCTGTTATAGGTAGAGAAGTCAGCACCTCACTTATGCATCAGCTCTAAAGAAAGATCTGGATACTGCACAGCCAGTTACAAAGAGAAAGTACATACCCATGCAAATATAGCTCAAGCAGCAGACACAGAGTGTGCCTGTATGATGTGCTGGCAGAGTGAAGTGGCTCAGTGATAGTGTTGTGTAACTTCTCCTTATATAATCAAGTGCTGCGTTCTTGAGTTGTCTTGCTTTAAGTCAGCCTCTCGTTCCAGTGTCTGTGGAGAATGGTGCGTCTTCTTCCGGAAACCATTAATAGCATCAATCTGGATCGGATTCTGCTGGATATCCACATTTTCATGAAGGTCTTCCCCAAAGAGAAGCTGAAGCAATGTAAGAGTGAGTTCCCTATTAGGACATTGAAGACTCTGCTTCACACCCTGTGCAAGTTGAAAGGGCCCAAGGTCAGAGCAATCACTAGTCATGTATTTTTAAGCTGGATGTTCATGCAGTCTCTAGAGTATTTCCTCTTTTTTTAATTCCCCTTTTTTCCCATTTTAGATCTTAGATCATTTAACAATGATAGACAACAAAAATGAGTCTGAGCTAGAAGCTCACCTTTGTAGAGTAATGAAACACGCCATGGACCAGTCTGGAAAAGCTGATAAGGATACAGAAAAAGGAGCTTCTCGCATAGTAAGTAAAGAAAATGTGTTGGCAGGGGAAGGGAGTGTGAAGTAATTTATTTAAGAAATAAAGTTAATTTTGTGTTTGTGTTATATCAAATAGTAATTCCCTTTTCAACATGTAAATAATGTTGGAAATACTCTTCTAAAGCAAAATTTTCATTTATGGCTGTTTTGGGAATTTGTTGTGTGTGTTTACCTGAGTATTCTGTGGGTATCCCAGGATGAAGTACTCTCCAGGAAATTGAAATGTGCAGCATAAGTTTTACTGCATCTGATCTACTAGAAGTTAGCCATATCCAAAACAGGTTTTGCACACTTAACTTTTCAGAAGGAGTCCTACAGCTTCATTATGTTCTTGCTCACATTCTGTGTATACAGTGGCTATGTAGAACTTGGATCACTTCCAAGTTTTCTTCGCTTTGGAAGCTCTGTATCCAGCTAGCAGGTCTGAGGGTGTCATGGGTTGTCTGATTTCTGTTTGGTTTTATTCACTTTGTTTTAAAAGTTGGCTTTTGTTTATTTATTTAGGAGGAAAAGGCTTCGAAAGCCAAAGTCAATGATATTTTGGCAGAAATATTTAAGAAGATTGGCTCAAAGGAGAACACCAAGGAGGTGAGTGCCCCCTTCATGCAAGAAAGAGAACACGATACACTAGAATGGTGTATGCAGCAGTTGTAGTAATGCATAGCAACTCTTCCCTTCCAGGGTCTGGCAGAACTGTATGAATACAAAAAGAAATATTCTGATGCAGACATTGAGCCTTTCCTGAAAAATTCCTCTCAGTTCTTCCAAAGCTATGTGGAAAGAGGCCTCCGACTGATAGAAACAGAACGGGAAGGGAAAGGACGCATTGCTACTTCTACAGGTACGTCTTGTAGCAAAACTGATTGGTTTATAGAAGCAGAGATAGAACAGTTACATGTCTCCTGGTAGAAATTAATATTTCCATACGTTTATGGATTTCTGAAGCAAGCCGTGTATTTTCTTGCTGCTTGTGTTGCTTGATGAGGCTTCATGTAGGGAATATGCATTCTTTGTTTACAAAAAAAGAAGTTATAACCACACTAAATGTAGAAAACATCTGAAAGGGTTGGGAAACGTGGTTCTAATCCATATCCTGTAGTGTGGGTTGAACAATAGCCTGTGTTTTGTATGTCTGGTATCAAGAATTGGTTTTGCAAGGTATAGAGCTGGTTTAAAGCAGCAGCAGCTGTCAGAATCTCCTTTTACCTTTTTATTAAAACATATAGAAGGCTTTTTAATAGTAGTATTTTCCATGTTCAGGTTATTTTAAATAGCATGAACAGTTTCTCCAGAATTTGTAGGCTCTCGTTCCAGTAAATTAGCTTTTTAACTGGATGAGTTACTGTAAAACTGTTCATTACTGAGTCCTATCATTGCATATTCATACAAAGGAGTATTTAATGAAATATTAGGGAAGGAATGTGACAAATTATTAGCTGCCAGTAAAAGCTGATACACAGTCTAGCAAAACTACCTCTAAGTTTTATTTCTTACTCATTTCAGTGTCCTGTGAAACATTAGTCTTTTTTTCTACTACTGCTCCTTCTCCTATCCCTGTATCGTAGATTCCTTTAGTGAGATAGATAATATGAAGTTCTTTCAGAACTTCCTAGATGTGTCCAACTATGCAGGACAGAAAATTCCACCTTTCATCACGAAAGTTTGTACAACTGAGAAATATTAGTTCAACAGTTTTCAAACCCAAATTTGTGCCACCATTGTAATTTTTTTTTTCTTCCCAAACTTTGTCTGATATAATTAAACATGCCGTTCCATATTGCAACAGTGCTTTATGTAGAGTAAGGTATAAATGCTTAACCTTAATTCTCCTTTTATCTATTTTAAATACCCTTGTAGTAAATTAGTTAGAACAAATCCTTGTCCATGCTAAGTCTTAGAATTTGAAATTCTTTTAATAATGGAAAAAGTTTTTTCATCATGTAAACTCCTTTTCTAGTCTCCTTGTAGGGAAGCTTTAAAAACCTTGTTATGTGCTTTCCAGAAATCACTCTTTGAGACTGAGTTGGAATAAAAGCGGCAAGCTGCACAAATGGGAGATAAAGAGGGGTTAGAATCAGTGGTAAGCCCAAAAGTACAACTAAACTAGAAAAAGACAGACAGCTCCAAGTATTTCCCACCTTGCCAATTGCTCAGTTCTCCTGTTGGACATCATGGTCACTGCTGATGCACATCAGCACCTTCCTCTCCCCACACTGTTCTCTTCAACTATTGCCTTCAGCACTTCTAGAGCTGCTCTGCAGCCACTCCTTAAATTTCTCCATTTCTTTTCTTGGTTTTCAGTTGTCACTTTTGTAAGAAAATGAAAGGCCAGATATGTCTATACTAGCAGATGCAAATAATTAGCAAATAATAGCAGCTAGCAACTAGGTTGGTTATTTCTTCATCCATTGCATCTTATTTCAAGGAACTGACCAAGAGGTTTACGCTTTTCTGATGTTTTAATTTTTTTTAACTTTCCTCCTTCCTTCCCCTCATCCTCCAGGAATTTCTCCTCAAATGGAAGGAACATGTGTTCCTGTGTCTACCCACACTGTATCTTCATCTATAGGAAACACAAATGGGGAGGAAGTGGGGCCTTCAGTTTACTTGGAAAGATTAAAAATCCTCAGGCAGCGTTGTGGCCTTGACAACGCAAAGGTATTGTACTTGACAACACTTGTAAATCCCCTGGGATGGCTCCTGATTTGCCTTTTGTTTTTTTTTTTCTTTCTTTTTTAAAGAATTCAAATGCCAGAAGGCAGATTCCAGTCATAATTTATGATCTTTCATTTATAATGCATGTCCTAGCTACTCACTGCATGTCACTATACATAGTATATATGGCTTTAAACTCATTACATGGGCAGGTAGGCTTACACTTCAATCCACTCTGTCTGCATTGCTGGAGTTATGTGCCAGTTGTTTCTACAGGCCTGTAGCTTATTATCTTCCCTTGCTGGGAAGTTGAGTCTCAAAAAGGTTCATGCAACTGTTCTGTAAAAGTTAACACCTCAGAGATGAATGATGTGGAAATTCTAGATCTTTCTGCTCTGAAATTGTGAGAGCTGAATTAAAACTTTGAAGTTTTATATATTCTGGGTGTATGGATACTGAGGTATGGGAATGTTGAATGAGCTTAGCGTTGGAAACCTGTGAACCAAAATTTCTTACAGTTCAGTGATCTGTGTGTTAGCAATCCTAGTGCCAATTCCTGAAACCTGAATTCGGCCACGTGAGAAGTGATGTTCATTCTAGGACTAGTCATCCAGATGCGTCACTCTTTTTAACCTTTGACAGAAATTTGAGTATCAGCTTAGAGCTCTGAGGATGGGAAATGTTTCCTAGATAATAGTAACAAGGTAAGTAACTCAGATAGAAATACCAGTTGGTAAATGAACAGTGAATTGACACTTTAAGTCTTTGACAGGTTCAGTCTTGCCAGTCAGTTAAAGTTTACTCTTCTCATTCTTCCAGAAAATTCATTGTCTGCTGATGTTGCACATAGGCAGAGATTTGTCTCTTGTGTTAGAATTTAGGTTGTTCAAGACTCTGGCAGTCTATCTCAGTAAAACTCTGGTGTGCAGACAGTTTTTTGATCTCGAAAGACTAGTTTCTGTGTGTCCCTGTTGACATAAAATTAAACATTAACTACTCAGATGATAAAAATTGAGTATTGTAATTAGCTTTGCATGGTTCTGACTTTGACAGCAACTGACTTCATTGCTCCAGATCTGCTTGTGTTGTAGTCCTCCTTGAAAAGCCATTGATTGTGATTTCTGCTTTTTATATGGCCTTTACCACTATGTCTTAACACTTCACTTTCCTCCCTCATAGCAGGAAGACAGACCCCCTCTGACGTCTCTGCTCTCTAAGCCAACACTTCCTACAGTTGCATCCTCCACAGATATGCTTCACAGTAAGCTCTCCCAGCTGCGTGAGTCCCGGGAGCAGTACCAACATCTGGACCTGGACTCCAATCAGACTCACTCCTCTGGCATTGGAACTACTCTGGCTTCACAGTCTTCTGCAGCGGCCAATATTGATGACTTGAAAAAACGATTGGAGAGAATAAAAAGCAGTCGCAAATAG
The DNA here is from genome assembly GCA_008694505.1 of Cyanoderma ruficeps. NCBI lineage: Eukaryota > Metazoa > Chordata > Aves > Passeriformes > Timaliidae > Cyanoderma > Cyanoderma ruficeps. The sequence goes on from VZDJ01007753.1 coordinate 13,574,904, forward strand.
AGCTGCAAAGAGACGGTATCGCTGTTGCTTGGGGCTGTCTTCAGCTTTAGTTTACTAAACCAGAAGTCTTCATAGTTAAATGGCCTCGTTTAGGCCTGATGTATACAAACTGGTTTATGTATAATACAGTGGATTTTGGGGGGTTGAGTCATTGTGGCACAAGTATTTGTACATAATCTGCTTCTCAATGAGCATCTCTTTGACAATAGAAGGCTGTCTGTGTATTAGTTTTAGTGTACAGACCTGTAAACAACCATCCTCTTGCTCAGACTAGTTTCTCATGACTTGGGGTTTTTATTTGTAAAGTTGTCTTTAAAATCTTTTCCTAGTTCTTAACTCTTAGAAAACCTTTAGTGATTTCACTTTTAATTTTGTGAATTCTTCTCCATGTAATCCTTGAACTGTTGATTCTGTATGGACACATGGCATGAAGTAACTAATTTAAGTGTCTTTTGTAAATAAAGTTTGCATTAACTATACCAGCCTCTATAGGAACAGCAGCGACTGCTGGTTAGAGGTCACTCTCTATTCCTGAATGTTAGTGACTGGGCATCTAGCAACTGAACTAAGCTGGCGTGAACCTTGGGGTTTGGATACACTCTAAGGAAGATGAGTGGAAATATACTGTCCGTGGGTGCAGTCCTGAGACTTTGCACTCTTACTTGTATGAGCAGCAGTACATTTTTCATATAGTTACCTTTTTTTTTTTGTTTTGAAATAAGTTTCTGTAATTTGAAAATATTGAGTTTGCTGAAATGCTTATTTTGAATTATCTAGTCCTTGTGATGCCTTTACCCAGATTGTGCGATCCCATCTGAGTGAGCTTTCTTTGAGGGAGCCTGCTGCTGTTGATATGGAATAGAGTAGCGGTGGTGTACGGTCAATGAACTCATTAATCCTGAGCTCATCTGGTTAAGTAGTGTTCCTCATGCAGGTAAACCTCACTCACTACTTCTTTTTGCTCTTAAACATCAGATGTTACCATTTTGTAACTAAGACACCTAATAGAACTAGTCTGCAAAAGTTGTAGCCACTTCTTTTTTTTTTTTATGAGTGATTAGCCTTTTTCAGAAGCTCCAAATAATGAAGACTAAGACAGACCCACTGTGTATCCTTTCTAGCCCTTTCATTTTTAGGGAGGTGATGTATTTTCACCCTACTATTGCACTTCGATGTGAAAACTGGTTGTGAAGCATAAATTGCACATCTGTTCCATAGCTAGAACAGAGTTAGTGAAGAGTTGGACAGGCAGGCTTAAAATAACACACTTGTACACTAGATTTAAATCTGTTCCATACAACTGCTGCTTTTGTTGTTTGCTATGTGGACCAGCAGTCTCTGCGTAAAAGCCATTATTGAAACTGTCTTGCCTGATTACAGTAAAAATGTGGCTTTAAATTAGTATTTGTACAACAGGTCTATGCCAGAGCTTCTGCAAATGTCTGAAATCTTCCTTTCACAGGACCCCTAGGCTGGGGTTGCAGTTGACATAATGCTGCTTGGTGCTTATGGTGAGTTTGCACACTGTGATAGCAAGTGATCGCGAGCGTTCTCCATCCTGTGTTAACTGATATGATGCCATTCATTGCTCCACTGCCTCGATTTAGTAGTCACAGTCTCCTCTCATAACCATTGAAATGGGCATGCACTTATGGAACAGAGCTCTGTTACAAGTGGAGGTTTGGCCCTTATTGGTAAGTGCTGTGGTTTTGTGCACTTAAACTGGGGCAGTTTGTGAATAGTTTGTGTTGGCTGACACTAGAGTTACTGCCACTACCTCTCAATTACTAGCTGCTCTCTGAAACTTAGTGACACTTAAATTAATTCATATGTTCCATTACCATATTCAGCAGACCTTCTGAAGAACTATTTGTTAATTAGCTCAGGATGTTAAAACAGCAATGCCTGCAAACCTGCATAAACTATTTTAAATTTGAAGCTGAATCAGAAGTGAAATACAGGAATAACTGAGTAGCAGAAGATATAGTTGTTTTTATGAATGAGTTTTTGCCCTGTGTCTTTGTAGTGTTTGGTTGGACTCAATGTCCTGGGAGTTCTGAACTAAAACTTGTGCACATAAATTAATAAAGCCTAATCTTTAGCCCAGACAATATTTAAATAACATTAAACTGAGTTTTAAAAATGATTCCTCTGTATTGTTTGTAACAAGTCAATATGAACAGTGACTTTCTCCAGAAACGGTATGGTCTTGGTTCCTCTCTTTTGTCACAGATTATTTGATAGTAGTGAAGGGGTGAGGCTTAAAATTTAAACATTAGGGGGGCTAAACATTTTCAGTGTTCAGCGTCTGTGGTTATCAATAACCTTAAACAGTCACGAAACTTGAGCTGTTGAGGTTTTGTTCAGATTTCTTTGAGAGGTTGGGTTTTATGTTTTATTTGGGCAATCAAGTTGGGCTGCTTCAACTTGGTTCCCAGATGAGCCATCTAAAAAGAGGCGGTCAGACACTAATTGATCAATAACTTTTTTTTAGAACAACTAATTTCATCGTGGCCTGTTTCCTTAATTTTATGGCAGTGTGAGTGAGAAGTTTAGAAATGTGGTGCCTAGGAAGCAAGGAGAGTTTCCTGATCTCATGATTGTCTTTGTAGAAAATTGGGCTGAACAAATTGGGTGGTCAAGAATTTGTGTTTACTGCTCCACTTCTGGGTCCTCAGTCATCCACAAATTCCTGCTAAAGAGGAGTTTATGAAAGACTGAATCTTGCTTTTGGAGACATCCCTAAACAGCCTTTATAACACAAGCAAACAGGTATAATCTAGGATGCTTCCATTGAAGGCTTTGAAAATGACTGCATGAATTGCTTCCTTCAGAATCTTGCTATGCAGGTGGAAAACACACAATGAGGACCCAGCACCACCTGCTGTGTAGGAACTTACTGGAAGTGGTGCTTAATGTATTCAAGCCGCTGTTCCTTTGTAGGATGGATTGCACACAGTGGTGCTGGTATTTATTGTCTGCTGTTGTAGCTGAGAACAATATTTGTCTGATCAAAACAGCTTCTGATTGCTCTACTTTTGGCATTGGTGTTTTGTGTAGTGCCACAGGTACTGTAGGGTGGTTATCGCCAGCACATACATGGGTCAAAAACTAGAACGGAAAATCAGTTGTCTTGAAGGGAGGAAAGGGCTAGTGCATGAGGGCATTAATCTTGCTTGCTGTGACTGACAAGGCCATTATGTGAGGTCCAAAACCTATTGATTATAGCTGATGGAAGGGAGGGGAATTTGTTTGAAGCACAACAGGTAATTAGCAGTATAGCTAGTGCTGTGGTACTCCTGGCTCTTGTCATGACTTAGATCCAACTGCAACTAAACACGAATAAAAGGAAGAAGATGGGTTTCAGAGCTTTTATTTTCAAGGGATAAGACTTTCCTTTGTCAAGTTATAAGGATATAACTTGTTTTACTTCAGGATCTTCTATGCTTAGGTTTTCAAGTGGAGCATTGTAACAAAACTGAGATGAAGCAAGGTAAATGCTTCATCTATCGCGCATGATTTTCGATGGCTTTTCGTATCCACTTTTTCAGGCGGAATACATGGGTGTAAAATCCATATTTGCCGTCTCGGTCACAGCCTTCTCCCCATGAAACTACTCCCACTTGATACCAACGGTTGTCGTCTGGGTTCTAAAGTAAAGAGAAAATGGGATTGGCACAAAGGAGCAAGAGACTTTGATAGAATCAGAGAATCATTAAGATTGGAAAAGACTTCCAAGATCAAGTCCAACCTTTGACCAAACACCACCATATTAGTTAAACCACAGGACTGAGTGCACTCTTCCAGTGAAGAAATTCCTCCTGATGTCCAACTTGAACCTTCCTTGGCACAGCTTGAGGCTATTTTCTCTTGTCCTTTGCTTGACAGGAAGAAGAGGCCAAGTGCCACCTAGCTACAACCTCCTTCCAGGAGGTCTCTCCCCTGAGCTTCCTTTTCTCTAGGCTAAACAAGCCCAGTTCCCTCAGCCATGTCTCATAAGATTTGTGTTCTGGATTGTTTAGCAGCTTGGTTGTCCTCTCAGATCTAAACTTTGGATGTGCCCCAGCCTGTTTAATGATGGATGCTACTTTGGGATTCAGATTGGCATCTCCAACAGACTTTATTGAAGTCGCTTTGTCTCTACTCTTAAATCTCTAATTAAGAATTGGCCATCACTCATGGGTCCTGCAGGTCCTTTAATATGCTGAGAGCTCAGTATAGATATGGGGCTGGATGACTGCAGGATTCATCTCCATTGCTCACCTTGGGCATGAGCTGGGTTTGCTTCAGCCACTCAGCAGTGGCTCAACTCTGCTGCTGTTTTTTAGACTATGAAGTTCAGCATAGAACAAACCTATCTCTGTATGTCTTATGAACTTGAACTTGTTGAACATACCTTCATTACAAAAGGTCCCCCACTGTCCCCTTCACAGGCATCTCCTCTCTGTAACGCATCGGGACTGTAACCTACAGGGAAGAAAAATGCACATTTGACTGTAGGGGGAGTGGCTGGTGTTGGCCATGTTTTCTTTAAAGTTTTGGGATAAATGGCATAAATGTTTTAAGACCCATGAGGTTGTTTGCTGATTCTGTCAACTCTTGGGCTTTTGTTTTTCATATATGTAAAAATTCTAACACTGCATCTGTCTTTGCAGTATTCTTGAATCCACCCTCTGTGCTCTCATTCCTGTATTTTCATCAGAATTCCTGTTAGTGTCAGTTGCACTGACACTGTACAACAGCTGTAGCTTGAGCTACTGTGCTTTTCTTGTCTTAGAAACTTATTTGTAATAATCTATGTTCCTTGTTCTTCTATTTAGTACAGAGACACATTGTTGTCCCCACTTTCACCTTCCTGTTGCTGTAAGTTCTGCTTTTCCTCTCTCCAGCTGTCTTCCTAAAGTCTCAATATGAAGAAGAGGATTTCATTCATTCCTGATTAACTAGATAGTATCTCTGTATTTTCCCATCACCCATGTCTCCATTTTTTTCTGTATGTCTGCATTTCAGGTATTTCAAAGAATGTTGTCTACAAAAAGAATCCATAAGAGCTCTGTATTTTCGGCACACTTGTGTAATTCGCTTCCATCCTAACTCAAGCAATCACATGCATTTAGATGCAAGCAGCACAAATTTAGTCGAAAATCACAAGGCTTGCTTGTAGGAACTGATAGTCTGCACAAATGAAGAATACAGCAGAAACTATTAAACTGGTACATAAATCCATAGGCTCTTGGTAACTTGAATTCTGTGTCTCCTCATTTGAAAAGGGTATGATGCTAGAAGAGATTTAGGAAGGTGGGAGCCTTCAAAATCTGTGGCCATAAGTATGAATGGGCTCCAAAAGATTGAGACAAGCTAGTAGATAGGATAATGGATGTGCAGGCTTTAATTTGGGAAGTCACTGGACTGCTCTATGTACTGGTGAAAAGATAATGTTATTTGTGCTTAGTTGTCCCACAGCTGCTGCTGCTAGCTAGTACCATTAGACTAGCGCCTGACAGGTTGGTGTTGCAAACTTTATTCCTAGCTTTAAGTTCTCCAGCCTTCATGTTTTCTGAGAGCTGAGAAAGTTCTTATCACAGGGAAGTTATTCTTTGTAGAGAGCATTTCCACTTTTATCAGAAAGTAACCTTGTTGCATGAATCACACCAGGAGCTCGGAGCCCTCGACTTTTGTGACACGTTGTGCCTGTGGACTCCAGTGTTCCTTACCTGCACAGAACATGTTGTCAGTGACTTTAACTCTGGTGGATGCCTTGCAGGTACTTTGATCTACAATGGGCAGGTTGACCTGTTGCAGAACTGTGGGCAGGTTGGAGGGGTTAGTGGCCCATGTTTCTTTCAAGTTTCCCCAGCCAGTTACCCTCCCTTTGTAACCTGCCAGCATCAGCCTGTGGAAGGAAGCACAAGTATAATTAAATGCATGGTAACAGCTTTCTCCTGCCTGGCACTCTTACTGCAAATAGCCTTGAGAAGTCATCTTTTGCTCTCTCTCTCTCTCTTCTCCTCACCTCTGCACAACCTCTTTGGTAGGCAGGCAGACAGGATGGATGTAGTCACTGAAGCTGATGGGTCTCTTTAAGTGCATGAGTGCAATGTCTCGGTCCATGTTCTCTTTCCAGTTGTACCTGGGATGGATGATGATTTTATCCAACAGAGCAATCTTCTCTTTATTCTTTTCATATCTGAAATAGTTATGAATGAAAGAACTCACTGTACAGTAGCAGCTGAGAGTCTTCTGGAGTTTATGATACCCTCAGCTTTGTACCCTCTGAGACAATGCTGTCTTTACACAGGAGCCCCCGTTTAGATTTCCCAGGCTTCCTTGCTCCTTTTCACTTTAACCTTCAGGATCAGCAAGAGCAGCAAATGACAGCCCCAAAGAGATCCTGTTATTGAGAGGCATGTAACATTAGCTATACTGCTTCCTTGGATACTGAATAACAGCCCAACTCTGAAGTATCTCTTTACTTCAAGAGGAAGCCTAGTTCCTTCTCACTTCATTCAGACTCTTACTTTGCTCTAATGTGCTTGCCAATCCGCACCAATATGTCACTTGTACTCAAGTTCTTGTCCCAGGGTGGATAAAAAAGACAGTGAGCAGCAGTCAGGACCCAGCTGTCACTGATGAGGCTGGCACCACACAGCAGCTCCTGAGGAGACTTTTTGTACAGCATCACCTGCCTGAGAGATGAGAAAGGAAGCCCTTAGCAGGTGTAAATGAGTCCTGGTGTCATGCCAAAGTGCAGAAGTGGCAGTGAGCAGGAAACAGCATTGCACTATAGTGACAAAACTGTAAGTAGCTCTGTAGCAAAAGTCTTCCCTGGACATGTATATCCTATGTAGTAGGCCATTTACCCCATTTCTTTCACCTGGAGATATTTCTCATCCTTTTTGTTCCAGCAAAACTGGAAAGAGGAAGACATGAAGACGAAATACACCAACACACTTGCTTTCTCTGTTGGTTGCATACTTGATTCAAGAGGTGAGTTTCTTTACAGCTATTTCAACCACTTGGCGAAGCTTTGATTAGAATCTGTAATTTGTATACACTGCCTAAGATAAGCAAGCCCTTTTATTTCTACTTGCTTGAGCTGAAGAGAAGGAAGACACAATTCCCAAATGCAAAGGCAATACTTACCAGGGGGAGCTGCCAACTTCTGCATCATCCCCACCAACAATTCTTCCTGTGTAGGAATCCAACAGCTCCCTCTCACTTTGGTCTGTTACCCTTTTTTTCTCAAATAAAGGACGGATGCCACAATCTGAAAAAATAAGCAATCTGACTTTCTGCTCTACCTGGTTCACAGTGGAGAATTGTTGTCTGCAGTCAGCATGTGAAACGGGAAGATCTTAGAAAGGAAGTGCTTACTAGCTCCATGATTGGAACTGGATATTGACTTCTGAGACGCCTTCAAGGAATTTAAGTATCTTCCCCTGATTTTAACAGCTTTTGGTTAGCTGATGTTTCTGAGGAACAGTGAATAGGAAGAAGCTACAGTCCTTCTGCAGACGTGTCTAGAGTTTTTGCTCACCTGCTTCACCAGAACCAAAAGTTTTTTCATCAAAGAAGGTTTTGAACTCTTTAGGAGTAGTAGAACGTCCTGATAGTCCCTCAGACTCTTGGTTCTCATCCTCTAGTGAGCTGTCTGAGAGATGGAAAGACAAACATGGTAAAAGGCTTAAGTGTAGTTGCCATAATTGTCGGCAATGTAAATGTTCCTTTCCCTACACAGTGGGTCTGATGAAGGAATGATGTTTTAAAACACCAGTGTTCTTTAATGTGCCTTGTCCACAAGTGTGAGTTTTCAGGGAGAACACCTGAGAGAGGTAACAGTAATGTGCTCTTAAGGCAGGATAGTACATGTGATATATGGACAAACAGGACTCCCATGTGCATGGTGCACATACATCCTTGTCTATGCCTCCTAGTCTAACACTTCATTCTACTCCTGTTATTTGTCACTGCCTCAAATGTGTGCCTACCCAAACCTATGCAGACTTCTCACCGCAGTAGTGCAGATCACAGTAGTCAAAGTAGGGTGGCTCATTTGTGACACACCAGACACCCTCCTCATCTCTGTCTGGATTCCGACAGTAATTCTCTTTCAGCTCCACTTCTGGATCAATGTGTTTTCCACGGAGCACCTCTTTGGCTTTCTCAGAGTTCCACGGCAGACACTTAGCTCCAGACACAGTGACTGAGAGAGTCCCTGTGTAAAGCATGCCTTTCTCTGGTTCACAAGGCTCCATTGGTGCAGGTTCTACGGCCAGTGGAGTAAATGGAACTGTTGTTCTATCTTCACCTGGAAAGACAGAGAGCTGTGATTTAAGCCATAGCTGTGCACTCAAAAGTGCTGTTAGCAAGTAGCACCAGATGCCCTTTACTAAAGTTTAGAGTTCTATGGGGACTCCCATTATGTTTGGGAGCTCCCACTGTGTTTCCATGCATGTGGTGGCCCTCTAAAATATTGCAGTGTCAGAGGTGGTCCAGCAGTATGTGAAGTGAGGCTGGCACTATTCATCACACTTCTCTTTGTCACTAAGATATGAGGAACGGTATTCTATTCCCTTCTGGGGCATCTTGGAGAACCAGCTCAAGGGATGGGTTGGTGTCTCAGGCATCATAATTCTGCTGTATTAGGTTGTCCAATACCTTATTTTAAAATGCTTAACTAGGCTATATTTGGGGGAGCCTTTTACTGTGGTATTCTACTAAAATGGCAAATTTAACTTTTGCCAATGTTTCTAAATCTAATAAGTGAAAAATTTCCCTGCAAGACTTCTCACACTGTTTATTGCCTAATGTGTCCTAATGACTGCAAGTTTTAAACAGCATTTCCTGAAGGAGTGTGTATCCAGTGGGTTCTTGCTTGGCCTCAAGGTGCCTTCTCCTTGTGCACAGGGGGAGTCCCCATGTGAAGAGAGACCCCGTTTGACTACTCACTCGGGTGCACAACAGCCACTGGGAAAGTAACATTCACCTTAATCAGTGGGGCTGCTTCTGTTTTTTGAGTCATGTCAACATGATTATAAAAGAACTGTCCACAAAACCGAGGCTTTTCTAATCCTACTATATCCACGCACATGGAAGTGTAACTGTAACATACTACAGTCAGAAATTAACTGGTGAACAGAGGTAGCACACATGCCTGATGGCATCAAAAGCAGAGCAGTATTTCTCCTCAGTTTGTTAGATTCTGCAGACCAGAGCAATGATAATGGCTTTTAAAATTTCAAAACACCCCATGTCAAAATGGTCGCTAACCTCTAACTTTTGCTTATGAGTTATTATTTCTAGTCTCTGTTTTTGTGGAAGAGAAACTTCTGTGTGAGAAGGTTCTCTCCTTTACCAGTTCTTCTGAGACAGAGGCCAAGCCCCAGGGGAGGTAGCTCTGTACTGGGGAGAAACAGGAATGTGTAAATGTAGGGGGATGGTCCTCCATGTCCAGTGCAATGATGAGAGAGGGCATCTTCTCTTTACTTGAGATTGTGAGTATTAAACTGCACACCTCCACAGGAGAGAATGTTAAGGCAGGCAGTCAAGCACAAACTGTAGTTATTTTGTCCTAAAGGTAGGAATTCAGACCAAAAATCATTATGGCTCATGGCTGTCACAAATTACAGACAACTGGGCCAGGATTTTGGGGTGACTGACTAGACTATAGTACATTCCACGGGACTGCTGACACTGGTTTTAATTTAGACCTAGATTATTAGCATTATCTAGCGAAAATAGCTCACTATGTATGGGAAACTCAGTGACTTCTTCCTCGGCTCCTTTACTCTTTAAGATGCAGCTTCTCTATTCCTACTGACCTCTGTTCATGTAAGCATTCCCCCTCCTTAACCCTCTCCTTGACTGCTTTAGTATCAGTCCCAGTGCATACCACACACGGGGATGGGACACGCCTCCCGTTCCACTGTTGGGTCTCGGGTATAGCACCATGGGCCTTCTGAGTTGTTGTCTGGGTTCCTGCAGTGGTTCTCAATGAGGTTGGGATAAATGGTGGCATTAAATCTATGAGATACAAAGCTGGTTAGGCTAAGAAGGAAGGACACCCCAGAGAATTCTTAAGGAGTATGCAGGAGATGAACTTACTTAGGAATATGTGGATATTTGCTTGTCCACACTTGACATTCAATCCCAGACTTGGTATGGCTGATTGTTCCCCGATAGTTCTGGCCCAGCCCAAGAGCGCAATTACCTGTCAAAATCCCAACACAGTGTAAGCCAGAGTCAGTGGAACTGCATGTTACATTTTGCAAGGTCAGAAGTACTTTCTCACATAACTTTTGCTGGGTGCATGAGCCTGCACAAGCAGAGGCATCCTTTTCCCCTGAGAAGAGCACACAGCCTTAGCTTTCTCAGCCTCATCAGGGGGAGCTACCCCTGAGGGCTCTGTGCTTTGCTTTGGCTCAGAGCCTTTCTGGGAGGCTGCTCACACCTGACTGTCACAAGGATAAGGATATTTACCCCATGTTATTTCAGTGCACAAGCCAGATTATTTGTTGAAATGGTTAGTGGGGAAATAGAGTAAGGAATCATTTCAAATTCCTCCCCTGGTATTTTTCTTTATAATTAGAAGGCTTCTCCAACATCCAACAGTTTAATTTTTTTCTGTACAATCTCTGCAGGAAGCAAGTTCCTGGCACTCACTGTATCTAGGAGATTGAGGTCAGCATGAAGTTCATACCTTCTAGACAAGCATCCAGAACTGTCCTGGACATTCCCAGGCCCTGACATACTAGCAAATAAGAAGAAAGAGACATATTATATGAAAGTGATGCCTTGAGAGGCATTATCATCAATCCAAATAAGCATCATCACCAGTCATCATCATCATCTAGAGACAAAATACAAGTGCTTAGCCCTGGAAAGTGAGCTCTCAAAAGAGGGAGCCATCTTTCCAGGACGAGACAGTGCATCCTAGGGGATAAGAGTACCTGCAAGACTCAACCTACCTTGGTATTTTGACCAAAATATGTCCTGTAAAAAAAAAAAAGAAAAAATTTATTTAGGGACACAAAACATCAAACCTTTCTTGGCTACTGCAATTCAAACCAGTAACAGAATGTCCCATCACAAAAAAAAAAAGAATGACTAACCTAGCTCTGTTTATACCAATTACTGTGCAGTCAAAGCAAAAAATCTGATACAAAACCACATTCCCACACATCAGACTCAAGAATCAAGAGAGTACTGTTGTTTCTAAAAGAGACCAAAGATGTTTACAGCCTTCAACCTGCAGAACAAGCAGAGCTTTCTGTAGAGCAGTGGACTACAGTGCAGAATTCCAAGCAGCTGAACCTGGAATTTCTAAGGCCACGGATCACATATAGGTATTGCTCAGCTCTTTGGATCTACATCTCTACCATGCAGCCTGAGGCTGATTGCTTTTGAAGTACTCCACAGAGGTAGTGTCTTGCTGTCTTAGGTTCCTAACTGTTTATCTGTTGTAATTTTGGGTGTGGAATTCTGCAGGGCCACCAGCCTTGGGGCTAGGAGCAAATCCCCAAAGGATGCAGCACAAATTTGGCAGAGTGAGTGAGTCTGGAAACTGGAAAAAGAGACAAAGCATGCAAAAACTTAAGCTCTAAGGAGTCTGAGGCACCTGTACTCAGTGTTTGGCTGCTATGTCAGTACTTCTGTGAGTGTCTGGGACAGCAGCTCACATGTGTGAGGTACCACACTGAGCTAATGGAAGATGCTATTCAGGACCAATAGCACCTTGTCACTTCATGCATAGAGAGAAAAGAACCTGAGCTTTCAGATGTATTCCCTGCAGTGTCTAAAGAAGGGAAGCTCCCTAAGAAAGCCTGAGCTTGCCTTGGGGCATGCACACATCAGCCTCATCTTTGGTTCACAGATTTGAGTGTTACAACCCTGGCCCCTGGCTGTGTGTGCAGCCTGCTGGTATCTCCTACAGGGGCTGGCTGGGGGGTTTCCTGGTACGTACCGTCTGATCGGTGGATTCAAGGGCTTCGAAAGCCTCCTCGTAACTGCACAGCTCCTCCAGACACTCTCGCTCCAGGTTTCCCTTAAGCAGCTCTTCTAGAAATCCCTTGTTGGCACGTCGGTGGCGCTTGAGCAGTGATAATGCCTGCCCCTTTTCCAGGAAAACTATCAGGTCGGAACACTGCCAGTCAAAGGGCTGCTCACAGCCAGAGGGCACCTATGTCTCCCCTTGCAGTTTTCAAGAACCACGTGCAGCTGATGTGCTGATCCCGCAGCCCAGCCTCCCCCAGCACACCACACAGAGGGGAGAAGCCCTGTCAGGTCTATACTTGACAGGCTCTCTGGAATTCATCCTGTCACAGCTCCCACCACTTAGGAAACAGAAGTGACAGGAGCACTATCCTCAGCAAAACTGCTCTGCTCATTTGTGGTTAGATAGAAGCTTGTTTGCTTTGAGTTGCTGCTGTCCCTGTCCCCAGCCACTCTATTTCTGTCTTGCCAGCCTCAGACCACTGTGATATGCACAGCTTGGTTCCATTTCATGTTCACAGCCCCTGATTTGAGACGTGGAGACAGGTCTTCCCCCACACAGTAGTGGGTCTGATGGGATTTAACCTGATGTTAAGACAGTTAGAGGCTCTAATAAAAGGAGTAGTGAGCAGGAAGGTGGCACATTTTGTATGACCTGAAGTTTCAATAAGGGACAGCTGGGGAGGCAATGGACAATTGAAGCCACTTAGGTCAGCTGAGGAACTCTATCCCCAAAAGCCCCATAGCTGTGTTATACTTGATCCTGGACTGAGCCACAGTCCCCTTCCCTGCCATTTCCCAAGTGACCCATAAAATCCACTTAGTTGCTGTCACCAGCTGACAGATGCAGCTGCATCCTCCTGTGTTCACTCCATTCTCAGCACCCTTTTGCTCCCAACTTCAAGCTTTTAGCCTCCTGATTTGAGGAAGAAAACATGCCACCTGTGTTACCCCTGGAAAGAACTAACTCTGTCTCTTCCTCCTGTCATCTACCAGTACTTCTGCCCTTGAGTCTTACCTCCATCATGACTCAAGGTGAGGTGCAGAAGGCTGGAGAAGAGTAGGCCCCTCAGTATGGTGGTTTTGGTGTGCGCCATGCTGTACAGCCCTGGCTGCAGGGGAACTGCAAAGGAAGCAGAATAAGCAGAGTCACAGCCCTGCTGGGTTAATATTGAACCAGAATGAAGAAACAGGACTCCAGGTCATGGTGTGTCAGGGACAGTGGGACTCTTATCCCTCCTCTCTTGGCATCTCTCCCTCCCATCGGAGCATCTTTCTTTCCTTACTTAACTTCCTATTTCGTATCTAGGAAGATGGCATGAGTATCAAGAGGACAAGTTTGTCCCAGGGCACAGGGAGAGCTCGGGCTGGAAAGAGGTACCTCTGCCAGCTCACAGCCATCCCAGCCAGAGAGCTTGCTCCTTTTCCCTGGCTTTGCTCCTGTGCAGCCTCTGGTACCATCACTGCCTCCCCACCATGTTGGTTCAGGTCACTGCCACTGACTCTTCTGAGAGGCTGGACTCTAGCAGCCTTGAACACAGGAAGACTTTGAGACCTCCTTAGCCACTCCCAGTCCTTCTCTTTTTAGCTGCAAGCCCCCCTGATTCTCCCTAGTGCTCAGTTCTCCCATCCTGTAGTTATCAGCAAGCTCAGCCTCGGCTATTTTGGCAGCACAACACACACTTTGAGTGTTCCCCCTTCTCTCTTGCCCATGACAAGGAGCAGAAATGGTGCCTTGACAGCCCTTTGGGAATTTAAATTTTCCTCCCAGTTAGGTCAGCAGTTCCATTGGCAGTGCATTCTTCCCAATGCCTTACAATTCCCAGCTGAGTGGAGGAGGATGAAGTGGCATGAAGGTTAGGCTCCCCCTTCCCCCCACAGTGGAACCTACTAAAGTCCATCCAAAAGGAAACAGAAACTCTGACAACAGGGAGCTAGCACACCTCAAACCTGCCAGGAAAACAAGGGCTTCCAGGAACAGGGAGACAAATGGTCTGGATGTCATAACATCAGCTATTAACTCAAGAACTGGACTAGCAGAGCTGGGAAGGCTCTCATGATTGCTACAGCAAGCAGACCATTGGCAAGAGTGGAAAAACAACAGAAAGCAGGGCAGTGTGAGGGTAGTCTCAGGAATTGCCACATGGAACAAAAGTGCTTCCTGCCAGCAGGGAGCATATTTTGTGCTATGCCTCCGTGCAGCTAATACATCTGTAATGTTTATCTCCATAGAAGGAGTGCAAATATTAGCATTAGGGTGGCTGAGGAATGACTCTGGACACTGGTACAAAGAGCAGTTGCAGAGGCTTCCTTCCTCACATAAGAGTGTCTCCTGTTCTCATCCACACATGTTTCTACTCCCCACTCTGGATTTTGGAGAGACACATTTAGGAATGGCTGGGATTCCCTTGGTGGAAATGACCTGGGTGGACAGTGTGTACATGGGATTAGACACAACCCTAGAAATACCCACGTTACTTAGCAGGGGAAGCAGCATTTAGGCAGAGAGCACAGGCAGGGACAGGAAAGAGCCCAAACAAGAGTGGTGGGGTCAGAGCTGCTGCTGTGTCCCACACAGCCACCTCTACTCCTCACTGGAGGAGGAGATACAAGCAACTTTCAATATCCTCAATCTCTTTCTTTTTCATTTCTGCATCTCTGTCTCTTCTTTTTAATAACCAGACAGCCTTTACACTGCAGCTAAAGTCAACTTTGTTATGCATAGATTTTTACCCTCTTCTTTTCTTTCTTTTAAAGGAAAGGTTTTACCACCTTCCATGGGATCATGCAATATATAAGGCTAACTTTAAGCAATGCTACAATACAGCAGTTAAGCTGTTATAAGTTGAGCTTGGTTATCAGACTGGTATAAATATCTTCTAATACTTGCCTATGCCATCTTCCTTTAACATCACTTCTGTTCTGGTTCCTACATTCATTTTGTTGCTTAAGCATTTGTTTGAAAAACCCTTACTGAAACTGATGATAATTCTGTCACTATGTCTGGCTGCTTCTTTTCCAGCTGCTGGTCTAGTTTTCCCCCCCATACAAGACAAACCCACCTACCAGGGCAACTAGGTTGTTAACTGTAACTGCTGAAACCTTTTATCTCTAGATTACTCAAGGCTACATCTATCACTTAAGGTTTCTTCTCTTTATTTACTTTGGGTTTGCTTTGTAATTGGAGATTTTCACTCCATCCTGGGACACTTTCCAGCCCTTTCTGGTGTCTCACAACATTGTTAGTAATTAAAGATGCTGACTGTTCACATTGTGGCCTTTTCTCATTCCACAATATGCTTCTAGGGCTCCTCCCCATTTTTCCCTTTCCTGTGGTTAGCCTCTGCAGCAGCACAGCATGCATCAGGCATCACCTCTCTAGGGGTGGTTCCCACCCCTCCAACATTTAACTCTTCCATTTCTGTAAATAAATTTTTACAGTTTTATTTTCTTTCTGCCTTCACTCACCCATGAATGTGGATGCTATTTTCTTTCTTAGGGCAAGAGATTTAAGATACCTTTACCATCCAGAGTTATGGCTTGTAGCACAGTTGGGAGTTTTGATCTTTCCTTCTATGTGTTGATTCTTCTTTTTAAGTAAAGAAAGCCTTTGGCAATTTTTTTTCGCCTGTGTAACTACTTTTTCAGCTTCCAAGGAGCAGAATATAGGGGGTTTGGGCTTGGCCCGTTGGACCTTTGTCTACCCTGTGATGGATACAGTTTGCTGGTTCAATAGTTGGGACATTTATCTGTCTATTCCTAAAGTGAATTATAGTTCGATCAAAGCAACACCTTGGATACAATCAGAAAGAATAAACCCTTATCCCTTCACACGGGGGCTCCCCAGCCAGGTGGGAGAAGACTTCAGGACCCAGAGAATTATCTCCTTCCCCTGCAGCAAGCTTCTTTTCATTCAAACACCTTGGTCAGGTTTGAGCCAGTTACAAGTTCCCTGACTGTGGTGTGAGGTTTAAATGTAACGCTTGTGTGCATGCCTGATACCTGGTATGGCCTGGCCAGCAGGAAGGACCCAGTCATCCAAAACACCTTGACACTTGTCACCCAGGAGTGTTCCAGCAGCACCCCAAAGCTTTGGTGAAGCCCTGTCAGCATGGTGGACCTCACCACCCAGGAGAGCTGTGTGCTTGCTGCCTGAGCATGTAATGGTATGGGTGTGCATGATCTCCAGCCAGCTGGGTAATCCGTGTGTCTGCTGTCCCAAATAACCTTCACTGGCACTGAAAGGCAGCACACTGTGTAACTCCTCCCTATGCCAGCATGTGGCACCAGGCAGGCACACATCCTTTCCTTGCTATCCTTTTTCACTTCTCACCAGGATCCTGACAACTGCACCAAATGTAATGCACTGGCATGAGGGCATGGATCCCAATAAAAAAAGCACTCAGAGCCCACAAGGTAGGCACTAAAATACCATTTATTGGACATAATACAAGAAAGGGCGTAGCATTACATAATCCCACAGCCCTTCAGATGCTGCAAACACCAAGCTATAGAGCATTGCACAGCTGTCCAGTTAGGTCACAGCACCCTGTACAGATCCCATCCACGCTGAGGTTCACCAGCACCATGGTCTTTAGGGCTTTTATGGTAATTTCCTAGGAGTAAACAACTTTATGCATCATCTTGCTGTCAAGCAAAAGGTTGCTCACATGAGAACATGCTGTTTCTAAGACAAAGACAAAGACACGGTGGTGGCATCACCACCAGGGGCCCATGGGAGTCACCTCTGGGTTCCTCAGAATTAGCCAGCTAAGTTTATCTTGCAGCCGAGTGATACGTGCAGCCCGGCACAGACATGCTCCCACCTACTCAGATCAACTGTCAGGTGAACAATGTTCCTGTGAAGACCTCCCAATTCATAACTGCTCCTTCTGTTTCTCTCCCGTTACCTTAGAACAAAGAAGCAGGTCAGCTATTTAGGCAATAGGGGTCTGGGTTCTCCTTGCCCCTTCCCTCCATTGCTCCCCCTTCTCTCCCAGTTCTGCTGTGACAGAGGGCACATGCTTCAAACCCAGCACATGAGCCCAGCTCCAGTGAGAACATTCTGCAGCTGTGTCAATATTTGAGTTTGGATAGGCACCAAAGACAGAACAGCAGGAAGCACTGCAGCTTCAAATACAAGCCCCCTCACATGCCTGTGCTCCAAGCACCAAGGGAATACTTAGCTCATGTGCCCCTATAGAGAAAATAATTAAAAATTTTGACACCCAAAGGTTTATCAGCTGAACTCACCTTCCGTCTTTACATCACATCAAAGTGTCACGGATCTCACTGTAGCACCTTGTCTGCAAACAGGTTGTAAAAAATTCATGAAAAAAATTAATGTGGAAACCACAAAGAGCAGCTTTTAAGAGCATCACACAATGGCATTCATAGCACCCCAGAAGGGAACTGTGCTACTTATGATTCCTTGGTGCCTCTGTATTTTCTTCTTGTGCAGTGGGCATAAAAAACCCAGAGAATTTAAAGCCACTAAGCAAGGCTAAACAAAAAAATTTGGGGAATTACAGATGTTTGAGAGGTATAAGATGGAGAGCAAGAATAGCTAAAACTGAGGATTCAGCAAATGAAAGTGGTGTTCCTATGTGAAAAGAGAGTGCAGAGCAGGCCAGTCTGAAAGACCTGTTAGGTCTGCTACTGTCAGCCCTTTCTAGGTGAAGTTGACATAGCTGTGCACTTCCTTCCTGCAACAGAACTGATTTATATCAGCATGCCTCAGCTGGCAAACAGGCACTGAAGAAGATGGAGCAGAGGGGATATTGGGATGTAGTTGTGGCTGCACTGTCTTTTCATGTTTTGGTGCAGGGGTAGGAAAGAAGGGGAAGAGAGGAAGCAAAAATGTGTGAAGAGAAACAAGGGAAAAAAATATTGAACCCAACTTGAACATGGAGAAGAAATGGAAAATCTTCTGAGCAGGGATGAACTAGTCAACCTTTATGTGGAGAGGTGAGGAGCCTTTCAGCTGGGGACACTGAAAATTGCACAGTGAAACACAGAACTATCCTTTTCATGTCCTGAGACTGTCTGGTCACTGTAAGTGAAGGAAACTGACAGCAAGCAAACCAGGCGACAGCAGAGAAGGAACACTCAGCCCTACGCAGCTCCAAGGCAGGATTTTGCTTCTGCTAATTGTGAAAAATGCTTTTCATATTACAAGGTACCTTGTAAACACTTGGAAAGCTGCTTACAGTAATGTCTGGCACCAGCATGAGCTTCAAATGATCAGAAGTGTTGCTTAGCTACAAAAGTAAAAGCCCAGGAAAGTGCTTGAATAGCAACAAGTAATTAAAAAACTTGAAAGGAAGGCACTGTTCAAAGTCACTGCTTTGAGACTTTTCCTGCCTTCCCCACAGTGCACTGTCACTGACTGACAATGTAACACAGGCAGAACAGAAGCACTGCTCATTAACGCTGGGTCTTCTCTAGGAAGTTATTCCCATCAACAGCCAGTGCCTTCTCTGCGCCAGGCCCAGCATGTGGCATGTGTAGGCTCATAGTTTCAATGAGCAACCACTGCAAGGACCCACGTTTACACAGGCAGTTACCTCCAAGACTGCTAATTCTGCCTGGGGCTGAGCCACGGGGCCTTGTTGCTAACAGAGAGATGAAAGAGCTAGGTTTTATTTTGTTTTTTAACCTCATTTTAATAAGTACAAAAGAAGATCAGGCAGGGCATGTTGGGACAGCCAGGCATCAGTATTGACCTCTACCACTTCTGCCATGGCTCCTGAAGCCCATCCCCTCCTGGATGATGACCATGTCACTGAGTGAGGCCTCATTCTGCATCATAATGCATTTGATCTCATGCTCAGAGAGGACGATTTTGATTATATCCTTTGCTGATGGACACATGGCCATTGTCCTGTGTGCCCCAGGATCTGGGATCTCCCTTGAGACTGGTTAGGAGCAATGCAGTGACTACTGGCTGTGATCAGTAGCTCAGCCTTACTCACTGGCCTCAGCACCTACACCATGAGCAGGGTGGGCTCTGCACAAGTCCCCTGTGCTGGCCCTTCCTCTGTGGCTTCTTTACTGCTGCCTGAGGTAGGTCCACAGCGAGTGAGGCCACTGTAGTAGCGAGTTCCTCAGAGTCCTTTCCCACCTTGTGGGTGAGCACAGGGTGCACAAGGCTCTGGGGAAGGGTGTAGCCCATGCCACAGAGCTCACATTTGCAGGGCTCGCCAGCTGGGTGGGATTTCTGATGGCACCACAGCTTAATTGGCCAGGGTGCAGGACTCACTGCACTGCTTGCAGGTGAAAGTGCACTCTCCCATGTGCAGGCGCATGTGGTGCAACAAGGAGCTGGGGTTGGCCAGGTGACACCCACATACGGCACACTGGCACCTCTTGGGACCAGCTGGGCCAGTCCCAGTGGCCAAATGGATCTCCCTGTGCATATGGAGAGAGAGCCAGCATGCAAAGGCCTTGCCACACTGCTGGCAGGACAAGGGGTGCTGGCCACTGTGCGGGGCCTGGTGCTCCTGGAAGTCTCACTTTGGGCAGCAAACCTTGTTAAACTGGAGTGGTCACACAGCCCTGTGGGCCAACGTGTGGGCCTTGAAGCTCCCCTCTGAACTACAGCTCTTGCCACACTCCATGCAGGAGGGGCTTGTGTGGCCAGGGTGGACAAAGTGGTGCTTCTTGGGGTGGCAGAGCCACAAGAAGGCTTTATCATACTCCCTGGAGCACCACCTGTGCTTGATCATCCCCTTTTGGGACAGATTTTAGAGGGGGGCCTGGGCTGCCAGAATAATCCTCCACCAGCTCTGTATACTCCTCCTGCCACTCAGGCCCCTTCAGTGAGCCCTGCCCTCCATGCTCAGGGAATGCCAGTCTGAAGTTTTTGGAAACTTTGTTCTCCTTATCACAAATCTCTACAGTCTCTCATTCTGTAGGACTGGGCTTTGAGGTTTCTGCCCAGTTGTCCTGCCAGCAGAGTTCTGCAAGCACTTCTGGAGTGGGCTGGCGAGAGCACGCACCTTGCATGGCTTGCTAACCAAGGGAGCAGAATCAAACCCTCCTGGAGGGTGACAACAGACCCAGGTCTCTGGGACGTGCTGCCTGCTGTCCCATTTCCACATTTTTCTGGTGCAGATCTGGGATTCACACCCTTATCCAATTCTTCTTTGCACCTGCCACTGGCCTTAATGTGGTTGAGATGGGCTCGACATCATGATTCTCAGACCCCAGCACCCTATGCTTGCCATAGCTCACGTTTGGAAGCCTCTTGCAGCCTATGGAAATATTTGGTGGACAGTCTGCTAACAGGGTCATTGAGCACTGTGGTTTCATCAGCTACTGCCTTGGAGACCTCGGGATCCCCTGCACAAACACAAAGGCATGATGGATGAACTAACGCTGGCTGTTATGTGACACGTTGCTGCTGGATAAGAGGAAGATGAACGCAGGAGATGGATACTCTGCTATGCAGTAATCCTGGGGCTCTGCCATGAGAACCATTACTTTTATGATCTTTTTCCCTTTTAAACTGGGGAAGAGGGACGAATCTCTGATTTCTCACCACAGACAGTACCCGTGCAGCACTCCTATTGTCTCACGAGCAGTATTTCTAGGACGTATGGTCATGACTGGCCTAAAACGGGGCGATACACTCTTTTCTCGGCTGGTAGTTCCGACAAGACACGCAAGGTCCGCACCGCTGTCTCGCAGAGGCTGCAGGGCGCACACACTCCGGGGACAGCTGAAGGCGCAACCCCGACGCTCGGGAAGACTCTGGGCCTCGGCACGTACCTACGAGGGGCTCCGCCTGCGGGGGTGGGTCGGCCCCCGCGCCTCCGCAGCCGGCCCCTCGGCCTCGGGCGCTCCGTGCCAGCGGAACGCTGCGAGGGAGCGGCGGACGCGCCCGGACGGCGGCCGACAACGGCGGGGCGGGGCGGGAGAGGCCGCGCTTCCGGCGGGCGGTGGTGACAGGCGGGCGGCGGCGGCGGCGACAGGTACCGGCACCGGCGGGGCGGCGTGAGGTGTCCGGGGAGCGCGGCCGGGCCCTACCTGCAGCAGCGGGGCCCGGCGGCCTGTCCTGGTGCTGCTGGGGCGGGAGAGCGGCCCGGCGGCGGGGCTGGGGCTGAGGCTGAGGTTGAGCGGGCCGGGGCTGGGCCCGGAGCCCCGAGCGCTCCGCCCGGGTGTTGTCGGGCTCGCCCTGTGTGAGGGAGCGGCTCGGTTCGCCCGCGGTGCGCGCCTGGCGGGAGGAGCGCGGCTGGTGAAGCGCCGCGGGCACCCGGGCGGGGAGAGCCGGTCCGGCAGCCCGCGGTGTCCTGGTCACCACTAATCGGTGCTGGCGGCGCAGGTACCGCCGAAGCGGCTCTGCCGGGCCTGCTTCTGCTGCTCTCGGCCTCGGCGGATGCAGCGGGGCTGGGGCTGGCTGCCATTAACCCCTGTACCCAGCAGCAGGGGCTGGTACTTGTCCTGCCTTCAGGCGGTTGGCGTATTCTAGGGGACCTTTGTTTTAACAGTGTAAATAGCAAATCCGTGAGTCTGGTAAGCAATCTTGAGGTTCGCTCAAGGGTGTCACAGGAGATGAGTGGAAGGGAACGGGAGAGAACGGATGTCTGGTGGTGGGGGTGATGGGGAGGAAGAGGAGGGGTGCAGCCCGTGCAGGGCTGTGTGTTCCCCACTGCCCCCCTCACAGGTGAGTCCCGGGTAGGTCCTGCACGGCACCGAGAGCAGCCCCTGGGCTGTGTGCAGCAGCTCCGGAGAGGACACTTGGAGAGTTCGGCACTTTTATCCTCAGACTCTGCAGAGAACCAGTAAGGGGAGGTTGACTCCTCGCTAGAGTAGATTTCTAGCGGGCACGGAGGTGGCGGATTCAGACGACTGGGGAAAGAAGGCTGCTCAATTAAAAAGCTCTTGGGATAATGAAGGACCAAAGAGCTTCCCTGGGCAGTAGTGTGTCTCTCCTGAGTTTACTGGTCATGGTGAGCCATGACAAGGTCTGGCCCTTGACCTCTAGGTTCTTTCAGGGTAGTACCAGGGTAATGATGCATTCGGTGGTATCATCAGTCTTGGTGTGAGGGAAGACACGGGGTGGGCTTTGTGGGTGTGTCTCGGTTCTGGGACTCATTCAAGCACATGAGTACTCTGAAGGTCAGCTGCTGAGTAACTGCTCCCTTTTCTTGCAATGTGCTTGTTGCAGTATGGCAAAGTGCAGGGTCTTGGTTGATGTGTACAGAAAAAGAGACATTTGTGCAAATAAGCCAGAACTGGGAGATGTGGATGGCAGCAGAGTCAGAAAAATAACCCCAGAACTGGGACTGTGTTGCATTTGTCCATTGCTTGTTCATCTTGCACCGAAGAAGAGGCCACTTTCCTCTATTGTATGTATAGCTCCAGGGTATGGTAATATATGCATGAACATACTTTGAAGTGTAATTCACTAATGAACTAATAGTACATCCGGAAGAAAAACAGGAAAAGGAAACTACCGAGCAGGTGTAGCTTAGAAATATGTGGTAGAAAAGCAGTGAAACTGAACTTGCAGGAAAAAATAGTTTGCATGAACAGCAGCTACCCAGATTTCCTAGATATAAGTGAATGGTCCTCCCTGGGTAAATTCTGAATCTTAAATAAGGAATTTTCAGCTCAGAATTTGTGTGAAAATTGTATTTTAGTGGTCTGAGTTCTCTCCTTTAGCAAAATGTGCTGGTCTCCATCACATGTCTCTCTTATCTAGGAAGGTTAATTTTTATTACATAGCAAGTGTTCAGGTGCAGTGTAGTTGCAAAAAACATACTTAAATACTTGGGGGAAAAAAGATAACAGTTGGCTCTTCACAGCCTGGCAGTAAGTAAATTCTTCTGCTGCCATGTGTGATTCTTTAGTTTTTAAATGTTTGGCTAGAATTTTTGGTTTTTAAATCTAGGTATGTAATTTTTCTTACCTTATTATTTGCTGTATGGAATATACCACTTGCATCTTGTCATGACATTTATGTAAAACAGGTGCAGTTTTTAAACTGAGTTAAATCTGTTGAAATGCTCTTTTATTGTTAGAAAACATGAAATGTTTTAAACAAACACTTTACCCATTTTAACAACTATATCATCATGATACATACAGAGTTTCTGTTTAATGGCAGATCCTTAGGGATCATTTTTAGGGATCATTTTTGAGTACACAGGGAAGCATCTCATACAGCTGCATATTGGAAAGTGAAATGTGTATCCTTATATGAAGATCCTCAATTTGTGTCTTGCATCCTAACTCCAGTTCTCTCCTTCTCAGAGCCTACTAGTTTCCAAGCATTTAGAGGATTACATGTCCTAAACTGCTGTATGATTATTTGATGAGAGACCCCATGCTTTTGTCTTTTGCATGTTGGGAAAGGGATGGAGAAAATTCTGCAAAACCTTCTGGGGCTCTCTGGGTACTACAGTCTGGGTCACAAGAAGCCCCTGAAATCTAAGAGGTCTTCTGCTCTGGATGCTGCTTCTGTTAACACCATGGAGCAATAACCTACAGCCAAAGCATATGGCTGTGAAAACCACATGAAGGTATCTGGAGAGCCTTGTCTGTTTTTCCAAGGGATGAGACCAGAGCACTATCCACTGGGCTCTTTTTGCAGTGTGGATCCTACATACAACTTCCTTCTTCCACATGGTGCCACACTAAGATTAGTTTCACGCCTCAGGGGAAATCCCCCAGTGCTGTCGAGTAACCTGCTCTTCTGCCTCTGGGCAAGTGCTGCAAGTTGATCATGAAGCCAAGTGGTGATCTGTGTAGGGACAAGTGAGGACACTTGGTGACTTGCTGGCCCTATGGCAGTACCATCACTGCTCTGTGGGGAGATTTGGATTTGGGCCCCAAGCGTTTCAGGACCTACCTGGGGAAGTGGTTGTTACTGGACATCCCCAAGAATCTCCCATGGAAGGCATCTCAGTGGATGGCAGCAGTCGAATGTGTGTCCCCACTAGGGCTGGGAAGTCCCTGAGAGCTGCCCTGGGGAGCCATGGATGCTTCCTCAGCATGGAGCATTGGCCTTCGGAGCTGCTGAGCTCCTGTGGGAAATGCTTTAAACTCGCTGAGTCATAGGAGTCAGTGCCTGCTGTTACCATAGAAATCGGATCAGCTGCTAGGGGTGGGGAGTCCTTGTCCCTTGGCTCCACTGCTACGTGGTTCCCGCATGAGCTCACGGTGCTGGAGAACCTGATTTCTTGCTCCTTGCCCTGTCGAGATGAGAGGAGGTCAGGCAGCTCTGGCAGCCCTCACCAGAGGGCAGGGAATAATTTTGCTTGGATCTTCTCATGGCTGCGGTGGTGGGACCCTTTGTGTGTGATGTGCTGTCTTGATGACCTGCTGCCTGTATATGTCATGCTCTTTCATATTTTGGGAAACGTTGCCTTTGATTAGCAATAGCTTCCAGTCCTTTGGGAGCCCCAGAGAGATGAAAACTGGTTGTAAACTGGTGAGTAGCAGATAAGGGAGGACAGGAAGTAAATAAGCTTGGAATGGTCCAAAGAGAGAGGAAGACCTCTGAATATACAATTTCCTGTGCTCTCAAAATGTATCCCTAAGGTTGGTGGGAGGTGTAGACCTGAGCATGGATGTGACATCTTCCAGAGCTCAATCTCTCACAGGTTTTATCCTCTGTGCTCAGTCTGAGTAGCTGTTTCATTGTTTTCTCTGGATGAATATACACATTCAAACTCTAGGGATGGAAGATGCAAAACATCATTGCCCCCTCTCCATTCTGCTAAGGGAAATAGCTTTACTGTGGATATACTTTTCACACTAAGGTGTTGTGCTTCCTCAGATCATCTTTGAACCCTGTGCTCTCCTCATAAAGCAAAATAAGCACAATCCATCTCTGAGATGGATTGCCAGACTCTGGCTGATGCAAGGTGTCACTTTGTTTTTCTACAGTTCCTCTTGGCTTGCTGCCTGCTGATCACTGAATTACTGTCCATGTGGTCTGTGTGAGCAATCCAGATCTACATAGTTGTCCTTTTTAATGTTTCCTTGCTTACTTCCAGGAGACTGATTTCAGAGGATAACAGCAGCTTCCCAAGGATTGTCCTTAAGAGTTGGTACTCTTAGAAGGTCCTGTATGCTGTGCTAGCTCAGTCCCAGCTTTAACATATCTTTCGCTTCAGATGAGAGTGAGAAGTATTTGCAAACAACAGTAAATGCACTGAGCTGGCTGTTTCTTGGACCCTCGTAATTCTTTGGTCCCCTCATGGCATGCTTGGTGAAAAATACTCATTCAGGCAGTATGGCTTTAAATGAAAGAGATGATTCCTTGCTGCTCGCTATTATGTAGGAGAAAGGATTTACTGGGTGATGCTGAAAGGAGATGAGGATTCCATGTGTATTGTTCTCCCTGTTTTATTAGCTCAGCCTAAAAAAATCCTGTTTTAAGGAGCTGTTCACTTCTCTGTTCAGATCCCAGCACACTGAAGCACCCACTTCAGTGTTGTTGAGTGCTCTGGTTCTCCATTATGGGGAGAAGGGGGG